>PQWD01001692.1:0-214944 GCA_019425675.1 Leucinodes orbonalis
CCTAGCCAGTTTTTTTTTTTTTTTTTTTTTTTCGAAAGACTTGATTGCTTTTGGCCGCAGGTGGGCCTTCACAGCTTCACCGAACAGATTGGCGAGGCAGATGGCTCTCAGCTCCAAAAATAACCTTAGCCCTTGGATAACCCATTTTTTGTGTACACGAATTCTCTCCTCTTTTCTTTTTGTGTGAACCGAGTTAATCATGTCAGGATGCATGCTTTGGTGATAGTGTAGTCTTATACTTCTTTTATAAACATTTACTTTCTAAAACTTTACACCGTAATGTTTCTTATATATGGTTTTATATTTCTATGCTCATTACAAGCTTATTTCTAAAATTACTCTACATGGCGTATATGTATGTCAATTTTAACTAATGAAGCCTAGGGGTATAAGGTATATGCTTAGTTGTTAAAAGTTATTATAAAGCCAAAGCGTAGCGTGTATGGCTGGACTTTGTTTACTTTCCCTTTTACGAATCAATCTTGTAAACGAAATTTGGTGGTTATCGCTGTTACTTAGGCTAGAACGAATATAAAAATTGCTAAATCATGTACCCAATTATATGCACAAATAGATTTCAATATCTAAACGGCAGATCGTATTTTTAGTAAATATGGCGTGTTTAGCAAGTCCGATGACTGACATTATTGCGTAAGTAAACTAAGGCTTGTTGCCCAAAAAAAGTGTACAGGACGGTCAGGAAGCTTACCTGATGGTAATTGATGAACAGAGCAGCATTGAAGGAGACCAACAACTGATAGCCGCACTGCGCCCGACACTCGAGACGACTAATGTTAGGTCTCTTATATCCAGTAATTTCACTAGCTACAGTGCCCTCATCCCGAAACACAAAAGTACATAACGCGCCTGTTTAACGGGACTATATCTAGCACTACGGTGGTACCTACCTAGATAACTCAGTATCGAGTTTACCACCAAGTAATTGATCGTGGTCAAGATCCATTAAAGCTATGAATGGAAATGATTGTAAGCACTTAGTTTTTCAGCAATTAACTACGTTCTATTCATATTTTTTTATAAATAAAATCGAGCTCCTTCGTGCCGAATTGCTTCTTTATTTGCATGCCCTTGTTAATGGGCCCAGCAAAGATCTTTTCATATTCACGCTACACGATATAAAAAAATGTATACGGCAAGGGGTTCAAATCTCGAAACCAGTACTACAGCTAGTACAGTAGACTTTTCAACCAAGAGTTAGACCAAAAAGGATTATTCTAATTAAAAATACTTTCTATCTGTAGTTTTTTTTTAAAACTGAAAACTTATCGTGAACTAATTGCTCGTTATTGTTAACATGACTAAATGCTTAAGGAACCTTTGCACAAAATTATAACAAAGACCTATTGAATGCTATGTTGCAAAATTCAAAAGGTCTACTAGTGAACTCGAAGACAACGAAATACCTACAATAGATGAGGTTTAACAAGATCTACATGATTTACTATTCTAGTTCTACAACAGAACACATTTTCACAAAATATGGCGTTAATAAATGGTTTAATTTAATTCCCTAAGTGTTTGTTTGTCTTCTAATTGAATACACATCAAATGAGCCTTGTCTGAATAATGCGCCGTCTGATTGCGAAAACTCGTAGTACTCGTAGCACTACTACTACGAATCGTATCTTGCTACATGTGCTACAAAATCGTAGCTTAAGTGTATACGCGTATATTAATCCTCATTCGAATGCTACGATAGTGTACGAGTAATCTGTATGAAATGTGATAGTAATTTGAGCTTTTTATTAATTGAATCTTTATATTTTTTCTCGATACGAAATGAACAGGGCGATCAGGAGGCTCACCTGATTAGTGATACTATTATTTGGTTAGTGATACGCCAGGGGGGTTACCGCCATCTCTTAAAACAGTGTTACAATAATATTACTTCGTCATTGCTGGTACAAAAATGCTGACGTTTATAACAATACTTTTTTAAGAGATTGCGGTAACCCCCCTGACCATGACAGAGCGGCATTGAAGGAGACCAACAACTGACAAACACTTATTATTCTCCACCAATACCGCACTGCGCCCGTCACCCGTGACAAAAGATGTTAGGTTTCTTATACCCGATAATTCACTAGCTACAGTGCCTTCATCCCGCAACATAAGAGTGCATAGCACTTTTATTTCACGGGACGATTTCTGGCACTTCAGTGGTACCTACCTAGACGACTCAGTATCGAGTCTACCATAAAGTTGTTTATATTTCACAATGCTTAAAAACAAAAGTCTTTGAGCAATGCACCTTACCCAGACTAACACGTATTCGTAGCAGAGATATGGATTGATTGCGGGATTGGTTCACAACTTTAAAGTCACTTCACGGGCCATGGAGCGAGCTATGCTTGTTGTCACTCTTAGGGATACAGAAATTATGTAATTTTAGAATGGTATTAACCCCCAGCAATCCGCATAAAATCCTTGTGGTACGTCATGGTTATTGTAACTGACAGATGGGCTTTGTTTTCTTTTTAGGCTAGAATTCTGGCGGTTAAAAAGATACTTCTAAAAAACGGGTTTTAAAATAAAAGCCGTTGTATTTAAAAACCATCTGCTAATCTCCACTTCATTCGCAAACAAAAAGCAAACATTGGGTCTGCTCGCCGCGATTTAGGCAATCAAAAAACAATTTCAAATAGAACATTACACAAACAAAGATAAGCAAACACAAAGGGCGCATTACAAGTACATTAAAGTGTCGCCACCTGACGGCCGATGGAAGGGTAGATAAGGGTCAACTACTAATGGATACACCGCGATGGATACCGACTAGGGATGTTACCAATGCTTTTTAACTATTGTACATAAATAAAACGGGAATGTCTGTGTGTCATATTGAAATGACAATTTTTAACTTTATGCATAATAGGGATAAATATATGGTACATATGCCAAATATTTTTTTTAAATTTTTGTTTGTCTGTCTGTTCCGAGTAATCTCTGCTACGGCAGGACCAATCGAGATGGGAATTTTTTTGGCCGGTAGCGTGAGCTACGCGCTTTAGACTTAAGGTTAATCTAACTGTGATAAACTATGTTTATGTTAAATTGCGACGCCTTTTCCGGGTTTTAAAATACTTACAACCCATTAATGTAGGATCTTATGAAATGCATATATGATATAATGCATAAATAAATGTTAAACAAATACACTACGTAATCGAGCCAAACACAGCGTACTCCCTTTTTATCGATAAGTAATCTGATTTTCAAAATACATAGGATATACCGACAACACTAGCGCCTCAGAATAAATATGAACTGAAGGGATTTTACGGTCGAAAAAGCCGCCCCGTGAAGCGGACAACTTTGGTATTTCGCACTTATAAAAAAGGTATATCACCTATGATATAAGACGGAATTTGAGAATATTGTCGCACTCAAATAGTAATTTTATGAGATGTCGGCTCTTACACCAAGGGTTCCAGGTCAATCCCCGGACAGTACAAACATTTGTGGGTATGAACATGTCTGTTTGTATTTGTTAGGTATTTTTATGTATACAACGTATATATTTAAAAAATCAAATGTTTTTAAGTAAAGCATTTTAGTCTGTTGTTTAGTACCCATATTACGGGCTAAATGTTATTTTGGGACAAAATGACGCTGTGTGAATATCCGTAACATTTACCCAGTACTTTTTGGCAGGTAATTCGACCGGAAACAATTGATTTTCCGTTGTTCATGATACTCCACGGGCAAGGAAAACTAGATTAAACGGAGACTGGGACTCATTACATTCCCATGTTGCTATGCAAAAGACTGTTAATCAAGATTGGAAAGAATCCTAACTTATTAAATTCTTAATTTCCTGCTATAGACTTTATCCCGTTAAACTTTGAATTACAATTAGGTTTTCAAAATGACATTTTAGAGGATAACTTAAAGGAAATGAACTGCCAATGATAGTCTGTGTATACTACTTGCTTTAACAACTCGTGTTATTTTACCTGCTTTTTGAGACTCTGTTATGTGGCAATAAATATATTATTATTATTAATTTAATGCGATCATTTGAAGAGTGACTCATTTCGCTATGAAACGAATAACAGGGATTAAGTTATCCGAAGATTACTATATTATTAAACACCCATACGCAATTTTACCGTTATCCTGAAGGGAGAACTTTCAGATAGAGATAAATAAAGCTCAAGCCATGTTCCTAAAGGGATAGGCAGAGATAACACAGCACTACTTTGCGCAATCCTCACATACTTCTCTAGCTCCATCAAAAGTTTCACACAAACTCAGTAAAAGATACAATTCCTTAAAAGTTACATGATCGAACGGCAAAACTGATACGCTCGTCGCAAAAATGGAAGCAACACAATAAATACGAGCAGTTGGTAATAAAGCAACGAATATCTGCAAACGACAGTTGTTTCCGCCCGGACGGATCGCGGGTGCTTGCACGACGCGAGACGAGAGCGTCGCGGGACCGTGACGGGGACGATACGGGATAAGTATGCGAACACACAGTATGAAAGCGTAGTATAGTTGCCCAGATTTAAGGCTTTACGTGCCTTTTCTTTGAGAGCAAGTAGCTTGATCATGGGCGTATAAAAATACGGAAGGACTGTCATTAATACATAATATGTGTCCCAAATGTGTCCCCAAAGTGACAGCCAGTGTCTATGATGTAATTTTGACAAATATTTTTTGTTGACTAACTTAAGTTTTTAAAATCAAAATGAAAAACGACATGTTACGTCATGTCCTAAAGTCAACGATTCCGCAATGCTTGAAGACAAAAGTCTTTGAGCAATGCGTCCTACCTGTAATAACATACGCAGCTGAGACATGGACACTGACTGCGGGATTGGTTCACAAGTACGAAATCACTCAACGCGCAATGGAGCGAGCTATGCTCGGGGTCTCTATTAGGGATAAGATCAGAAATGATTTAATCCGTAAGAGAACTAAAGTAACCGACATAGCCCGCCAGATCAGCAAGTTGAAATGGCAGTGGACTGATCACGTATGTCGCAGAACCAATGGAGCAGATAAGTTCTGAAGTGGAGACCGCGTCTTGCCAAACGTAGCGTAGGCGTCCATCTATGGACTCCACCTAATGAGGACCTATTGAGGTCTATTGAGACCGACAACTTGCCAAAGGTTAGTGGATATGGAGGGTGGATGAGAAAAGCGGAGAACCGGGATATCTGGCACAAGATGGGGGAGACCTATGTCCAGCAGTGGACTGCGATAGGTTGAATTTACCTTTAGATCTTGGGGAGACTCCGTCCGTATTTTTATATACGTCCATGGGCATTATTGGTCACACATTTGGTGACCCTTGGATAGTTGTTCGAATTTGCGCGATTGTCATCAGAACTTTCAAGCTACAATGCTATCGACCGTGTAGGTATAATCTATATACAAAATAAAATCATATCCCTTTTTCTAATAAAAACATACATTACGGAAACAAGTCGAATTTAATATACAAATATGTGTAACAATATATCTGCAGTAAATTTTGACTGTAATAATGAAATATTGTAATTTGTCATAACTAAATTTGAAAAAAAAAAACACGTTTGAAGTCATTCATTTATACAATCTGATTTATTGTTTGACAAACTCATAAAAGTTAACAAATGAAAAATGCTATTGGGCATAACCCATTCGAGATATCTGCAGTCTGTCAGAGTTAGTCTGTTGAGCTGAGAGCTCGAGAACAATTAAGAAATTAGCATCTAGTTTTATGACGTGCTAGTTCGCCTGCAATCTCGGAGCGATCTCGCAACTCGATTCAAAACTTTAAATGCTTTTATATTATCTATACCTAGTTAGACAGTTTTAATAACGAACTAGTTATTAAATGTTTCCTTATCATGGAATATATAATATAATAAGGTTATATAAAACAACAAGTTGCTAAGGTCATCATTTTTCATACGTAAATGTATTGCTATTAAATAAAACCGTATGTAGATGTATCATAGTACAAATTTATTACTAATAGCCTATAGCCTTCCTCAATTAACAAGCTTTCTAACACTGGATTTTTTTTTCAAATCGGACCAGTAGTTTCTGAGATTAGCGCGTTCAAAAAAAAAATCTTCAGCTTTATAATATGAGTATAGATTTAAAAACAATTCAGCCTTTTTGTTGTTTATCATTTAAAGTAAAGGTTTATTAAATCTTTGAGATTCGCATAGTAAAGAAAAGTAAAACAGATATTAGAGAAACACGGTCCCGTGTAAGTCGTCCTCACATAGAAAGATCTACGGGGATATGACGTTGACAAAGACTAATCGATTAGAAATGCAATGATGTAAAGCCCGAAGTTTTGAGTACTTTATCCATTCATGCGTCGATATTTTGATATCAAATGTCACATACTTGTACTTAACCGCTCGAACGTAGCACGCTGTCGACAATAGATTCGTATTCTTTTCAACCTATCGCAGTCTACTGCTAGAATAAGGTCTACCCCAATTTGCGCCAGATATCCCGATCCCCCGCTTTTCTCATTCAGACTCCACCAGCGACCATTCGCAAGTCGGTCCATCGGGCCGGAGGGCATCCTACGCTTGCATGCCGTGACGCGGTCTTCACTCCAGAGCTGTTTGCTCCAACGGCCATCGGTTCTGCGACATACGTGACCAGCCCACTACCATCGTCTATTATGTTTTGTGACTACCACCGCGTGCGTAGTAAACGCAGCTTTATTTCCGTGCAAATCGGAACCATTAAATGATATTGTTTGCTTAAAAATATTAAGATAGCAACAAAGTCACTAATTTCTATTCTGTGTCATTGGCCCTGACTTCTTTGTGGCAATTATGAAATTAATGTCATGCTTTGATAAACAATAAACATACAAGATGCACTGTCACGAAGAAATATCAACCAAAAATCCCCCGCCGGCGGGGGCCATCGTCGCGTGTCCCTGTAGGTTCGCACAGTCCCTATTCGCGTAACCGGCATGTACCGGGCCGCTTTTCTCCCCAAACATATGTTAGGCTACCAAGCCTCCCCCGCAACGCCCTAAGCCGAGGTTCGAGTCCCGTTCGGGGACGCCCTTAGGCTCGTTGTGTAAATATTTAGGCTGAGAGCCATCTGCGCTCGCCACTTGCCCGGTGAAGCTGTAAAGGCCATCTGCGGCCAACAGCAGTAGTCAGTTCGAAAAAAAAAAAAAAAAAACCAAAATGTCCGAGCCACTTGACACATACGTTGACTCATTGTTATAATGGTATAATATTATTTAAAAAAAATTGAACCTAAGGCGTCATAAAAAGGGTACAAAATCAAAAGCACAAGCATAGTCTATATTTATATCACTACGACGAAATGTAGTAAGCGACGTGATTGGGAATGAAAGTTCTGACCAACTGGGCAAAAAACAACGCGTACAAGGGCATTTGTCAACCACGCGAGCCTAGTGCGGATTGGCCGACTACACGCACATCCTTTGAATCGCTTCGCAGGCGTACGCAGGTTTCCTCACGATGTTTAAAACTGTAAGAGCGTTGGATAAACGTACATATAATTTTGAAAATTCGAAAACACATTGGTACGTGCCGGGATTTAAACCTGCACCTTCCAGATCGTAAGGCAACACCAACGAGCCACCGAAGCTCACATTACGATAACATTTACCACGTAGTGAATCTATCCACCGGGATATCTGGCGCAAAATGGGGGAGACTGCGATAGGTTAAAGAGAGAGAAGAGAGGAATCGTTTATTCGTTTGCCTCACCACAAAAAATTGAGACAAAAGTTCACTTACCGGCCCTTTACGGAGTCGATGTCGTCCCCCTCCGAGGGCTCCGATTGCAGCTGCATGCCGCCCTGCGCCCACGTCACTGACAGCCAGTCTGCAGACAAACAAAAAGAAATATTTATATACTAGATGTGGCCCAAGGTGCCGCGGTATTAAGATATTCTCCCAAAACGTACCCTATGTGTTAATCCAGGGCGTCAGCTTAATATTAAAATCGCTTCGTAAATCGGAAAGCTCGCGCGATGTGACTGCAGTACATGTTTATTTTTCTAAAAAAAAATCTTCAAATGAAAGTAGCCTAAGTGTTTCTTATTACATCAGCTACCTGCTACAAAAATGCCTCGCCCAAATCGGTCCAGCCATTTTTGAGATCACCCGCGACAAACAGAAAGATGGACTGACAGAAAAAAATAATAGTTTTGGTGTATGCTTCGTATGCAGTATACAGATGTAGTCATCATCATCAGCTCATTAAACGTCCCCACCGAGGGGCACGAGCCTACCCGTATAGGGTGATTAGGCCTTAGTCGTCCACGCGGGCCCAGTGCGGATTGGACGTCTTCACACACAACCTTCGAATCTCTTCGCAGGCGTGCATGAAGGTTTCCTCACGATGTTTTCCTTCACCGTAAGAGCGTCGGATAACGAACATATATTTTTCGTAAATTCTAAAATACATTAGTACGTGTCGGGATTTGAACCTCAGCCCTCCCGGTAGGAAGGCGACAGTCCACACCACTGAGCCACCGACGCTCTATGTACGCCGACAGATGTAGTAAAAAACGGTTATTCCAATATTACAAACAGACATTCTATTTATATGTATATATAGAAGATACAGAGTGACCCAGCATACGCTGTTTTGTCATATGAATAATTATTTCGATATGACCAAGGGTCTTGACACCGAAGCATTATTATTGGTTCCATGTAGATGGGTATAAAATAAATTCTGAAACGATAGTTATAAATTTTATTACCTCAGCTTCTCAAATTAACATAATGCTTCTACACAAATAGGAAAAACATTTTATTAAATTGAAAGTAATTTAATAACATATTATATATTACGTTAAAATGTTATATAGAATGTATGGAAATGATTTTGTATTGAACAAATCATGAGTTGAGAAACAGAGTACTCCAGTTGATCTGACAACCGCCATCCCTATTAAACTTACCTAGATATCACAAGCCAAAATGTAACAGCATTTTTCCAAACATCCTATTTATTTACATTAGAATATCGAAGAGAAACACGTTGTCCGTGGAATCCAATATACATATAAAGTCCTAACATTTAGGCTGCGGATATTTTGCAATCCAATATTATAAAGTGACATATTGTTTATGTTATTTAGGAAAAACGATACGGCTCATATAATCGTAAATGACCCCGTTGCTTATTTACACTTGAAATACCAGCCTTTTAAATGAGAGTGTACTTCATCATCATCATCATCATCATTACAGCCTAATTATGTCCACTGCTGAACGAAGGCCTCCCCTAATGATTTCCACGCGGACCGATCCCTTGCAGTTGACATCCATCTGCTACCCGCCACCTTAACCAGATCATCCGTCCATCTGGTTGGGGGTCGGCCTACGCTTCGCTTTCCGTTACGTGGACGCCACTCGAGAACCTTTCCGCCCCATCGGCCATCGGTTCTACGCACTATGTGCCCTGCCCACTGCCACTTCAACTTGCTAATCCTCTGGGCTATGTCGGTCACCCTAGTTCTCCTACGGATATCATCGTTTCGGATTTTATCGCGTAGGGAGACACCTAACATAGCCCTCTCCATAGCACGCTGAGCAACCTTGAAGTACTTGAAGGACACCAACTCGTATCGCTCAGGGAATAATTAAATAGTGCATGTTCTTGAAGGATGTTCAAAGAAATATACCTGTACCATTATGACAGGCATTTTGCCATAGTCTCCACGTTTGGCAGGCCAATTGGGGATAGCAGTATTATAAAAGGTTATGTTGAATGCCAGAACGCTGCAACCAGTTCCCTGCTAAATATGATACGTATTAGCCGCCTTTTACAGTAGCCGTAGGTAAGGAACGTTGACAACTGTACTTTTATCAGCAGTCTCCGTATACCAAGTGTTTAAGCAGCTAAAAAAAATATATAAAATATACGATTAAATATAAACGTTAGGACGTTATGTTCTCGCCATATTTTTTTCCTACTCGGCAAAATTGAGAAGTCTTCTAACGTAGAAACTTATATTAAAAAGGCCAATTCCCAAGTGAAATCCCCAAACAGACTACTTATACCTATTTGAATAGGCCAAACGCGTATTGGTATATTTAACAAGCCGCCTACCAATTTATTATAAACAGAGTCGAATTAATTTATCTTTTGGGAGTGTGACCTCTAAATACGTCTTGGGTCGATAGGATAAAATCGAGGTGACGCTCTACAAAATGGTAACTGTTGGCAACAGACGATAAGAAAAAATACAGCTAGACATAAAATACTCGTAAGACTATTGCTATGACTCGAAAGCTGGGGTCACTGACATTTCAATCAATCAATCAATCATTTATTGCTATTCCACAATGATTTTAAGTTGACAATTTTATTTATATAGGTACATTACCTATATAAATAAAATTTTTGTGTTGTGACCCACTTGGTGTTGCGGTTGAGAGGTCGGCTGCAACACCAAGGGTTCCGGGTTCGATCCCCGGGCAGTACAAACATTTGTGTGCATGAACATGTCTGTTTGTAATGGTCTAGGTGTTTTCTATGTATGATATGCATGTATTTATGAAAAAAAAATGTATTTAAGTATATTTATCCGTTGTTTAGTACCCATAATACAGGCTTCACGCTTAACTTGGGGCTAGATGGCGCTGTGTGAATGTCAGTGGATATTTATTTATTTATTATGGACCCTGTCGGGCACAGCAACTTAGGAGAGGAGGGCATTTTCACTTTTACGATAAAATTTGTTGATTTAAGTGTCAATTAAATATTAATTTGACTGTCAGTTTAATGTGATTATGGTGTATCATTATATAAATTATTTTGTTTTTATTTAAGTCAGCTTGGTTTTTATGTTGTAAGATAATTTAATTGTTATTAATATTAATTATTATTATTATTAAAAAATAGGAAATTTACAATAACTATATTATTAACATTATATTCCAATGCAGCTTAATGTGTCTTATCGTTCAAATATTCTTGTACAGTATAGTATTTCAATATAAGGAATTGTATTAGTTGTTTGTTAAATACTTTTTCTTTTCTGTTTCCCACAGAATAAGCAAGTTGAAGTGGCAGTGGGCAGAGCACATAGTGCGTAGAACCGATGGCCGATGGGGCCGAAAGGTTCTCGGGGAAAAGGAAGAACCCTTAACCGAATGAAGCGATGTTTTACATAGATATCGTCTACTAGAGATCAGTCCGCGTGGAAATCATTAGAAGAGGTTTTCGTTCAGTAGACCACCATCATCATCAGCTCATTAAACGACCCCACCGAGGGGCACGAGCCTACCCGTACGCGGGTGATTAGGCCTTAGTCGTCCACGCGTGTCCAGTGCGGGTTGGACGACTTCATAACATACCATACCTCGTACCATAGTAAACCATTAGGTTGTGTAAATGATGATACTACTATTAACCTTATAATTGACTTTGTTACAATAAATGTGTGTATATAACCTTAACAACATACCCAAAATTAGCCTAAGCGAAGTGGACATTATTAGATTTTTATCAGTGTAAATAGTTTCACTTTTGTACTCCGGGTTCATGCTTAATATTTCCTTGGACTTGTTTATCCCTATTTCACATGAATATTATAATTATTTTAAAATAACATAGTAATCTAATGTTACTAAAGATTAAATAAATTAATACTCAATAGCTTGCGATCTGAGTTTGGCTGCTGTAGGGAAAATATGGTAAAGTGGGGTTTCCTTGAGCAGTCAAAAGTACATTGCAACTGCGGGGTTTCACACTCACACCATGAAGCACCTGCTTTCATGTCTCCTGTGTTAATCTGCGTGCACTATGCAGGACTTGAATGTAGCGTCGGAAAGCGCTATTGCTGTGGCCAGGTTTTGGGAAAAGGATATCTGAACTGTTGACTCAAAGAAAAATAATAAATAAATAAAGATCTTCATGTTTATAATATAAATGACAAAAAGTAAAGAAATTTCCCAAGTCGACGACTCATGTGGTATAAATAGTGTAATGGTTGAAACGTTGACTTTTACACCAAGGGTACCGGGATCGAGCCCTGGTCAGTACAAACATTTGTGAGCACGAATGTGTCTATTTATATTGATCTTTGTGTTTCTATCTGTAATATGTATGTATTTACAAGTAAATAAGTATGTTTCATCATCAGCTCATCAAACGTCCCCACGGAGTGGCATGAGCCTACCCGTATAGGTGTTTAGGCCTTAGTCGTCCACGAAAGCCCAGTGCGAGACGACTTCACGCTCAACTTTGGAATTTCTTCGCAAGCGGCGCAGGTTTCCTCACAATGTTTTCCTTCACTGTACGTTTATCCATGGTTAATAAGTATGTTTATCCATGGTTTAGTATTCAATTTACAAGCTAAAGCTTAGTTTCGGGCCAGATGGCGCTGTGTGAATGGATATTATTATTATTTACTCCACTGCGTCCTATCTAACAAGCAACAATACCTTAGTGTGTGGTATTAAAGGCTCGAATAGGCTTCGTACTATATTGAAACACAAATCATCTCTAATGTATCGGCCTATAGGATTACCGGCCGCCCGTTAATAATACCCACTAACAAATACAGACGATCTTATAATGTAGTATTATCACGTAACCTTCGTATTTTGGCAAATGAAGCTGCTTCAGCGGTGGATATATGATTTAGTATATAAGACTAGCTGTGCCTCGCGGTACTACCCTAGGTGTAAGATGTTTTCCCGCAGTAAAATTTAGCTTATATGTTTATCCACGGTTCACTAACTAACTTCATACAAGCTTTTATAAATATCCTATCCTAGCCACGTGTTTTTGTCTAAAATTTAAGTAGCCTTTATTTTTCCTTATAACATCAGCTACCTGCCAATAAAAGTCTCGACAAAATCCGTCAAGCAGAGTTTATCTGACTGTTGCAGACGCATTTGATATTTAAGAAAATGTGATTTCATATATGCATCATTATCAGCTCATTAAACATTAAAATAACAAATAGCATTAGCATATTCGTTTCGAAGAAAAATCAGACTTCCTTACTTATTTCAAATTCAAATTGTTTATACATACATAGTACAGACTACATTGTCCATATCATATCCATGTAAATATTAATCATTCAACATATTAAAATTAACCGAACATAGAAATATATAATCAGAAATACATAATTAATAATTCACAGAAATAAAATAACAAATTAGACATTGAAATGGGCATAATCGGATATAATAACATAACTACACAATTAGAATACACACGCACACGCACACATACACACACACACACACACACACACACACACACACACACACACACACACACACACACACAAACACATATATGAATACCTAATATATTAATTTTGATCATGTGGGTTCTACCGGCATTTCACAGTATTAATTTTATTCATTAGTAATTAATACACCCCATTTACTCGACATAAAAAGCAGTATAACGTGTAAAGAGAACTGAATGCTAACACGTGTAAATTAATTACGTTAACATAATCAAGTGTTTCCTCTTTTCAAGTAGCGCTCCAAGATCAAGTGAAAGCACACACAACAATGCTTCAATTTGTCTACTTTTGTTATGCTTTGAGAGGACAACGAGCAAATGGTTGTACCGTAACCATGATCATAACAGGCTGATATGTCTACTGCTGAACGAAGGCTTCCTAATCACTTCCACGTGGTACGATGACATCCATTTGCTATCCGCAACTTTAAAATAAAATAAAATAAAATAAATATCCATTGACCTTCACACAGCGCCATCTAGGCCCATTTTAAGCGAAAAGCTTGTAGTTAGAGTACTAAACAACTGATAAACATGCTTATATACATTTTTTTTGTAAATACATACATATTATACATAGAAAACACCCAGACTATTACAAACAGACATGTTCATGCACACAAATGTTTGTACTGCCCAGGGATCGAACCCTTGGTGTTGCAGTCGACCTCTCAACTGCAACACCAAATGGGTCGTAAAAAAACTTTAAGCAAATCATTGGTCTACAAATTCTAAATTGCACCAATTCTGTATTTACCGTGGAACTTTACTAGGTGAAAACACCTAGTAAAAAAACGCCTGAAACCAACTTTGATAAGCTAGACGGGAGAAAAAAATAGGTGAAACTAATGTCGTTGGATGCAAATAGCCTCCTGCAGTGGTAAGTGGAGATTTTTGAGGGAGGCCTATTTACAACAGTGAACGTATTGTGGCTGTGATGATGCTGATGAATGTACATTCCTACGCATATGAGTTAAGAAATTCAAGCAGCTTTAATATCAAGTGGTCGATTCTCCCGAACCAGTTCACGCGTATTGTCAACATCGATAAAACTATTTATATAAAAACTAAACTTATTCAATTAAAGAAAATCGTAGATTTTTCTCTAACTTAAACTTATTGAACAAATGTTTTCAGCAAAGTTATGTACGATTCTATGCTGAAAATCTTTATGATATTTGATGAGATTCCATGGCGTTGAGCTGGAGACTTAATTTTTAATTGAATGGATACCTTTGGACTAATTAAATTTACCCTTTGAAACTTGAGAGCACCGTAGGGCTGTCAATTTAATTCTTTTGTCACAAACGATACTCGAACGATAGAGCGTCGGTGGCTCAATGGTGTGGACTGTCGCCTTCCTACCGGGAGGGCTGAGGTTCAAATCCCGACACGTACCAATGTGTTTGCGAATTTTCGAAAATATATGTACGTTATCCGATGCTCTTACGGTGAAGGAAAACATCGTGAGGAAACCTTCATGCACGCCTGCGAAGAGATTCAAAGGTTGTGTGTGAAGTCGTCCGCACTGGGCCCGCGTGGACGACTATGGCCTAATCACCCATACGGGTAGGCTCGTGCCCCTCGGTGGGGACGTTTAATGAGCTGATGATGATGATGATGAAACGATACTCGTTTATTTCTTTAATGAATACTTCGTGCTATTTGCTCATTAAATCTTTACATTGTCTATATTATTCTGTCTTTTTAATTACGATGATGATGTTGGATTGCACTAATATCGCAGTTTTCTTGAGAGATCTTCAAGTGATCGTTTAGGTAAGTGAGACACATCTTCCTACTAAGACTATATTATTATTTACTACCTAATCTTCAGTATCATTTTTATGTAGTCCGCGACGTATTTGTAATTTTACATTATATTGGAGTATATAATTACCGTGACATTTATAAAAATCTGTTTTTTAAGGGAAACACAACCTCCGAAAAAATTGTTCGCCAATTCCATCAATGGTAGGGCCCTTTATGGAATTGGCGAACAATTTTTAACATACTAAACATTTCGAACAAGATGTAATTTTAACATTCAACAAACAAGTTAAAATTCCATTGAATTATATCAAGCAGGTTAAAATTACATTGTATTTTTTATGGCAACCCTAGCGCAACGACACCCGGAGCACTTAGTCCCGATTAAGAGGCATTTTATACACACACTCACCTGAGCGGAATATAATATTAAATTAATTCCAGGAAAGTACGTGACACTTGTCCAGTAATAACGAATGAAGATCACATTAAACTTACTGTGATTTAATGTTGAGAGCTTTTAGAGTTGTTTGTTTCTAGCACTTTGTTTTGCACTAGCAAACGATTATGTGCACGTTTATTCAAAGAAATTTTAAATAAAATATTCAAACCACATTATTCAAATAAATCTTTTACAGATACTTTTCAATCGTCAATTGCTATATGATATTTGTATGACTCTACCACCGGTTCGGAATAAGTAGGATCTTCGAGAAGAGCCGGTAAGAAACTCGTTCTTCGAAAAAGAGTGACCTTTTAAACTTTTTATATCATTACCGACACGTAACTTTACAAATACAAAAATTTATTACAAAGTATTTGTAACTGGAACACTCGGTCCAAGACTACACATCTTCATCCGATAAATATTCGTTTATTGTATGATAACTTTTCTTTTTTATTTTCTCCTTGGTATTTGTTCAGAATATTTATAAGTGCAGTTTGTATTTAATTACCAGGATTCCTGATACAAAAGAAAATCTATTGTTTTTGTTGGATAAAGCGGCGGTTAAAGGATTAAATTGAGAGATTGTGGATTCTCGTATCCTAAACAGTAAAACATAGTACGACAAATTATGTGTTTTTCGAGTTATGTTAAGATATTTTGGTATTAATTGCCAAAATCTGTTACCCTCTAGGACAATTACTGATCAATATTTGGATTATTGTGCATATTTGTTTGTGTTTACTGCCCTGGCGTTAGTTACTTATTCACCATGGTCTGTTGGAAATAATCTAACATTAGAGATAAGCACCTGAATTTATATTTAAAAAAATGATTATACCAAAATTAATAAGTGGAATTACCGGATATAAAAACTTAACATCTGTTGTCTCGGTTGACGGTTGCAGTGCGGCATTGATATAGAATTTGTTGGACTCCTTTAATGCCGTCGTGGTCAGACGTATCACTTACCATCAGGTGAACGTCCTGACCGTCCTGTTCACTTCATAACATAAAAAATAATCTAAATGCTTCCATACTCATATGTTATTCGACTTCCGATGTATCAGCCATTATGTTATTAGGAAGTGTACACAATGCACTTTCAAGTACGCCAAGAAAGCATCCAAATACATGAAAACCTATCACAAAAGTGGTTACTTAATAATGTTACGTCTATCCTATCGAAGGTTCATCGCACAATAGCGCGAGGCTTGCCTGAATAGACCGTCAAAGTACAAAACGAACAAATCTGGCTGAAGAGGGTATCCCGATTTATCCGTACACTATTGTTATGTAAACTCCATGAGAATAAAACATATGTAAATTCCTAAGACGTTCACTCAATTATATTGTTTTTAATATAATTGGAAAGCCAATTGACTAGGTGGTAGACTCGGTACTGAGTCGGCTAGGTAGCACCATAGAGTCAGATAAGGTCTTGTCAAAGTGTTATGCACATCTGTGTTTCGGTATGAGGGCACTGTAGCTAGTAAAATCACGGGTAGGATCATAGGAGACAACATCTGTTCTCTCGGGTGTCGGGCGCAGTGCGGAATTGATGGAGATTATTCGCTGTTTAACAGTTGTTGGACCATGACAGATGCTGTGTAGAAGAAATTCAATAGCGGTAAGTAGTCACTATTCCCCATTTACACTGCCCTGCGCCCGTTACCCGAGACGACAGATGTTAGTCAACTTATACCCGGTAATTTCACTAGCTACAGTGCCCTCATCCCGAATCACAGAAGTGCCAAACACTCCTATTTTACGGAACGATATCTGGCGCTGCGATGGTACCTACCTAGACGACTAGACTTAGTAAAATCTAACTCATTTGGCAAATAAAAAAAAGCTCACGTTGCTTTACACTAAGTTTCTGTGCGGCAGTGGGCTCGCCCCCGTCTAGCCAGCCAATTTATCATATGGTGGACACGTCGGATTCTACACCACGGGTTTCAGTTTCGACCCTGCCAGTACAAAATTTGTGTGCATGAACATGTTTTTTTTTAAATTTGGTATGAAGTAGGCTACATTTTACTGCGAGAAAGTATCTTATGGAGCGAGTAACACCGCGGGGCTCGTCTAGTATATTATAAATGGATTGGTCACTTTTCCTTACATAATATTTATGCCTACACAGTTTACTGTTGACAAGAAGATATGAGATTTTACAATATAAGTACTGAGTAAATATTGGTATTAAAATATCATAAACGTGTTTCATATTATACGATCTTTTGAAACGTAAATTCACAATAAATTGTAATCACACAAAATTAAACACACGTTTAGTACGAGTATTTTCAAGCATTCCAAAAAATGCGGCGTTTGTATGACTAAAAAATATTTATTTTGAATTGCGCCGAGATAATTTGGGATACAGTCGTTGAATTGTAACATTGAATTTGTATTTTTTATTACATCCACCCATTTTATTTCCTACAATACTTTTACTAAAATAGAAATAAAATACATTTTATTTCAGCAGTCTCATTGTATTGGAATCTTGTTATCATATCCAGATTCCATTAACTCGGCATTGCCAGATCATCCTGTAAAGTGGAATGTTTTGCACTGTTTCGGGATGAGGGCACCGTAGCTAGTAAAATTACCGGGTATATGAGACCTAGCAACTTTCGTCTCGGGTAACAGGCGCAGGCAGTGTTGATGGAAAAAATTCTGCCTTCTGTTATTAAATTTCTTTAACACTTTACGAGTATCTGTCATGGTCAGGCGTATCACTTATTAAAAGTCACTGACTCTTCCACTTTGTAACATGAAAAAATAATTTGAATGACTTTGATATCATGTTAAAAACTAAAAGGTCATACATTTTGTAACACATATTATTGTAGAGTATGGCATTTATCACGTATCTGCTAAATTAATCTGAATTATCGTGACCCGACCTTTTCCATTAATATGGTGAGTTAAAGATTCAATTATTCTTAATAAATACCTTAGCGAAGGGCCGGGACCGGAAAGGGTTCAGGCATTGTTATCAGATAAAATATTCTGGGGTTATAAGCATGTACAAGTTACAAGAACTTGAACATGTTCAAGTTGTGCCACTTTTGCAATGGTCAAACATCGAATAGGTAAACGAAAAATATAACAATAATGTTATCATGTATATGAATGTGAGTGGATATTTATAATCATCATCAGCTCATTATACGTCCCCACCGAGGGGCACGAGCCTACCCGTATAGGTTTTATAGGCCTTAGTCGTTCACGCGGACCCAGTGCGGATTGGCCGACTTCCTTCACGGTTTCCTTTACCGTAAGAGTGACAGCTAAACGTACATATAATTTGGAAAATTCGGTACAGTCCACACCAATGAGTCACCGACGCTCTTAGTAATAGGCTGTTAAGCAATTAAAATAAGCGTTATTAGCCCAATATAAATTATCGAACCTTTTGAAGATCGAAACAAAGGTAACAAACAAGGTTCTGGACATAATAGGGATTTCACTTTGATGACTGCCTATTTCTTAAATCGGCTTTTACTTACACCGTATTTTTATTCCGTTTCGCCTTAAGAAGCTATTGTTTTTTGAAGGTTGGTACTTTGTGACATTTACTTTGATGTGTGAACAATAAAATATTTATAAATTGAAGATTATTTCAAAATTTATTTGTGTGATATTGGAAGAAGAAGTTGTAATGCTACGAGTATTTTTATTCGTTGAGGGCGCAAAGGAAAGATTTGAGTAGCCTGTTCTTGAAAACTAATGGATACTTAGAAGGTACGAGTTGCTTCCAAAAAATGTTTTCCAGTTTATTATCTCACAACTCGAGGTGTTTATTGGTTAGTGGGGAGTTTAAAGGTTTCTAGTGAACTGCTATTACTACGACCTGTAAGTTTACAATTTGTCTACGAGAGTAGCAATTACTAGATTTTTTATTTCGTTTCATTTATTTAATCAATCGCAATGTACAATGTGTTTGAAATTACAATACAAAAATATATATCGAACATCAATTCAATACAATAAATTTAACTGGATAATATATAAACACAAATATTATTATTTTACATTGATTGAACAATTTTAATTTGATATATTTATTGTAATCATAATAATGATTATTACATTATTTAATTAAAAATATTATTGCGATTCATCAATACTGTAGAAGCAACCTTCCAGCACAAATTCTTAAACTTATATTTAAAAGAAATATTGGTATTTCTCTTACTTCTGTTCAGAATCTGCAGGCACCTTAGATAAGTAGAAAAATATTTATGCTCTACAAAACCTGTTCATAAGAAACAATGTTAAACGCTTATATTTTAACCCTTACAAAATGAATTTTGTGTTCTGACCACGCTATAATTGTGTCTATCTTCATCACTAATAGAATTCAACCAAACAAGATTTATGATGATTAGATTTACGTCTGGACCCTTAGGGCTCAATTTCCATTGTAACGTATTACCCGATACCAATCTTTAGAAGTCTACGTAGATTTTATTTGTCATCTCTTTTTAGTTACCTGTTTAAATTAAATTTCTGCTAATGTCAAATATGTATAAGACTTAAGGCAAGAATGAATAACGCAGAATAGTTATAAATTAAAAAAAAATATATTTTCATAATCATCAGGAACTATGCGTGCATTGTAGCCGGGACTTTTTATATCCTATGATTCTGTGTGAATATCGGTCAATATTTATAATTATCCTGAGCGGATAACAGCCCACTACAAGGCACAGGCTGCCCCGCACAGCACAGTTATGGGGAGATCGGATATTAACCTATCACGCGAATCCAATGCGGATTTGAAGGTGTTTAAGGCTACCTAATATTGAAGCCTGAACGGACGGCTTAACGTGCCCTCCGACGCGCGGAATATATTCTGTCAATCAGGTGATTTATCCTGCTATGTCCTAACTAACCAAAATTGGAAAAATCGTACAAAGTTATTCTCTAATAAATCTTATGCAAATTGCAAGTTGCCAATATTATGAATAAAAATACGTTTGTGAAATAAAATACTGTTTTGAAACTGTCATTTGATTTTACGAAATAACTCAGAGCTTCTCAATTAGCAAACTGAATAAACTGTCAACGTCTTAGTTCACAGTCTAGTCAGCACGATGAATATTGAACGAACGCCTCAGGCCTCGATTGATCTGTTTCAATCCAATATTGCAAGTTCAAGGGGTAATAAATCGTAGAGGGAGCCACTGTCGGTGGATCTGTGGAGGTAATTAATGTTAAACTTGGTTCATACAGAGGCTAGTTTTAAACTGAATAAATATCCATCTTGTACCAATTTAAGCAAGGAGCTTGTACTGTGCGTACTTAATATATATTGTACTAGTTCATTTCTCAACAGTACATATAGTGGTTCAAACAAATGTATAAAAACTTCTGAATATTTTCATCATTATCATTATCCCCACCGAGGGGCACGAGCCTACCCGTATAGGGTGTAAAGACCTTAGTCGACTTCACGCACAACCTTTGAATTTCTTCGTAAGCGTGCAGGTTTCGCAGTAAGAAGCGTCGGATAAATGTTAGATAACTCGAAACGGGGGTCGTGGGATTAAAATTCCGCGGGAAAAGCACACATAACGAAAGTCACTTTACGCGAATTGTCCCCGTTTGGTTGGATAATTGTAGACTGACTCACCAAATCGTTTAAAAAGTAAGATGACTGCGTGCTTCAGGGTACACGTTAAGCCGGGTCTATACATAAAATGATTCATGAAGTCATAAGGTGAAAGTATCCTTTAAAATTTCAATCTCTCGTACCGCATTGAACTTACTAAGGATTGTGTGTCCCAAGCTTTACAACTTTAGTTACATATTATTAAAATCGCCTGTTGTACAATAATTCTACAATGTTCTGAAGCAATAGTTGCGTTATACGGCGCGCGGTCAGTATGTTTGATAAAATTTTGACATGGTGCAAACTACCGAATTTAGGTTGGTACTTGTTTTGCGAGAAAATGTTTATTACTTTCAAACTAAATCTGTTTTGGAGGATCCAAGGAAATAATTAATAAGACAAGAATTATTCTGACTATGAAATAGAATGACGTTACTCAAAGTACTGGTAAACACGACTGAAGTTAATGGACAATTAATGGTTTAGCTAACGGGTTGAAAGGCCTACGTCTTTTGAGGAACGTTTTTATATTCTGAATAAGCTTAATTTTATTATCATCATTACAGGCTATAATATGTACATCGCGTCAGTGGCTAAATGATGTGGACTGTTGCTTCCGATCTGGAGGCACAGGTTCAAATCCCGCCACGTACCAACGCTTCTTACCTGCGAAACCTGCGCACGCCTACGTAAAAATTCAAAGGTTGTGTGTGAAGTCAGCCAATCCGCACTGGGCCCGCGTGGACGACTAAGGCTTATACACCCGCGTACGGGTAGGCTCGTGCCCCGCGGTGGCACGTTCAATGAGCTGACGATGATGATAATGATATCCATTGCTGAACAAAGGCGCTATAAAATTCCACGCAGACCAATCCCTACCACTCGACATTCATCTGCTACCCGCTATCTTAACCAGGTCATCCGACCATCTGGTTAGGGGTCGGCCTACGCTTGTTTTCCCGATACGTGGACGTCACTCGAGAACCTTCCCGCCTCATCGGCCATCGATTCTACGCACTATGTGCCCTGACCACTGTCACTCTAACTTGCTTATCCTGTAGTTAAGTTATATCTAGCTTAGCTTTTAAATATAGGCATCATCATCATCAGCTCATTAAACGTCCCCACCGAGGGGCACGAGCCTAATTGTATAGAGTGTATAGGCCTTAGTCATCCACGCGGGCCCAGTGAAGGTTAGAAGACTTCACGCACAAACTTTGAATCTCTTCACAGGTGTGCGCAGGTTTCCTCTCGATGTTTTCCTTCACCGTAATAGCGTCGGATGACGTACATATATTTTCGAAAATTTAAAAAGACATTGGTATTGTACGATTCACGAAAGAAGACTATGCGCAGAAGTCATTTTTTAGTCCTATTGGGGTACGGCAGAGGGGCGGGAGTAATATTGTAAGAGCGGGGCAACGCCATTGGTCGGCACGCTTCTGAGGACAAGGTTGCTCTATCGCTATTCGTCTATATTGAATTTGGCGCGCTGACAGTACTCTAGAATACAGTCGGAAGGAAAACTGTTTTGTTGCATTTTATTATTTATTGTTTTTTTTTGTTTGCTGAGCCATTCATTGAAATTCTCTAGTGTATGTTGCTTCGAAAAGCCAGGCGAGAAGGATGATATATGAGTTTAAATATATTTTGTAAGTAGATTGTTGACAAGGTTTCGCAAGTCTTGCAACTTTGTTGAAAAAATTAAATCAATATATCCACCTTTAATGAATCTATAACAGACATAATAAATAAAAATATCGGATTAATTTGAATAGAAAAACAGAACCATTAGCTATATTTTGAAATACTTGTCGGTACTTTGCTGATTATATTATCCCATGATTATTTGTTATATTTCTACATGATTGATTATTATTTTATGAAGAAAAATATTGTTTCACTATCATTAAAATATTAATATACTCTATAGATAAAATTTTCATAGAACATGGTCATAATATTCTCCGTCTCCCACCTTACCATCCGGATTTAAATCCTATAGAAATGGCTTGGGCCTCCGTAAAAAGTTATGTTAGTAGCAAAAACGTTAAGTGGGATATAAGCAGCGTAATTAATTTTATAAAAGAAAAAGTTAATCTAATGGTTCCACAAGAATGGAAAAAAACTATGTGACAAAGTAAAATTTGAGCCTGAATTATGTTTAATTACATAGGTATCTTTTAATCCTGAACATTTATAATAGAATTTGATTATATGAGTTAATTAAAATAAAAATATTATTTTGATGTAAGTATTTTGTTCATTAGTGTACATGCGCAGACGGCCGCCATTTTTGGTCTTCTTTGGTGAATCGTACTATACGTGGCGGGATTTGAACCTGCACCTCTAGATCAGTACCAATGAGCTGCGAAGCTCTATAGCCCTATTATTGTGTAGGAAATGTAGTACTAACCTTTTCATTTTTTTATTACTTTATTCAATTTTACAATATGATTTACATTAATTTTCATTATTTTCACTTCAATATCACTATGCTTTCTCACTTTCGATTCTTTCAGTCGCAATAACTTCGGTCCGGGAAAACTTATATGAACCGGACCCATTGCATTAGATGCCATATCATTTTTCCTTCATTCTCCATCCAATCTTTTATATTTTCACCCTTTTTAGAGATTTAAATCACCTTTTTCATTTATTTGACATGTTTGTTTATATCTATGACGTTTCCCCTAGCAACGTTCAATTTACTCTTAAATTCCCTATTTTAGCTATATGACCTACGTTAAAATCTAATTTATTTCGAAATTAAATAGAAATGATTTAAAATTTGACGGTTGTCAAAGGCTGGATAAAAGAGGCCTTTGGCTGCTGTAGGGGCTTTTCGATTCATGCTTTTCACCAGATTCTTTTGGATGGATTCCATTCTTTGATTCTCTCATCAGATACTCTTATTATTCTTTCACCAAGTTCTTGCTGTGTTACCTACTGTGATATTTGTGATTCTCTTGTGATTCTTTGGTTTCTTTTCGGAAATATCTCGAAATTCTTACCGGGAGAGACCTTACGAAGTCTTGCTTACGCAACTCGCATACTAAACCAAACTTTCATTTACATTCCACAAATCGCTGCTGCCGCTGCTGCTGCCGAGGCTGTTACGTGAGAAGCCAAACTATTGGAGCTTCGGGTGTCCTATCGCCGGAGCTGACGCGCACCAGGTGCCAGTGAATCCCTGGAAGCGCCCTAATACTACGCGGCTCTGTGGAATCAACCCTCCACGGCGCCTCAAACTCACTGCCCGTGCCATCCTGCTCATCTCTGCGGTTTACCGTGCATCCTAAGCTGTAGAAGACGAACAAGGAAGATTCAAGCTACCACACTATACACATCATACATACCTCTCACTTTACACCTCCACTCATTCCCATCACTTTAGTTAATTTGTATTAGGTCTTTTATATTAAATTCCATATCCCTCTATTATTGGTCTTCTCATTTGTCGCTTCACGACAATTGTAGGAAATGTAGTACTAACCTTTTCATTTTGTTATTTACTTTTATCAATTTTACAATATGTATTACATTATTATTTTCATTATTTTCACTTAAATATCACTGCATTTCATCTCTTTTATTATCTTTCCGAACACTTTCGTGTAATTTTCTTTACTTTTATGCGTTGACTTCTCGCGTTTTACACAAATAACCCATTATAAGCCTGCGAACAACGCATATAATTAAGTATTTCACATTCGATCTTTTGAGCCTCAATTACTTATATCCGGGAGTACTTATACGTACCGGACATGTGGTTTGAAATTAAGTTGTACCTTTATTGACAGTTTATTACATTATGGCGTATCTTAGCAACGCTCAATTTACTCTTAAATTCCTATTTTTGCTATACGACCTACGTTAAAATCTTATTAATTCGAATCTAAATAGAAATCATTTCAAATTCGATGGTTGTCAAGGTGCGATTTAAAAGAGGCCTTTGGCTGCTGTATCATTCTTTTCGATTCATTCGATTCATTCTTTACCAGTTCTTTTGGATTATTTTACTAGTCTGATACGAGTCATTCTTTGTGGAGAATCATAATATACCAATCTCATTTACATTTCACAAATTGCTGCTGCCGCTGCTGCTGCCGAGGCTGTTACGTGAGAAGCCAACTATTGGAGCTTCGGGTGTCCTATCCGGAGCTGACGCACTCCAGGTGCCAGTGAATCCTGGAAGCGCCTAATACCACGCGGCTCTGTGGAATCAAGCCCTCCACGGCGCCTCAAACTCACTGCCCGTGCCATCGTGCTCATCCCTGCGGTTTACCGTGCATCCTAAGCTGTAGAAGACGAACAAGGAAGATACAAACTACCTTCATACTTCATACACCTTCATCATACATACCTCTCACTCACACCTCCACTCATTCCCATCCGTGTTTAATTATTTTGTATTAGGTCTATTATATTAATTCCATATCCCTCTATTATTGGTCTTCTCATTTGTCGCTTCACGACAATATCCCCGCCACGTACCAATGTACGTGGTGGGATTTGAACCTCAGCCCTCTTGGTAGGAGGGCAACAGTCCACAGCATTGAACCACCGACGCTCTATCGAATATAGGCAAGGTGTAAATAAGAACTTATTTCAAAATTGCTTGTAGTATAGCACCAACATTTTCTTTAATAAATATTTGCCCGTACCATACCAACCGTACCGTACCGTACCAACACCTACGACTTCGGAGAAAAATATCATTGGTAAAGCCCCGGCTTTTACATACATCGTCCCTTGTGCTAACATGTTTGAAAATAGATTCGGCCGACATTTTGTTCTTTGTCTGAAATTGTCTGGCCTGTACTTAATAGTTTCTTTCTGTCTACTTAAATTGTCATTTGTACGAATAAATAAATAAAAGTTTTGTTACGTTTCTGTAATATACCGGAGTTTATCACAAATAATTTTTAACGAAACAAATTTTCTAATTTTATGCCCTTTAAGTATCAACTCTGAACTTAGAATCATTATGGTAATAAAATATATAGTAAAGTTGTAAAAATTGTGTATAAAAGTGTGTCGTAATTTGTTATCGCCGTTTGTACTCAATACCTGTATTAAAAATACAACTTATACATAAAACACGATTAAAATATTATTGTTATTATATTGTGATGGTTTAAAGATGATTAAAACATTACCAGCCAAAGCAAGAAAGAACACCAGATAATGTATTTCTGAAACTATCGTCGGTGGCTCGTGAACCTAGTTCAAATCCCGACACGTACCAATGTCTTTTTGGAAATCATATGTACGTTTATCCAACCCTTTAAATATCATGAGGAAACCTGCGCGCACCTGCGAAGAGATTCAAAGGTTGTGCGTGAAGTCGACCAATCCGCACTGGGCCCGTGTGGATGAATAGGCCTAAACTCTGTACGGATAGACCCGTGCCCCTCTGTGGGGTCGAATAATGAGCTGACGATCACTGAACCATTGAACGACTACTGCCAGTTACGAACCTTAATCGACCGCAGTAGCCCTCATCAACCCATATTTTATCCCATTTGAAACTCAAACATAAAATTATACAACCTCTTTACAGGTAGACACTTAACCTACCTATACGAGGTAAAGTATAATGTGCTCGATAGGCTAAAGAGTCTCAAGTCTATATCGAAGGCATCTTTATTAGAATAAGTCGATTAAAATTCACCTCGCACGAACGAACCGATGTCTGCCTATTATTCTCTCGGATTTTCGGATGAATCGATTCGAGATGACCTTAAGATGGAGTCTATGGACTTGCTTGAAAAGATGTAACATTTATAACGCGTATTATATACTTCTAAATTAAAACCAAGCAGGCGATATATTTTAAGAAAAATACTACGTAATGTTCGATAGGTTTAATAATTTTTATTTTTATTTGTAACTTTGACTGTAGCTGAAAATGAGCGGTTTGCCAATGGTAAACCTATCGCTGAGCTCTGCTTTTATATCGCGACCACACATCAGAGTCAATGTGTATTGAATTGTTTTTACGTTGGTGATATAAATAAATAGAAAAAATAAATAAATAAAATAAATAAATAATATTACTTAGTCTTAGGCTTTCTCAAGGTAATAAGAGAAAATAACTTCTTATTGCTTAAATGTCAAAACATTGGTCGCTTGCATGAGGCCCATAAAATTGTGCTTTTGGCTTCAAATTATATTGCAAGATATCACAGACAAGCTTCAACTAGTTCGAATGGGTGCACTATTAAGAGTTTCGCAAGTGAGCGAGGCAAGACCGCATTATGGTTTGAACTTACTCAAACCGGGCATACATCTGTTCAGATCATAGACATCCGAATATACAATTAGACTGGACAAGCCGCCAAGTTTATAGGCAGTCCCAGTGTGCAATTCTTTCGTTCCTACCTGTGAAAAGTTATTATATTTCTTGGTAAATTTACTGATTCATTGCGATGATGGCATGTTACAATTGCACAGGATGGCTTTTGGAAAAACGGTAATTTCTTCCAATATTCGTGCGTCTTGACTCATCTCACAGAGCGTAAACTGGCAGCCAGTGTATGCTCGTTGAGCTTACATTTGTCGCATTTTAAACGCGGTTTGTCCCATCTCCTGTATTGAAAATCTGTGGTTCAGATATTGCAACAACTACTAGTTTTCGTTCGCAACTTGAAACAGCTGTTGGGCTGTCTAATTTGAGCTTTATTGCTTATGTTTTATGATACATTTTGGAGTAACTCAATCGCTTGATTGTTATTTCCGATTGAAATCTCATATTGTAATGGAACAATTGAATTAATTTGGTTAATTTATGACAACCATTTGTCCTATTCACAAAGATGCATAGAATATAACCCTGAAATAATAATGTACCTTATTTTAGCACACCTGGGTTGTTACCGTCATCTCTTAAAATAGTGTTACAATAATATTACTTCGTCTTTTCTGATACAAAAATGCTGACGTATCATAAAACAATACTGTTTTTAGAGATTGCGGTAACCCCGCCCTGGTGGTAAGTGATACGCTTGACCATGACAGATGCAGTGTTTTAAGAACGTAACTATAATAGGTAGTCATTATTTATCGTGAACACTACTCTGCGCCCGTCACCTGAGACGAGAGTAGTTAGGTCCTTAGGTCCCTCTTACTCGACGACTCGACTCGTGCAAACACTCCTGTTTCACGGGAGCATAAAATCTAGCACTGCGGTGGTACCTACCTAGATGACTACCTACCTACCTATCTCTCTACCTAGACTTGGTACTGAGACCAAGTCTACAACCTAGTACTTTTAGTGGAACTACATGGCATTGTATGATCTCAATAGATATTTATTGTTTATTAAAAAACTTAAAACAATTTAGAATTCGGTACCAATATAACTCAATAAATCCATCAAATTGGAATTAAGGCCGTAAAAGTTGTTTTTAATCGCTACTACCAATTATTAGCAGATTAAAACTAAACGAAGACGCCAGACCACAACTCGTCTTGTTTAAGTTATGAGACAAACAGTAATTAAGGCTGACTAATGCTGTCGTACACTCACGCCGACAAGTTTTCGGTACTTAATATATATCAGCAGCTTTGCAAGATAGTTTGGTTGCTGCTTCATTAAGGGTGTTTGCAAAATGTGCTGTTTAGATAATTTATAACTTCAAATAAGTGGACTTTTGAGTCCTCGACTTGGATATCAGTCGAGGTAATTAATATTGTTATTTGGTTTTTAGTATTGAAATTAAGAGTATAACCAGCCGCTGTGTATGGCATTTGTGGACTACGAGAAAGCCTTCGACTCCGTCGAAACCTGGGCTGTTCTGGAGGCTCTGCAGTGATGCGGTATCGACTGGCGATACATCGAGGTGATGAAGTGTCTCTCCAACGCAGCGACGATGACCGTTCAGATCCAAGACCAGCGGACAAGACCCATTCAATTGCGTCGTGGTGTGAGACAGGGAGATGTAATATCCCCGAAACTGTTCACAAACGCATTGGAGGATGTCTTCAAGACCCTGGACTGGTCTGAACGAGGCGTCAACGTCAATGGAGAGTATATTTCTCATCTTCGTTTTGCTGACGATTCGTCATCGTGGCAGAGTCATCGGAAGAGCTTGCGGAGATGCTGAACAGCCTAAATGAATCTTCCCGACGAGTTGGGCTTGGCATGAATTTGGACAAGACGAAAGTCATGTTCAACAGTCGTGTCATGCCACAACCGATATGCGTTGATGGCGTCCGTCTCGAGGTTGTGCAGGAGTATATCTACCTGGGCCAAACCATCCAACTTGGCCGGCATAACTTCGAGAGGAGGCTAGTAGGAGGGTTCAGTTGGGCTGGGCGGCATTCGGTAAGCTACGTCATGTCTTAACGTCAACTATTCCGCAATGCTTAAAGACGAAAGTCTTTGAGCAATGCGTCCTACCCGTGCTAACATACGCAGCTGAGACATGGACACTGACTGCGGGATTGGTTCACAAGTTTAAAGTCACTCAACGCGCAATGGAGCGAGCTATGCTTGGAGTCTCTCTTAGGGATAAGATCAGAAATGATTTAATAAACTAAAGTTACCGACATAGCCCGCCGGATCAGCAAGTTGAAGTGGCAGCTGGTCACGTATGTCGTAGAACCGATGGCCGTTGGAGCAGACGAATTTGGAGTGGAGACCGCGTCTTGGCAAGCGTAGCGTAGGACGTCTCCCCGGTCCGATGGACCGACGACTTGCGGAAGTCACTGGTGTGGATGAGGAATGCGAAGCACCGGGAATATCTGGCAGATATACGGGGAGGACGTCCTACGCTACGCTTGCCAAGACGCGGTCTCCACTCTAAAATTCGTCTGCTCCAACATTGAATTTAAGGTCCTAATTTTTTACATGATCTAATTGAGATAATACGATACTTATAAATGTCATGATAACGAAATGTTTGCACATTGCTCGATGGAACATTGGAATTATAAGACCAGAAAAACGTATCGAACATGTTTTATTCTTTTTATTATAATTCTTATTGAAAACGTAAAAATACATAATTAATACATCGCTGTATGTTTGTAAATACCAGTTTAGATTAAAATCATATTGGGGAAACTACAGATATGATCTTTTAATGGGTGTTAGGATGTCGATGAATTGCCTAGTTATTATAATCTGACATTATCAAGAATCCACTATTGTAGATGTGAGATTATGTGTTGTTACCGGAAACTCTGGGTGGCAAATGAAAGGACGACTGAAGTGGCCCAATATTGGTCCGGTTACCATATTTAACTTTTGAATCAATATCGACTCGATAAGAAAAAGAAGTAGCAGTGCAATTTCTCTGCACCGATGGCCGTTCGATTGGAGCGGAAAAGTTTTGAAGTGTAGACTGCAAGTCTTCACTTCAGATCTGTTTTAGCAAATATAGCGTAGAACACTCTTCGGCCCGATGGACCAACAACTTGCGAAAGGTCACTGGTGGAGGCTGGATCAGAAAAGCGAAGGAACGAGATATCTGGCGGAGACTATAGACTGCGATAGAAAGACAGACAGAAATAGTTTTCATATTGTAGAGGTAACTCTGCGTAAATTACTAGGTGGTAGACTCGATATTGAGTTGTCTAGGTAGGTACCACCGCAGTGCAGGATATCGTCCCGTGAAATAGGAGTCTTATGCACTTATGTTATATTTCGGGATGAGGGCTCTGTAGCTAGTCAAATTACAGGGTATAAGAGACCTAACTCTGTTGTCTCGGGTGACGGGTGCAGTGCGGCATTGATGGAGAATAATAACAATTGTTTATCAGTTGTTATATTTCCTTCAATGCCACTCTGTCACGATCGGGTGTATTACGTACCATTATGAGTAAAAATCTTTGCTGCTTACTTATTAATTAAATGTTTTAAAAAATATTAAAACCACTGTCGAGCCATCAGTACCAAGGAACACGTTTAAACTTAGTCGTTGCCTCTCATTAAGAAAGGATCAAAACTAAAACATTTGAACAGTGCACATGTTCCGCGATCAAGAGACGCGCGATTAAACCTCGCTAATGCGACTTTGTTAATACCAGAAGTTATGGAATATGAAGTTTGTGGTGACATTTTTTTTTTTATCCTTTATAGGCAGACATTTGACCGCCATCTCACCTGATGGTAAGTGAAGATGCGGCCGAGGATGGATCATGACTGCCTAGAAACCGCCTATTCACTCTTGCCTTGAAGACGAGCAGGTTGTAATGATCGGGGAACACATAACGAGGCAAAGTATCCCATTCCTTTGCGGTGCGCATTAAGAACGAAGCACCATAGCGGGCTGTGCGGATGTGTGGAATGTCTACCACGTAAGGATGGAACGCTCGCCTCCGTCTTGTATCCCGATGGTGAAAAGGGGCTGGTGGAATTAACGCGTGTAATTCCATCGCACACTCACCGAAATGTAGCCTGTAAAAAACTGATAGCCGTGCAACTCTACGACGATGCTCGAGGCTTTGCAGCTTAGCGTCAGTCAGAGTAGGGTCGCCAATGAGCCGCTCAGCACGCCGCTCAATCGAGTCCAAAACAGCCAGTTGGTATTTGGCTGATCCATCCCATAGGTGGCAGCAGTATTCCATACAAGACCGGACTTGGGCTTGATATAATGCTAGAAGCTGTCCTGGGGTGAAATACTGCCTGACCTTGGAAAGGATCCCGAGCTTTTTTGCTGCAGTCTTTGCTTTGGATGTATTTAGCGCATTTTTAAGTTGGAATCTTAACAATAAATATACAATGACATTCATACATCTAGTACTAGCCCCAAGTTAAGCATTCCAGTGACATTCACACAGCGCTATCTAGCCCCAAGTTAAGCGTGAAGCTTGTAGTATGGGTAATAAACAACAGATGAACATACATAAAAATGCACTTTTGTTTGTAAATACATATTACACATAGAAACATGTAGATCAATACAAACAGACATGTTTATAATGTATTTACGAAATAAAGTAAATAAGTTAAGTTAAAAAAGTATATAACGTTTATCTATTGTTTCGTACCCATAATACAGGTTAATGCTTAGTTTGGGACTAGATGGCGCTGTGTTAATGTTAGTGGATATTTATTTACTTATATGTGACCAAAAAAATAATCTAAAGTTCCCTTGTACTTTGGATAACTATTTTCAAAAATGGTAGTCGTTTACTCCCATTGGGTGCAACAGCCCAATCTATTGACGAATCTAGACATCACATGGGAAGACCTGTACTTTACACTGAAACATTACAGGCTTAAGCATGATCTATAAGTTATTTTACGATGCGAGCATACAGATATTACTCGTATGTATAGAATTACATTTCTTGTACATCATTACCATTCATCATCAGCTCATTAAACGTCCCCACCGAGGGGCACGAGCCTACCCGTATACGGTGATTAGGCCTTAGTCGTCCACGCGGGCCCAGAGCGGATTGGACGACTTCACACACAACCTTCGAATCTCTTCGCAGGCGTGCATGAAGGTTTCCTCACGATGTTTTCCTTCACCGTAAGAGCGTCGGATAACGTACATATATTTTTCGAAAATTCGAAAATACATTGGTACGTGTCGGGATTTGAAGCTCAGCCCTACCGGTAGGAAGGCGACAGTCCACACCACTGAGCCACCGACGCTCTTACCACTATCAGCTCATAAATATCCCCACCGAGGGGCACGTGCCTACCCATAAGAGGCCTTAGTCGTCCACGCGGGCCCAGTGCGGATTAGCCAACTTCACGCACAACCTTTGAATATCTTCATTAGCGTGCGCCGGTTTCCTCGCAATGTTTTGCTTCACCGTAAGATCGTCGGATAAACGTACATTTAATTTCGAAATCTCGAAAAGATATAAGTGCGTGGCGGGTTTAAACCTGCATCCTACAGATCGGAAGCCAACAATCCTCACCAACGAGCCATCAACTCTTTCAGTGCAAACCATCCCAAATTTCACACCTTTAAACTCCTGAAATTGTTCAAAGACATCTCCTACAAATACTAACACGTAGTAATGACAAGTATGTGACAAAGCACGCGTCTCTTTTGTAACGCATACATTCGGTGCTTATTGAAAGCTCACACCCTCATGTCGTTGGCTTAAAGTCCAATTTGGCTTGAAAGCAACACACATAATTGCGACAGTGTTTGCAGGTGAATCGGAATACGTTCATACATTCCAGTTTTGATGTGTAATGTGCGTGCTAATTGAAATTGTTAGTCTTATCAGAGGGAAACAGTGCCCTTTGCCACGCGCTTACATAATATTCAACGTATAGTGGTATTGTAACTGTAATGTTTCAGTGTAAGAGCGTCGGTGGCTCAGTGGTGTGGACTGTCGCCTTCCTACCGGGAGGGCTGAGGTTCAAATCCCGACACGTACCAATGTATTTTCGAATTTTCGAAAATATATGTACGTTATCCGACGCTCTTACGGTGAAGGAAAACATCGTGAGGAAACCTTCATGCACGCCTGCGAAGAGATTCGAAGGTTGTGTGTGAAGTCGTCCAATCCGCACTGGGCCCGCGTGGACGACTAAGGCCTAATCACCGTATACGGGTAGGCTCGTGCCCCTCGGTGGGGACGTTTAATGAGCTGTTGATGATGATGATGAGGTATAGTTATTTCATATGTTACAGTATAGTCAATGTATTATAATAATTTGTTGCATTTTAACAAGAAATTATACGAGCGTGGTTAATTAGGCAGTGAGGTCGATTCGTTCGATCGGTATGGAAGGGATATACTGCAATGGCAATTGATAATTTTTCTGTTAAATACGCTTCTGTTATTATAGAAGAAAACATTATAATTTTGACGACCCATGTGGTGAAATGGTCGAGATGTCGGCTACTACGCCAAACGAATTGAATACTAAAACTGCCAAACATTTATATTTCTTGTGTATCCAAACATAGAGACAAGACTTTGCTATAACTTAAATGAGTTCTTTACTGATATCCTATGGAAGTTAAAATAGGTCGTAATAAGTTTTAAAGTTGCCAGCAATTCCTGAGATTGTGTTTACTGAATTGTTTTGATTCAAACTCAATTCTATCCGGCCGCAGACGCGGCGGTGTAACAAAATGGGAAAATTAAATTTGCTCGCATCTCACTGGAGACAGAGAGTAATGAAATCAAAGGGATTTGTTTCTTTTTCGGGGAAATTTCATTTCCTGATGAATAACTTTGCTAAAGCCTTGTTTTGATGTCAAGCTCCGGGTTGGGCCAGGATGTAATTAATGTTTTCTTATTGAGATTTACAATATTAATACTATTAATTAACTTATGACGACGCACTGCAAGACGCAGGCTTTTCCAATGGCTGTGGGAAATAAGCTCACGAGTATAACCCATGGCACAAATAAATAAATAAACACGGTATAATGCAGAATGGTATTTGTAACTATGCATCTTGAGACCTAATATAGTATTTTAGTCCTTTTACTCTCTATTTTTTTTCAGGTAGACTTTATTTGGCCGCTTCGAATATGTAATTATGCTTTCATATTCGTAGGTGATAGTTGAGTTTGGCAAAAAGGAGTCGAATATTTATTTTAAACTCACTGATTGGTATTATTATAAAATTCATTTCGTAAGCATAAGTGTCGGTTTAGTTTGAAAAACAAGCAATATTTATAATTTTCAATATGATTTGCTTTATATAAATTATTTTCGATAGAAACATGTGTTTTTTTAAAAGAGTAACTACTGAGTTTCTTTCTGGATTCTTCTCAGTAGATAACGACAGTCCAAACCAGTGGTAGCTTCTTTTGACATTCATTAGTGTAGAACACTGGACCTTTATTGATTAAAGACATTTTTGATTGGAATATCTTCTTGTTTTCGAGGAAATAAGTCAAAATTCATCCCCGTCGACTTTGTGGCCCCGACGGAGCAGACGTCCGAAACATAGAGAAAGAAAGAAAGAAAAAATCTTTATTCAAATAAATCTCAAAGTCAAAAACATTTATCATATTTTTTGTGACTCTACCACCGGTTCGGAATAAGTAGGATCTTCGAGAAGAGCCGGCAAGAAACTCGAGTTACTCTTTTCATCTTTTTATATCAGTGGTTACAGAGTTTTGTCATTTACCTACACAAAGCTTTACAATAATTTATTACAAAGATTTTGGTAACTGGAACACTAAGTGCAAGACCACACATCTTTATCCGATAAATATTATTCTATTGTATAGTAACCATAAAGAAGATAAATAGTTAATGCGGTTTTATTTAATAAATATTTACGGGAACCCACCGCAACTGTTCCGCTCCCTTTCATCTAATAAGGATTTTATTAAATTTACAACAGGATAGTTCAGCGGGAACGACTTTTTTTATTTTTCACAATCTACGCGCAGATTACAATTTCAAGTTGAGGTTTTTGCTCGTTATTTGAATTGGCTAAGGCTGTGTTATTTATTGTTAGAGAGATTTCAAGGCTTACAGTTATTGTAATTATAACCATTGAAATGATGTCAAATATTTGCGACGTCGATTTTTGATGGGTTTCATGTTTAACACCCATCTGGTATAATAGTTGAGTCGTCGGCTATTACGTCAAGGGTTCCAGGTTCTATCCCCGGGCGTTGCATACATTTGTGTGCATGAAAATGTATGTTGGTTACTCTGGGTTTTTCTATGTATAACATGTGTGGAATTCCCAAGAAAAGTTTATAAAAACTATATAGCGCGCCTTACGATGCTTTTTTAATAGTAAGCTTAACCTAACAATAAATGCTACGTTTTGCTTCGGGAGAATATATTATACTGCGGGTAATACCGCCGGGCACAACTAGTAATAAATAGATTACGAATAACGCTTCATTTAACTCTAAATTAAGCTTCTTACATTAATTTTGGAAACAACACACAAGTTGTTGGTCCCATATTACGTTTATCTATCAACCTATCGCAGCGGATGAAACAGCAGTTTTTGTTCAATCAACAACTTTTTACAACACAAACTCATCTAATCAGGTTATGTTCTTGTGATGGCATAGTTCATAATGGGTACATACGTGCTGTAGTGACATCATTAATTTTTAGTACCAAACTACCTGAATACACAGAATACAGAAAATATAAGATATAAGTAAGGAGTTATATCTAAGTATAAAATTTTAAATAAAATGCAAATCGACTCTTGGCTTTAATTTTATTAGATTAATTAAAATTTGTCCAGGCGTTATAGACTTATGCATACCAACACATTTTTGCTATTCAAAAGTGTTCAGGCGTTTATGAGTGATTTGCTTAGTAACACATTTTGCGCATACTTGTATTATCTATGAATAATTTATTATATTAGAATGATAAATCAAAGAGAAACTTCGATGTTCTATAAGGAAAACGGCAACGTGTGCACACAACACCCAATAAACTTAGTCATAAGGTAGTGAATATACAGTAACCATCTATTTCCGAACTCCAGTTTCCTTAACAACCGGTTTAACCTTAGATACAATACGATAACTTCGGCAAACCCTTACGTATCTCTGATTATAATATAACAACATTGTATAATATAACAATCATGACAGGATGTCTGCGCGATTGATTTGAGATGACATTAACGCTTTGACACCAATGACAGCAAAAGGCCTCAGGAACAATAGCATTTCTTTTGTGTCTTAATTCCTGGCGATCAAACGGTTAAAAACAATAGTGTGACATGAGACAACTAACGTTACCAAGGTAGCTCACTGGATCAGCAAGTAAAAGAAGCAAGTTGTTTGCTTCTAGTTCTTAATCAATGTAATGAATTTTAATTTCTATAAATCAGTTAACAAATCTCTCTTTAAGGAATTAGTGGAATTTTAATGACCTGGATAATAAATGTGTAACAAAGAAAATAATTAGTAATATTCCAAACATTTTATTCATTGAATATGCTCATCATCATCAGCTCATTAAATGTCCCCACCGAGGGGCACGAGTCTACTCCTATAGGATAGGCCTTAGTTGTCCACGCGGGCCCAGTGCAGATAGGCCGACTTTCCGCAAAACCTATGAATCTCTCCGCAGCCGTGCACAGGTTTCCTCACGACATTTTTCTTCACCGTAATAGCGTCGGATAACGTACATCTAATTTCGGAAATTCGAAATCACATTGGTACCTACGTGTCGAGATTTTAAACTACACCTTCCCGATCGGAAGGCAACAACAGTCTACACTATTGAGTCACCGACTCTCTATTTTAATATGCTCATATTTCAAGCCAAATCCTAATTTCCTATCTAAACTCTAAGTGAAGGTTTTAAGATATTTTTTAAAACCAAATATGTAACAATCATACATTAATTTTATGAGAGTTTATAAATATGAAACAAGGCAACAAACTGCAGCCACTTGCCCCACTAAAGTCAAGAAATAATTAAAAGCGAAACACCAAAGAGCTTCCCAGGCTTGCGGGGTCATGATAACTGGCTTATACTTTATCGTCTACTAGCAAGAGACCTAATGAGCCGCCAGCTCAGGATTACTGAGGCGCTTGCATATTATTGTTGCGAAATAAGCTGTTCTCTATAATGAGTGTACTTATACTTAAATAGTTACCTTGGTTTGTTTAAGATATATAGGTTTTAATAACATCATCTAGCGATAACCGACTTAATATTTTCAGCAGTACAAATTTTATTGTACTGCTGAAAATAATAAACCGCAAATTGTGAGTATTCCAATAAAACAAAATAATATGATTTTGCTACCGAAAGGTAGAAGTAACTTTATTTTGATGAGTTTATTTTTTGGACATCTCATGTTGGATGTATATATAATGATGGATTTAGGATTTATTTATTTGAAATATTTATGCATTCATATTTATATCAAATAGAGCAACATTTCATAGCAGTAATGAGCCAACCAATCCGCAAACTCCTTTTGAATTCAAAAGTAGATTGCTTAGTGAAAAACTTTACAAGTCGAACGGCTGGGCGGTGAGAGGACAGTTCGATGGAACGTAAGATTGCGAAATAAGAAAGTTTCGCGCGCAAATACTGCGAAGTTGCCGAAAGCAAACGGAGAAAAACATAAAGATAAATTACTGTAATTAAACTGGACCTAACGATCAGGAGAACTTTCTGGAATCTTTTGCTTACCGCCATAAATAAAGAAGGCTTATATCGGGGGGCGGTTTACTTGGCTCGGTTATTTTTGGTACGTACTTCACCTTTGTGTCTCTTTAATTTAGTTACTTATGTATTAGGTGTGTTTGTAGGTTTGTTCGTCTTTCACAAAGGGACAGAGTGTCGAAATTTTTAAGTTGCATGATGGTCCGAAGCGTGAAGTTTAAATGAGTTAATTTCTTTATCATAAGTAGTAGAATCTTTATCATAAATGTTTAAGTTTTTGGGATCATCATCATCATCATTACCGCCTAAAATGTCTTCTACTGTACGAAGGTTCCCTATTGAATTTCACGCGGGCCGCTCCCTGGCAGTTGACATCCATCTGCTACCCTAACCTAACAAGGTCAACAGGCCTGGTTAGGGGTCGGCCTACGTTTCATGTTCCGTTACGTGGACGCCACTGGAGAACGACCCCATTGGCCACCGGTTCTAGTTTGTGAGATATTTGGTCCTAAGTTTTATTTGAAAAGTTAGATTTAGAGCCACTGTACATTGAGACACATTTCAAAATTGTATCCTCGCCTCATAGACGAATATTTTCTGCAGTACATTTTTGTCGATACTATTAACCACGAACGACATTGTGGAATTGGCGAATACGACTTGGCATCCTTTAAAAAAGCGTTTTCCCATTAAAGGGACCGATAACAAATTTTATAGGTCGCTGGTGGAGGCTGGATGGGGAAAGCGGAGGGCAGGGATATCTGGCGCAAAATGGGGTGAGACCTATGTCCAGCAGTGGACTGCGTTAGGTTGAATAGGAATGCCCCCAAATATTGAAAAAATACATGGGGGGTGGGTTATTTCACATGCAATGAAGCTAGTTCCTCGTTTTACTGCTACAGCAAAAAAAACTTATTTGTTATATTAAATAAATAAGTTTTTAACGTATAAAAAAAAGACAGATTGTCATGTGCCCCCAAAATGACAGCTGCTCTCTTATGTTATTTTGAAATTTTTTTTAATGTTTGTTTTTTAATTTACATGTTTATACTAGAAATATATAATAATTAAATTGTTAATTTACCTGCAAAAAGTATTTCCAGTTTTTTTTAACTGCGCAAGCCATGTTCTTTTAGTTTTTTTCCTCGAATATGTTGACAGATGCGAGCCAAATGTCTAATTTGTTGTTACTGATACTATAGCGAGACCCGTATGATCCACCATCCTATCCTAGCGAGGCCCCGTCTTTATTTTTTATACGCCCACGATTTGAACTATAAAATGCAACACTATCCAGTGGTAGTAAGATCACTGCAACAATGTCAATCACGAGCGGCCATTTTGTTCTCGCTTACAAAGTACACAGTCGAAGCTGGTCTAAAGTGCCCGTGGAGTTTTAATAAAATAACATGTCGCCAAACGGACGAATTTTAATATCCACGCTAAGTACTAAAGTCTTCGAAGTTTGAGTGGGTACAGTAAGCATTGCGGTGACCACGTGATTTTGGTGTGTTAGGACAAACTGGAATTTACGTAATAAGACAAATATTTAGTTCGTTCGTACGTACTATTCAATAAAAATAAATATCCATTGACATACTCTAGTATCTAGTACTCTAGAGCGTTGGTGGCTAGAGCGTCGGTGGCTCAGTGGTATGGACTGTCGCCTTCCTACCGGGAGGGCTGAGGTTCAAATCCCGACACGTACCAATGTATTTTCGAATTTTCGAAAATATATGTACGTTATCCGACGCTCTTGCGGTGAAGGAAAACATCGTGAGGAAACCTTCATGCACACCTGCGAAGAGATTCGAAGGTTGTGTGTGAAGTCGTCCAATCCGCACTGGGCCTGCGTGGACGACTAAGGCCTAATCACCCTATACGGGTAGGCTCGTGCTCCTCGGTGGGGACGTTTAATGAGCTGATGATGATGATGATGATACTCTAGTACTTTAATAATAATAACAATAAATATCCACTGATATACACACAGCACCATCTAACCCCAAACTAAGCATTTGTCTGTAATATGAATACTAAACAACGGATAAACAATTTATTTTTATGTCTCCAAACATAAAGCATTATACTAAAAGTTAAGTTTGATGGATGTTAACATCTACTATCCTAAATTGTATCCGAGACCGACGGCTTAACATGCCCTCCAAAGCACAGAATCATTTTTTTTATCGAACAACCAGGTTTCGTCAGCCAGGTGATTCAGTCTGCAAAGACCTAATCCAACTGGTAAAATCATACAACGACGTTTCTTCGTGGAATTTAAACACACGACCTCGTGATCACGCAGTGATTTAAGGCAAACGATGTACCCACTAGACCACGGAGGCAGTTTGCTCAAATAACGATGCATTTCCAGAATATTGAAAATGAAAAGTGTTTATTCAGTTTAGGTCCTTACAGAACACTTATGAATGTCAAATGAAGCTACCACTGGTTCGGACGGTAGTTTTCTAATCCAGCAAGAAACTCAGTAGTTACTCTTATATTGAACTAATAGTCAAAGGCCCGTAATCTAGAACGAGACTTAACGTTGATATTTACATAAATAGAGTTTCCCTTTCTAACTCTTTTCAAGATCAATGCTCGAGTCTCATTTAAGAATACAGGCCTTAGAGTCCGCCTAAAGTAAATACGTGTGGTCACCGTGCGCAACTCCAACAAGACTTGTAACAAACTGTACCATGTACGGTTCCATAATCTCGACTGAGCGCGCGTCCAGACTTGTCGTCATAACTTTATTGGGTGGAGGGAGGCTTGTCAAACAAAATTAAGTTTTATTGCCTTGCAATAAAAATAACTTTATAAAATAAATGGCTTAGTTCCTGTGAGGCAAATCCAGCAATCGATCGCGTTATTTTCAAACGAAACGAGACGTTTTGATTATATTAATGGATATTTATTAAAATGTAATAGTTGAGATTTTCGATATTCAGTATTGCCATAGTATTTTTGTATTTAGGTTCAATTTCGTCTAAACTAGCTGTCAAATGATTAGCGCGATATGAAATTGACCTTTTGAATTTTGGTCCATGTATAGTTACGTTATAGCTGTCAAAATTTAGTGCGATCGTCCTGCAGTACTCGTGAAGTGATCAAAAATGTATTAACGACAACCAAACAGGAAGCCTAAATTGAAAACTTGTTTTCCCACCGACTTGGCAAAACCTAGCGCGAAGCCATTTCATTTCGGTTTTTCATGCCAGTTTTAATCCTACTACTATTATAAAGGCGAAAGTTTGTAAGTATGGATGTATGTATGGATGTTTGTTACTCTTTCACGTAAAAACTACTGAATGGATTTGAATGAAACTTTACCACAATATAGCTTATACATTAGAATAACACATAGGCTACAATTTTTGAGGTTTCTAATGTGAGGTCGTAAAAAACACATTTTTGCGCTTACATTGCAAACGCTGACTGAATCCTACAAGATAGATCAAAACAATGTACTACAGTATTGTACAACTTAAAAAGGTCTACAAAAAAGTCCGTGATGGTAAATGTTTATCTCTTAGGAATAACCCACAATAACCATTTTTTATCCTTTACTTTGTACAAGAAATAATGGCTTATTTACGAAGCGGTTTTAAGCAGTACAGTATTAATCCTTATCCAATTAAGTATCTTAAATACATTGTGCATTTAATAAAGATCAATATGGCTTTTTACAGCATGTAAATTAAATAAATATTTTCGAAGATATCACAGATTTAAAATGCAGAGTCATAGCAATTTCGGCGATAAATACCGTTTCGGTGATAAATACCGGCAGCGGTGCCAGGCGAACGGGCGTGGAGGGAGCGGGGTAGGTGCGGTGGAAGAAGTGGCTGATCTCTGAGTGCGCGACCCGAACGGGCAGACGCGTGGGCAGATGTCGTTGACGGTTGTGTCCGTTTTGCGAATTTTCAAGGCACTAGCGATTTGATAAAAACGTATGTCGCCTACTTTAATAATATAGCTAAGGTTAGTTAAAGATCGTTAAATGTAGTTTATAGGAGCATACTGCAGTAGCTACCTATAGCCTATGATTAGGGCTCTGCAGTGCTTAGTTACCGTATTTCTTACTTATTACTAGACTAGACGGGACGAACCTGAAGTCCACGCGAACGAAGTCGCGGGCAAAAGCTAGTAAATAAATAAATATCCACCGATAGTCACACAGCGCCATCTAACCCCATATTAAGCGCAATCTTATAGTTGAGATAATAAACAACTGCTAAACATACTTATATACATTTTTTGTAAATACATACATATTATACATAAAAAACATCCAGGCAAATACAAACAGACATGTTCATGCACACAAATGTTTGTACTACCCGGGGATCGAACCCGGAACCCTTGGTGTAGTAGCCGACGTCTCGACCATTACACCATTTGGGTTGACATTTTCTATGAATCCATGTTATTACGCCGATCGAGCGGGCCTATTCGTGCCAGCCTGACTCACTATACATACAAGTTGATGTCACCCTACTCTTTTACAATTTCGACAACTCGCAAGTCCTATTTATGACTATCACCACTTCATCGTTACGCGATTATCTCTACGAAGTTAAAGGAATCGACATACACCGGTGTCGGGTTCATTTGCCATCTGATCCTTTATCTGACTCTAAGGTCATTCATATAAGGTCCCCATTTATTTTGAATGCTCTTTTATGATGGCCCTCAGTGACATTTATTGACCCCCAAATATGGTAGATTGGTGAAAGTAATATGAATGCTAACATCTAATGTTAACACTTATTTCTGAACTGCCATGGTAGTTGTTTGAGTGTAATATAGGTACATGATCTTGAGCCAGAGGTTAGCTTCAGATCTGGCGGAGATTTTATATTGTAAAAGTAGCTTCTTATGATACTTTCTATAGTGTAACGCAAATTAACGCTAGTATCTTAAGTAAATATATAAAAAAGGGTATTACTTTATATTTTTCATTTTTTTATTCCTTACCTTAGACACAATTCATAATCTGTTCTATCGATAGTTCTCATTCCCTTACACAAATCGTTTGATAAGCATTTTTATTTTTCCTATTACCTTTTAATGGGAAAAACAAACGAAAGAAAAGCAATACTTCGTTCTTTAACTCGGTCTCAAGCCTTTGGAATGCTCGGCACTAAATCCCATTTTGGGAAAAGGGGTTCGGGATTATTTTTTGGTAGTACGCACTAGTGAATATTATTTGTTCACTTAATGTTCTTACTGTATAAATATGTTTTTAGGTTATGAATATCATGATTTTTTTTTCAGTTATCATGTGGTCCCTCAAATGAGGTCAAACAACAAGCCCGTAACGATTATCTACAGAACACAGGCCTTTATATATAGCAAAGCTATAAGGAGATCGGGACGAAACATACCTTACTACACAGGCCCAAAGCAAATTGACTACCTACAAATTAAAATGGTAGTGTTCATGATATCGGTCCCGGCTTAGATCACCAATAAATGCATCCAGCACGATCTCACTCAAAAAGTGTCCGCGGTAAAAGTCTGCTCATCATGTCAGTTAGGCAGAATATTCATTCATAACATGTCACTCGCTACTAGTACATGGCATATGACAAAGCAGTATGGTCGTTCTTTTGATTGTGTACTCTTTCTATGACGTGTTAAGGTCAAAATTTAAATGAATAATTTAAAGTTCTAAATATAACACTAATTATACGTAGGTATATGCCTTGGGGCTCGGACATTTTTGGGTTGACGTTTCTTCGTGATCGTGCATCTAATAAGTTTATAGTTGATCTAAGCCGGGACCGATATCACAAAAAGACTTAATAATATTTGATCACTCTTCTGCTGATGAACTACCGCTGCGGTAATGCTTGACTTGATTCATCAAGCCCTCAAAAAGGTCAGTTCAATTAGGTATTTGACACCACTAATCTTTGGCGCACTTTTTATGAACTGTCAAAAAGGAACGTTTCCATATATTTTGTATGAGATTATTGAAACGTGACGTCATTGCTCACTAACATCAATTGACCTAATATTTATTGGTTTCAGTGTATTTAAAAATACAACATTGCAAATAAACAAAAGTGATCAATGAAACGACATGTAAAATAAAGTGCACTTTTATGAAAATAAGGTTTGGTATTTTATTGCGAATGGAGGAGAATACCGAATTATCTCACTTTTAATTATTCAATAATTGGTTATATAATAGTTGAAAAATATATAAGCCTTGAGGCTCATATTTTGTTTTACGAAGTTTTTTAACTTATGTATTTTTTTTCATACACAAACAAACTTTATTAACGTTTTTTTTTTCGGAATGACTTATCGCTGTTGGCCACAGGTGGCCTTTACAGCTTATGACTCTCAGCCTAAGAAAATAATGCAACATGCCTAAGGGTGTCCCACAATGCGACACGAATCTCGGCTTAGGGCGTCGCAGGGGAAACTAGGTAACCTCGTATACGTTTGGGGAGAAAAACGACTGGATACATACCGGTAATACGAATAGGTACCGCTAACGCGAATAGGATATTAAAGAAGGTATGTGAAACATCCATGTACTAACCCATATGCCTTGACACAGTAATGACTCACATACGCACAGTCTAATATATTGGCAGTCATGGTCTACATGCCATTGCCACTGCCGCGAACTGCACGCACTAGGGATGTGCATTTTTTATGTCACTCGTTTCAAGTCATAAGCAAAAAAGGCTGGGGTCCCAAGTAAAAGGAATAAAAGAGCTTGTATGAAAACATTGATGGATGTCAATGAAGCTAGGGAAGTATGTCAGGACCGCGCAAAGTGGCGTTCTGTCATCTCTGTTTACCGCTTTGGGACCAAGGCGTGAGAACTATGATGTCAAAAAGTCAAAATTCATTTAATCAGATTAGGCTTACAAAAAGCACTTATGAACGTCCACAGATTTCCCAATACAGGTGATGAGGCAAGCCGCGTTTTTAAGTGCGACAAATGTAAGCTCAACGAGCATACACTGGCTGCCAGTTTACGCTCTGTGAGACGAGTCAAGATGCACGAATTAGAAGAAATCACCGTTTTTTCCCAAAATGCCATCCTGTGCAATTGTAATATGCCATCATCAAATGAATCAGTAAATTTACCAAGAAATATAATAACTTTTCACAGGTAATAACCGAAAAGAAATTGCGACACTGGGACTGCCTATAAACTTGGCGGCTTGTCCAGTCTAATTGTATATTTGAACGTCAAAAATAATACAAAAAAATACATTTAAAATACCAAAGTAAAGCACAATAATGAATTTTGATACTTGGAAAAAAGTATGGTTACGCTAATTATGGTAAGGTATGTTAATTATTAATGCATATGCTAAGTACGTAATATTGCATAAGCTTCCTATTTCGATTAGTTACGATTGTCGAATATGCTTTGGTGTATAAAAAGGTCTGACTCGAATATTTTCTTCATGAGTCGAATAAGCAGGGCCGGATTAGCTTTATAGCAAAAGTAGCAAATGCTACGGGCCCCGCGGATAGTGGAGACCCACTCTACAAGTACATACACTATCTGTTTGACCGCACTAAATAAAAATGAAAAGGAGCGTAAATTATCCTGTACGTCATCAGCGTGAATATGTTAAGTTAGGCTTAGGCTTCACTAGGTAAAAAATATCTAAAACTCTGTTGCTTCACGGTAAATCCTAAAAATAAGAAGAACGAAAAAAGTTTTAACGTCAATCCACTGACATTCACACAGCGCCATCTAACCCCATATTAAGCGAGATGCTTGTAGTTACGGTACTAAACAACTGATAAACATACTTAAATATAAGTTTTTTGTAAATACATACATATTATACATAGAAACACCCAGACCATGACACACAGACATGTTCATGCACACAAATGTGTGTAATGCCCGGGGATCGAATCTGGAAACCTTATATTAACCGACGTCTCAACCATGATACCAATTGAGTCAATGTTTAAATATAATCCATATAATGTACAGAGAATAGCATATGAACTCCAAGCCTATATACCACATTTTTACCCTTCAAAGATAGATTATACCCTAAACTAGTGATCCTGAAACAAAACCAGGGGCCTTTTGACAGGATTTGCTACAGGCCCCGCGTTGCCTTAATCCGGCACTGCGAATAAAAGTACACGAAATAGGAGGATGACAAGATTGATGGATGTAGATGAAGTAAAAAATGTGTATTAGAGCCGCACCAGGTGAAGATCGTTAGTGTTTGCCTTACCTGTATATGTGGCATTGTGGACCTTAATTATATCATCGTTTTAGGGTTCATTTTTGGTTAACTTCCTATAACAATTCACTGCAGCGACCGTTCCCACAGAGCGTGGATATGCGGAGATAGTACATTTAGTCATATTTGATAGATAATCAATTTTGGAAAATAAAAAGTTGTCTTTATTGTGTAGGGCCACCTTCATCATCATCATCATCAGCTCATTAGACGTCCCCACCGAGGGGCACGAGCCTACCCGTATAGGGTGATTAGGCCTTAGTCGTCCACGCGGGCCCAGTGCGTGTTGGACGACTTCACACACAACCTTCGAATCTCTTCGCAGGCGTGCATGAAGGTTTCCTCACGATGTTTTCCTTCACCGTAAGAGCGTCGGATAACGTACATATATTTTCGAAAATTCGAAAATACATTGGTACGTGTCGGGATTTGAACCTCAGCCCTCCCGGTAGGAAGGCGACAGCCCACACCACTGAGCCACCGACGCTCTACCTTCCATAAACCACCTAGGGTAAAGGGCCACCTTACATAAACAATAAACTAACTACGTGTACAATCTCACTCAAAAGGTGTTCGCATAAAAAGTTAGCCCATCGCGTCAGTTAGGCAGAATTTTCATTCATAATCACGTCGCTCGCTACATATAACAGTGACATAGTATGCTCGTGCTTTTGATTTTGTACCTTTTACTGACGCGTTAAGGCGAAAATTTTAATGAATAATTTTATGTTATAAATGTAACAATAAGTAAAGGTATGATGGTGTTCAGATATTGTCTGGTTAACGTTTCTTTGTGATAGTTTATCTAAGAGGGCTAATTAAATATAGTTCCCTTGAATTTATCTTACCATCCAGTGCCTAGGATGTGTATTTCGATGATCTGTCATCTAAGCATAATATCGTAACTTCGGATCGAGTTTGGTGGCATTTAAGAACACAATTAGATATATCGTGTTCCAACTTATGCATAAATCAGTTTTTTATCGTTGATGAAATGCCTATAGGGAGAAAATGTTATTAAATAAACATAATATAGTCTGAAAATCATGTCGTGTACACATAGGATTGTTTTCTAGTTATAAGCTATCACTGTCCTTATCTCAATAAAGCGTCGGTGGCTCAATGGTGTGGACTGTTGCCTTCCGATCGGGAGGGCGCAGGTTCAAATCCCGCCACGTACCAATGTGTTTTCGAATTTATATGTACGTTACCCGACGCTCTTACGGTGAAGAAAAACGTCGTGAGGAAACCTGCGCACGCCTGCGAAGAGATTCAAAGGCTGTGCGTGAAGTACAACAAAACCCTATACACCCTTTACGGGTAGGCTCGTGCCTTTTGGTGGGGACTTGAAATGAGCTAATGATGATTGTTCTTATCTTACAATAGTAACTTGAGACGATCTGTTTCTATAGCTTTTTTCATAGTATAATATCATATGGTCTTCTGTTGTGGGGCTCAGCTGGTGATATAAAACTGTATCTGTACATCAAAGTTGAGCCATCCATTTATAGCCTTTGACCACGTAAATGAATCACGGGAAGCATTTATCGATATTTTAACAGTAGCCTTTCAATACTTTTACTATATTATACATTCAAAGGGATCCGAGGAAGAGCTTTCGAGTACAGTTCTTTTGTTATATTTCCTAACGGTACACGCTCCGAAGTAAAACCTACTATCCCGTAAAGCCCTTAGCGTATTTCAACATATCCTGGATTCTCTATCTTTTGCACACATCACCAAAACTATACTCCCATCCCTTTCTAGCTAAGAGATAGAAATGTGTTTGCGGAGGTAAAACCCGATCGAGTAAACATACGTGCTGTTTGTTGAAACCATCAAACAAAGACTTGCCCGTTTAGGCGGAATTTACACGTTTTCTATTCGGCAAATCTTTTATCAGGTTTTCGTAGAACTGGGCCACAATTTTACCAATTTATTTGACATTACGACACCATTCCGACACTTTTTAATCCAACTGTAAATTTGGTATTCTGTTACAAATTCAATGTTAATGGTTTGAAAATGGTAATTATAGAGTAAAATGAATTGTCAAATTATGTTATCAATTAAAATCATTATATCATATCATTAAACAGAACGACTGAGTGCAAAGTTTGACTCTTTCTTCTCTTCAACCTGTTGCAGTCCACTGCTGGACATAGGTCTCCCCCATTTTGCTCCAGATATCCTGGTCCTCCGCTTTCCCCATCCAGCCTCCACAAGCGACCAGCTATAGCCGCTGGGATCATGAGTGTACACTTCTTAATATTTCCATCCGCGTTCAAACACAGCGTAATGACTAATAATAATAAACTTTATTTTTCAGATAGATCCCTAGTTAATATTGTTACTAACAATAAATGAGTTTTGTTTCTTGAAATAAATAAATAAATACAAAATGACATTTTAGGATCATAAACCGCTTAGCATAAAATGTATCTAGTTGCAGGCGCTGAACGCCGCAACCAATGATTTAAAAAGGAAGAGTAATGACTAATGCATTACAAAAATCCATAAAAACACTATAATATAAACACTAGAGCCCCAATTCCTAATTTTAAAATGAGTTAATAGGATCGTAATTGTGTCTGAGTGGTCAAATTTTGATGTTATCCTTAAGAGAACTAAAAAAGTTACCGGCAGAGCCCGCCGGATCAGCAAGTTGATTATTGATATGTTGCAATACCGATGGCCGTTGGAGCAGTCGAGTTCTGGAGTGGAGACCGCGTCTTGGCAAGCACACAACATAAGGTTCACTGTAGAGCCTGGATGAAAATAGCATAGGGATATCTGGCGCAAAATGGGGGAACCTTTGCCGAGCAGATGGCTGAACTAGGTTAAAAAAGAGACGCCACATTATAAAATCATCATTCAAAGTACACGTGTTTTGCTTTCCTGTCATAATAAATTCAATCGGGAGTTATTGAGTAGATTACACTCTAATAAGTTTACGATCCATAAATTGCGTCGTACGGTGTAATCTTGCCTTCATCTCAGGCAACAAAGGATTGTACAGAGCGCTATAAACATCCATTCAATAAGCAGTTAAGTACGTCAGCTTATCCTTAAGGTGGAAATTAACTGGTATAAAGCTGAGAGTACATAACGTTACTTGCTAGTTTAATGGTAGCAAAACTCAGTGTTATAATTTCGCAAATATCTAGTTTGAAATTAATTTTGAATTAAACATCAGCTTGTAACGTTCTCAGCAGGAAACAAGCTTTACCACACATCATAACCATGGAAATTAGGGCCGTCCAACACGCTGACCCATGCGAATTGCCGAATGTGTGACTAGTAATCTAAATCGTAACCGGGCTCGACGGCTTAACGACGTTTCCCCGCGGGTTTCAGACCCACGACTTCCGGGTCATGCAGGTGAATACTGTGCTAGGCACATAAGGCAACTTTTATTTAAGAAAATACTTTTCATATCAGAAACTTCACGCAGTTTGTTACCGCGCAGCAGCCGCGCGTTACTAGAGCTGCGCTCTTTTAGGTTATGTTTTAATTTTATACTGTGGGTATTGTGGGTAATACCGCGGGGAACAGCTAGTTAAAAATGATATTGATGAGAAACCAGGGCGTCACAATCCTTTGGTAAATTTGGTATTCCGGTAAAATTTAAAATTAATGGTTTAAAATTGCAATCGTATAGTAGAATTGTCTCATCGTGTTACCAATTAAAATCTATCATGAAACAGAACTAAAGCGTGCTAAATTTTACTCATCATCATCAGCTCATTAAACGTCCCCACCGAGGGACACGAGCCTACCCGTATAGGGTGATTAGGCCTTAGTCGTCCACGCGGGCCCATGCGATTGACGACTTCACACACAACCTTTAAATCTCTTCGCAGGCGTGCATGAAGGTTTCCTCACGATGTTTTCCTTCACCGTAACTAAATTTAAATAATAACGTAAATTTTACTACTGAGACTCAATAACAATCAAATAACACATTTTAAAATTTAATAACACATTTTAAATTTTGCGGAATCGGAGCACGAGACGCCTATTGTATTAACCATTGTTCCCATATTGAAATTATTACGGTAGCTTACCAATTTCTAATAAGCGTTATAACTATGTATATTAAAACCTAGTAACCTGATGGATACATGCATGTATGTCTATGATTTTAATGTATATAACTGTTGTAACACATATATTGTAAACCTAGTAACTTGATTGATACATGCATGTATATACATGACTCAAATGTAAAACTGTTGTAAGACATATTATTGTAAACCTAGTTACCTGATGGATACATGCATGTATGTCTATGATTTTAATGTATAACTGTTATAAGATATATTATTGTAAACCTAGTAGCTTATAGATACATGTTGTCAGACTTAAATTATTTACCTGAAGACATTGTTTATTTTGTCATTGCTCAATGTTGTATATACTGCATTTGTGAAGGAGCGGAATCCCTGGTACAGGCAATTTCTGCTTAAAAGGGATTCCGACATATTATAATTCTAACAATTATTCAGAAATAATAAACAATTTTTGATTTGATTTGATTTGATTTGATATATGGCATATAAATCTGTTTTCTTATTAAATACTCTTTGTAGTACAAAATTCGTTGAAAAGTTCTGCGCCCGTCAGCTGAAACTGCAGTAACCAAGAAAAACTTAAATTTTTTCTTCGTGGAAATCATTAGAGGAGTTCTGTATTCCCAGAAGACATTTAAGCCTTTATGCGAGAAATATATAGAATACGTACTCAGATACAAAACATATTAAAAGTAATCCTTAATATAACCACTCGTCTAGACTCTATCGAAAAGCGTCGAAACCTTTTCATTAAAACTCTCAAAACTCGCTTGTTTGTTAAAACGTCGGGAAGACCAACCCATGAGGGAATCTTTATAATTAAATTATTAATTAGCAAACGATGTAAGGAGATTTTAACACAATAATTTGGGAGTTGCTACCCAAAAAGTAGAAGTAGTAGAGCGTCGGTGGCTCAATGGTGTGGACTGTCGCCTTCCTACCGGTAGGGCTGAGGTTCAAATCCCCACACGTACCAATGTGTTTTCGAATTTTCGAAAATATATGTACGTTATTCGACGCTCTTACGGTGAAGGAAAACATCGTGAGGAAACCTTCATGCACACCTGCGAAGAGATTCGAAGGTTGTGTGTGAAGTCGTCCAATCCGCACTTGGCCCGCGTGGACGACTAAGGCCTAATCACCCTATACGGGTAGGCTCGTGCCCCTCGGTGGGGAGGTTTAATAAGCTGATGATGATGATGACACAAAAAGTGGTGTAAGAGATAAACTAGATTAGAAATTTAATACAAAAATTCGCATGAAAGTTTTCTAGCATGTGGTTTTTGTGGTTAGGAATCTTTAGTTTGTTGTACAAAATGCCTTTGTTATATAAACGTTAGAGATCAGCAAAACACATCTTGGGCAAGGTGGTGATTTTTTTTTAGAAATGTTTTTTTGGGAGTACCATTTAACTGCGATTTAAAATAATGTTTTTCTAAACATAATATTTAGAACATCAGTCATGAATTATTAACATAGCTACTTAAGTTTATATTCAAAGTATGATTAATTGAGCCTTAAAATGTATCCGATCCTGATTGTTCTATTGATTTAAGTGATCGAAATTTCATTCATTTCAAACATTTCATTTGAATAATGCGCTCGTTGTTTCTAAATTTCCCCTCTCATTGCCTTGATTTTTAAAGTGATGACTTTAAGTGATAGAATCAATCCAGTTTCAATATTATATTGACTATAAAAGTAGGCTTCAATGAATAAGGTATTTTAGTAGTACCTACGAAATGCCTTTTTTTCTTTACTTCATAGTAGAAATATAAAATTATAATATGGAGTGCAGAATGTAATACGAAATTCCGCTGTCATAATTTCTCATGAAAAAATTTCAATAAATTCTCGGAAACACGGCGTGGATAACATTAATCTTTTGAATACACTTTTGCATCATTCCAATATGAATTTTCCAAGTAAACTTTTGTCTTCTTTTTCCTATTAAAGATTAACAGAGCCGACCTACTTTTTTATCAAAGATAGAATATAATGTCTTTACCTTTTACTTTACAAAGAATATCTCTAAGAAACCTTTTTGAATAAGAAAGAAAGAAAGAAAAACCATTTATTGACCTTTACAAAATCACAAAACAAAATATAAAATTTTACAGAAAAAAAAAATATGCTCTTATTTTTAAAAAATAACATAGCATAACAAAGGTCAAAGGGTTCCGCCTCAGCTTAAGCCATTACGACGCTATAAAGATAAGCATCGCAATAGCGCCGATATTCTGACGGAACCCAGTGAATAAATGACGTCACACAAAAAATATCTATCTTAATCACAAAATAACATAAAATAATTAAGTAATAAGAAACTAAAATAATATATTTATATAACATTTCGCGTGTGTTTATTTATTTGAAGCCATACGATAGCAAGTTGAAGTGGCAGTGGGCTGGTCACGTATGTCGCAGAACCGATGGCCGTTGGAGCAGACGAGTTCTGGAGTGGAGACCGCGTCTCGGCAAACGTAGCGTAGGACGCCCTCCGGCGCCGATGGACCGACGACTTCGAAAGTCCTGGGGAGTCTGGATGAGGAAAGCGGAGGGCCGGGATATCTGGCGCAAAATGGGGGAGACCTATGTCCAGCAGTGGACTGCGATAGGTTGAATAGGATATAAAATAAATTGATTACAATATATGTAGTTAGCAGAATGCTATGACAGTTAGTACGTAAATATTAAATTTCCTTTTTTAATTAAAGAAGTGAGGAGTCTACACCATACACATCAGTCATCAAAATCATAATATGTAAGTGATAGAAAACATCGTGAGAAAACCTGCGTACGCTTACGAAGAGATTCAAAGGTTGAGGCATGAAGATAGGTAGTCCGCACTGGGCCCCGGTGGACGACTAAGGCCTATACACTCTTTATGGGTAGGCTCGTGCCCCTCGGTGGGGACGTTTAATAAGCTGATCATGATTATGATGAGGTAATTATCAGGCATCGGTGAATGACGACCCATTTGGTGTTGCGGTTGAGAGGTCGACTGCAACACCAAGGGTTCTGGGTTCGATCCCCGGGTAGTACAACACAATGGTCTGGGTGTTTTCTATGTATAATATGTATGTATTTACAAAAAAAAATGTATATAAGTATGTTTATCCGTTGTTTAGTACCCATACTTGGGGCTAGATGGCGCTGTGTGAATGTCAGTGGATATTAATTATTTATCGGTTTTCCAATTACTTACCAAAAAAACCTACATCGCTACATTTATTCACTGGTGTGTCGGTTCCCTTTGTGAGATTCAGGATAAAAGGTCTTTTTTTTTTCTATTGATCTTTAATGTCCAAATGGGCTAAGCATACTCGCTAACATGTAAAAAATTGAATTTGTTTAATTTAAGGTTCAGTATAATCATACTTATTTCTTAAAGTGCTTGTTACTTTTTTTTAAATGTACTATCAGGTGAGCGTCCCGACCATAACAGAACGGCATTGATGGAGACTAACAACTGATAGACAGTTATTATTCTCCGTCAATGCCGCACTGCGCCCTACACCCGAGATAACAGATGTTAGGTCTCTTATACCCGTTATTTTTATTTTAAGCTAATTAACGTCCATTTCTTAAAGTTTGTGAAATAAGTTACCTTTCAAGTGAGTATGTTGTTAACTTCTTGACGTCTCAATGGCTGAAGCGATTTAAATAAACTTTGGCTAGAAGTTAGCTAGTTACTGCTCTGTATTAACACATAAGCTAAGTTTTGTTGCAGAAAGAAATACAGCGGGTAACATCGCGAGGTAGAGCTAGTATGTTTACACTATATACTATACAAGAGCGTCGGTGGCTCAATGGAGTGGACTGCTGCCCTCCTACCGGGAGGGCTGGGGATCAAATCCCGCACGTAACAATGTGTTTTCGAATTTTCGAAAAATATATGTACCTACGTTTGCCGACGCTCTTGCGGTGAAGGAAAACATCGTGAGAAAACCTACGCACGCCTGCGAAGAGATTCAAAGGTTGGGCGTGAAGCCGTCCAACTCGCACTGGGCCCGCGTGGACGACTAAGGCCTAATCACCCTATACGGATAGGCTCGTGCCCTTCGGTGGGGACGTTTAATGCGCTGATGATGATGATACTACGAATTCTGCTACACACATTCTAGACTATCTAGTGGACACAGCTTTCGTCTACGTGACCCGGAGATGACCGTTTGGATCTAAAACCAGCAGACAAGGCCTAGTTACGTCGTTATGTGAGACGGAGATGTTACATCCTCGAAATTGTTAACGAATGCATTGAGGATATCTTTAAGACCCTGGAATGATTTGAGAGAGACGTCAATGGAGAGATTGTTTATCATCGCGTTTTGCTGACGATATCATCATGACAGAGTCTTTGGAAGAGCTTGCTGAGATGCTAAGGCTGGAGGTTGTGGTTTAGAATCCTGCGGGGAAACGTCACTTCTTGAGATTTTACCCTGTTTCATTCGGACATTACGGGCTGAATCATCTGATAATCCGAAAAGCAAGATAATTCCGTGCTTTAAAGGGCACGTTAAGCCTTCGGTACAATCCTTTCTACAATATTATGATGGTAGTCGTTAAAACCTACCAATTCCCATTGAACCCGCACGGTGCGTTACGGCCTAATTTCCCCATGGCTATACTGTGCAGGCCATTATAGGCTGATGATGAATTATAGGCAATTTTGGCGTTGCACCAGGAACGAGACACCATAGCGGGCTGTTGGGATATGTTTATAAAGGTACGCTTTAATAATATTATCCAACAGTAACGGCAATAAGGTGATCCCTTTTGTGAGGGTCATCAATCATTATACAGGCTTTTCCATTCACCGATTTTAATTAAAACAGAGTTAAGTTAGACATTTCCTTTCATATTATTGAGTACAGCACAAATATCTATTGACAGTGAATTGAATAACACCGATTATCCATGTTGAATTACTTTGACGCCTTACGGAGGATTGTATGTCAATTTTCGAGCTTGTATAGCTTTTATATGTTCGCATTATACAGGTACAAACGTTAACGGTGACAAAAGGTTCTCCTATGGCGTTTTAACTCTCAATAGTATCACCAGAATCTATATCGACGGTACCCTTAATTTTTTATGTAAAAACCTGACATAAAGAAACTTGGCCATTTCCTAAAAGTTTTTTAAGTGTTAGGCTTTCATGCTTTTTTATGTTATAAGTGTACAAGGACGGTCAGGACGCTCATCTGATAATAAGTGATATGCGTTACCATGACAGAGCGTTCAATGCTGCTGGAGACCAACAAATGATAGACAGGTATTACCCTCTATCAATGCCGCACTGTGCCCGACACTCGATTTTTCGAACTGCCTACTGCTGTTGGACACAGATAGCCTTTACAGCTTCACCGGGCAATTGGCGAGCGCAGATGGCTCTCAGCCTTAACCCGACACTCGAGACGATAGATGAATGATCCCTTATACCCGGTAATTTCACTAGCTACAGTGCCCTCATCCCGAAATATAAAAGTGCATAGCACTCCTGTCTCATGGAATGATATACTACTGCGGTGGTACCTACCTAGACAACTCAGTGTCGAATCTACCACCTAGGACCATGCTTCGGCAGGAATACTATTATATTACTTAAATGATTAAATGGTCTGTCTGTGGCATTAAAAAAATGAGTGCATAGGCTTTTTCTTGGCAAGCTCGCTTCATCTTAGACCACGTCTCATCCAGCAGACGAGTGTGTGCTCAAGAGCAAGCCCAATATGATTCTATCAGGATCCCCAAGATACAGGGTTTTCCTAGTTTGGGGTCCACTGGTTAATGAACGCATCTTCTGTGTTTATGTTACTCCGTCAAAAAATATACATGAAAAAACTTATCTACATGTAATGCTACTATCTCAAAATCAAAATTATCGTAAGTTTTCCGCTCGATTACAACAAACCCATGTATTCAAGTATTTTCTGGCCACCGATTAATGTCCCTATAAATTTATATCTTTACCATATCGAAAATCTTTCTTCTTTCTTTCTTTGAGTCTTTGGAATTCCGGAGAGACTTTAGCTCTCTTTGTGTGTTTTATAGGCTTTTTCATGGTGAGTGCTCCAAGGAACTGTTTGATATCATGCCGGTGTCACCGTTTTACCATCGCACGACTCGACGCCGAGCTAGGGTCCATCCATACCACCTGGAAACTTTCGCTTCCAAAACCGTTCGTTTCCAGCGATCGTTCCTTCCGCATGCGTGCAAATTATGGAACGACCTCCCAGCTTCGGTGTTCCCTAATAACTACATGTCCTTCTTCAAACGAGGTTTAAAGAGGGCCCTTTCCTCTTGATAGGCAGCGGCATGGCTTTGCCCTTAGCATTGCAGTTGTCCATGAGCGGCGGTTACCGTTTTCCATCAGATTGGCCGCCAGCTCGTCTGCCTACATAAGCAATAAAAAAGAAATCGATTAAGTTTTCAAAATGGTCCAACTTACCTTTGAAAGAGGCCATGTTGGTGAAGAGACCGCGCGTCTTCTGTTTTCATTTATTAAATTGCTGCGATATATCAGGGCGTAATTACGGTTGCCAAATCTCCCCGCTTATTTGTGTTTACCTGAAATGAAAAGGGCTATTAGAAAGGACTTGACGTATGGTACGAATTTATCAAATAGCCAAAGGCTGATGTCGTATTAAATTGGCTTGTAAAGTTATTTCAAAAAGGCTATCATCATCATCATCATCAGCTCATTAAACGTCCCCACCGAGGGGCACGAGCCTACCCGTATAGGGTGATTAGGCCTTAGTCGTCCACGCGGGCCCAGTGCGGATTGGACGACTTCACACACAACCTTCGAATCTCTTCGCAGGCGTGCATGAAGGTTTCCTCACGATGTTTTCCTTCACCGTAAGAAAAAAGGCTATAGTAATCACAAATATTATGGAAATTTATAAAAATTCTTAGTTTTGTTTTATTTTTAATTCGAATATGTCTTTAGCATCAGATCATAAACGTCCACACCGAATGGCATGAAAAGGGTGATTAAGCCTTAGGCGTCCACGTGGGCTCAGTGCGAATTGGTTCGCGCACAACCTTTGAATTTCTTCATGCACAGGTTTCTTCACGATGTTTCCCTTCACCATAATATCGTCGGATAAACTTACATATAATTTTGAAGATTCGAAAATACATTGGTACATGGCGGGATTTGAACCTGTACCCTCCAGATCGGAAGGCAACAATCCACACCAATGAGCCACTGACACTCTCACGCCTATTTGTTTTTATATTAATATTTTGTTAAGAACCTATTTTCTAGAGTTAATTAACTTCCCTTAAAATATTTAAGAGCGCTCTTCGACTTCCGAAATGCTTCGGATTGTTCCAACTCTTCGTGGAGGTATTTCGAAAGCGAAATAGTATATTTACTTATGGTTTATGCTTGAAGAATGTGTACTTAATTAGATTTCGACAGCACTTCGAATTATACATTTATGTAAGAGGTAAAGATAATTTATTAGATTTTATTGAAACTTTTGTTAAAACAAAAGTTTAAGAGAGTTAAAGACACGCTTTAATTTCAATGTTTTGAGTTTCATTCTAAAAGTAAACCTTATCCGAACTTTATTGAGTTCGCATATAGCTATGCTATAGGCCTACATTATATTCTCAGTATTTAGAAGAATCAAAGCGTATTTCAGCTGGTTTTATTTGTATGAACCACCCTAAAAGTAATTTTAAATATTCAAAAAATATCTGTCCGTACGTAACAGCCACTTTTATTTGAAACTAGCTTTTGCGTGCGACTTCGTCCGCGTGGAATAGTTACTTTGGCCTAAGGCTCTCTTTAACCCGCTACTTCGTTTATATAGGTTAGTTAAAACTGCGATATCTTATAAGATTATTCATTTAAATTAAATAATGTAAAGGGCAATTTTGTTTAAAATGAAATACTTGTGATAAATAATGTATTTATTTGGATAAGGATTGATATCATATTTATGAAAATAGCTTCGCAAAACTAACTAACAAACTCTTCAGCTTTATAATATTAGTATAGATTATAGGGACTATACTGATGAAGGTTTTTATAAGAAAATTGAAACATATTTTTTTGGGATTCCCCATACGTTTCGCAACTGTATTTCAAAATATTTTTTCATCAAACACACACGTGTATCTTTAAACATGATACTGAGGTTTTATATATTCTTTTTATAAACAGTTTGCGCGAGAGACACTTCTTAAATGTGCCATCATCATCATTACAGCCTAATTATGTCCACTGCTGAACGAAGGCCTCTCCTAATGATTTCTACGCGGGCCGATCCCTAGCAGTTGACATCCATCTGCTACCCGCCACCTTAACTAGGTCATGCGTCCATCTGGTTGTGGGTCGGCCTAATGTGTTTTACTTATTAAAAATATAATTTTTATTTAATAAACGGCGAGTTAAATATGACAAGTTTCATTCGGGTATTCTCAACTGTATACGAAGTAAAAAAGAATATAAATATATTTGCCTATTTTCCTACCGTAACATACATGCATCTTCATTTTGGATGAAGTTGGTATATATACCTATATCTACATAGTTAGGTATATAAGTATCTGTTATCCTTTATCCTTACTTGTTAATAGACTAAACAGAGGGTTAACCACATTCTCTTAAAACAGTATTTTTATAATGATACGTCAGCATTTTTGTACCAGAAAAGACGAAGTAATATTATTGTAACACTGTTTTAAAAGATGGCGGTAATCCCCCAAATCATAGTTACTTCAAGTTTTTAGAAGCGTGCAAAGCCCCCAACCAACCAATGTATTTTTTGGCCCCTATTAATTTTGCATACTTTATTTACATACATTTACTAACATGTTTTATACTGTATATAAGTTTGTGTGACATCCCGCCTCGTGTAGAGTTCGCTCGTGGACGTAGGCACCCTAGTTTGATTGCTGTTTACTTTTGCGTCTCCCGCCGTAATACTCCATGCTTACAGACTAGCTGGCACGTGCCAGCGCACTGTTTTTCTAGACTCGGTAAATATTGTTGTGCAGACAAAACTGCCTCCAGGTTTAGTGGCTTAGCGTTAGGTTTGGATCCGAGGGTCGTGAGTTAAATTTCCGCGAAGGAATCATATATTGAATGGTCACTTTGTACGATTTTGCCAATTACAGTTACATTGCAGGCTATGTCTAAAAAAAAATGATTCCATGCTTTGGAGGCACATTAAGCCGTCAGTCCCGGCTTGAATCCTAAGATGGTAGTCGTTATAACCCATCAATCCGCATTGGGCCCGTATGGTGGGTAACGGCCCAATCTTCCCATAGCTACGCGGTGCGGGAAATCGTAACCCCTGCAGTGTGCGGTTAAAGACCGATGATAAATTTGCAGTATCACAAATTGACTTTAATATAATTTCTATCGTTTCTTATCAAATATGTATAAGGGCTACTAAAAGCATAAGCATTGCATACTAAACACACCATCCTCTTTATATTACAATAACTTAAATTTCATATTCAATACAGATACCTACCATTAAAGATTCGCGCCAACACAGTCTTGTATTTAATCTTTTGTACCTCGTATTTTACTAGAAAATAGGGCACTAATGCTAAATATTGAAACAGCTACAGCGTAGTTAAGCAAATAGGTCCATACAAACTAACAGTTAAAGTATGAAGCCGGTTGCAACTGTGTTTAACCTTAAACAATTAGTTCACATTAAATAGGTCTTAGGAAAGCGGGCTAGCGTTGGTAGTTGCATAAACCCTTTAAACTGTTTACTGAGCTCCCCGCTTGCAATTGAGCTGCCTTCTAGCAAACTTTTGTTTAATGTTGTGACCCAACTTACTGCTTTTCAAATCAAGTTATGAAGTAGAATAATTGCCTCCGCAGTCCACCTTAGCCCTTTTGTGGATAGATCTAGCACTTCTTAGTATAGGTGAACTACTTTTTTATCGGTTTAGCCCGAACAGGGCAATTAAGCTCTTTTTCACTGTCTTGAAAATATTACCAAATTATAAAGTTTTCATCGTGAGGAAACCTTCATGCACGCCTGCGAAGAGATTCGAAGGTTGTGTGTGAAGTCGTCCAATCCGCACTGGGCCCGCGTGGACGACTAAGGCCTAATCACCCTATACGGGTAGGCTCGTGCCCCTCGGTGGGGACGTTTAATGAGCTGATGATGATGATGATAAAGTTTTTGACATGCAACAAGTACTTTATTGCAATTTCATCGGTCCTGATGACGTTTTTTAGACGCTCTAAAAAAACGACTTGATTACATGAATATTTTACCATTTTTAGAACAAAAAATCTTTTGATGCTCAATCTAGCTCATTGTAGCCCTTTTTATCTTCTCAAAAAGCTCTGTTTCTGGAACTAAAGTGGCAACACTGTGCCTCCGTGATAGTATAGAGAGTAAACTATAGTTTATAATCTGAACCTGAGACACGAGAAAAATCCGAGTTCGGGTAGGTAGGTGACTCTAAGTCTAAACTCTAAGACTAAAAAAAAATAAAAAAAATAAAATTTATAAAATAGTATTTATTTATGTATGGTACACAAACAGAATACAGTCTTTACATGAAACACATTAAAATAAAACAGTTGACTGGACAGGACTGTAGCCCAGAGACGGTGTACACAGCGTGATTTCAGGACTTTTTTTTTTAAATATAATAGGCTATAATAATATTTAGAAAAAAGAAAAACAGAGTACTAACAAACTTACAATTAATAGCTTTCCTAAGTCATTAAGGCTGAAGATATCGCTTTTTTATAACAAATAAAATTATTATTGAAGATGTCTATCTCTCCATTACCCAGCACGCGGACCAGCTCATTGTACGTGCGACACATTCTCACCAGAGGGTTGTAATAAGATGTGTTATTTATGTACACTTTTATAACAAATATATTTGGATGTCGACATTTATACCAAGTATTAATATTGAAAGACGAGAGAAGATTTGGTGTGTCTACTGCGGAATGAATTATTTTATGTAAATAGAGGAGGTCATATCTTTCACGTCAGGTTTTGAGTGACATTATACCAAACCTAGAAAGTCGATCAGGATAGTTTGGAAGGGAGCGTCCGAAATTGTGTTTACGCGACAGGAATCGCAAACATCTCTTTTGAATTCTTTCAATATTGTCAACGTGTATTTTATAATGAGGCGACCAAATTGGACAGCAGTACTCCAAAACACTTCTTACAATGCTGAAGAAAAGGCAAAGGATGCTACGAGGTTTTTTAAAGTCTTTAGTAGTTCTCATCATGAAACCCAGTAATTTATTGCCTTTTTTAAAGATATATTCATAATGAGGTCGAAAGTTTAACTGTTCGTCAAAAATAACTCCTAAGTCTCTCACAACTTCACTCCTACTTAATAAATTATTTTCAATATGGTATGGAAATATTATTCTGTTTTTTTTTTATGTAAGTATGTTTTGTTTATCCTTTGTTTAGTACACATCTTATAGTAAATTGCTTAGTTTGGATGGCATTATGCGAATGTCAAATGTTAATATTTGTTTATTTAAGAAGTTGTAGGTAAATCATGAGAATCAACTTTTTTGAATTGCGTTTATGGTATTTTCAGTGGTTTCCATTATTTTTTATTCAAGTGTTTACCAAATGTTACTTATAATTTACTTTCCCTTTATCTTGAGCCGTTTAACTTTGTAAAGTCCCAGGTGTGACGTAACGCGATAATCGACATTTCGATGAATTACCTACAGCGATAATATATTTCATACCATAACAGCTGCTCAACTGATTGTAGCATATGCGCGAAACAATACAATTTTATACTTAACACCACGTTTAAGTGCGAGTAGTTTTGAAAGCTTTTTTATGATTTTTTAAATGTTTTTTTTTATGATTTTTACTTCATATTTAAATACTAACAGGCATGACGAAAATATTTGTTTGTGTTTTCCAAATTTTAATTTATTCAAAATGCACTCTTTAATTTGAGAATTTTTAAATAGAATACCTTTTAAAATCTAATGTTGTATTCGGCTGTAACCCAAATGCATATTTCACATTAAGGAATAACATCATAACAAAATGCTAAAATGAAAAAAAGACTAACAATTATAGTTTAATTTGGTATTTCGTATAAAATTTCATCCTAGACATCGTCGATGTTTAACACCAGACAAGGCGTAGTCAAACGTAGTTTAATGTAAAAAAAAAGTTACTATATTGCCTAGATTTCATATTTGTTGCTTTGAAACAAATTACTCGAGATAGAGTTAGTTTAATTATTTATAAAATGAAATGTCAACAATATTTATTTACTCGTACTGCCTAACGTTTTTTAAAAAAACATATCTTTTTCCGACTTCAACCTGTTCTTAATTTCAACCAATTGCATAATTTAGAAAAACTGCTTAATATTTCTTAGTTTATTTACTAAGAAATCATAAAATAATATAAAAGTACATTTACTGCTGCAAATCCCTTTCAGATAAATCAAGTTTATATAAGAAAAACTGTAGTAAAAATATAATACCGTTGCATAATAAGTACCTACCCATAGATACAAAGTAAAGTAGGCTACTGAAACACTTAATAAGGATACAATGTTCTCAACTCAACGTTTAACTTTACTGTTTTCAATTAACTTTATTGCGTATCGAACAGTTTTGTTACAAAACAAAACTACTAAGCTAGCTAATAACAACTCTATCGCATAACATGATTGGATTTTTTTTCGAATAGCGCCATCTATCCTCAAACTAAGCCTAATTAGCCTGTAACATAATCATACTTAGGTATATACTTTTATTTTTAAATACATAGATAACACCCAGACCAATACAAATATGTTCGTTCATACTCACAAATGTTTGTACTGCCCGGGGATCGAACCCGGCATCCTTGGAGTAATAGCTGACGTCTCAATCATTACACTAAATGGGTCGTCACCATTATCATGTTTAAGTTGTTATGTGCAGTATACACTATTGTCTTGAATCAAATAAAAGTAAACATTTCAATAAAACAAATACGAATTTACGGTGAAAACACTAAATACATATTCACCTAAATATTGTCAAGCATCTCACCAAGTGTAACAGCTAAGTATTAAATAATATGGATACGGCGCTATGGAATTGTCATATCAGTACCTTTAGATCTCTCACAAATAATTACTAGAGATGCTGTTTTTTCCCTGACAGAAACCCCGAGCATGGCTCGCTCCACTTTGAGCTTGTGAACTCATCCCGCAGTCTGTGTCCATATCTCAGCTGAATATACGGGTAAGACATTGCATACAGAGAAAAAAAATAGCAACGGCCTTAAAATTGAATTAAAACGTGTCACCGACCAAAAAGCTCGGCGTCCTGTACAATAAACAGGATTTATCGACGATATAGCCGTATACAGGTGTGCCGTGTTCGATAATGTATGCTATGATTAATGCCTCACACCATAAATATTCGGCTAACGGATATTTTCATGAATCACGCGGTATACAAATTGAAGTTGGAATCATGATGCCCAATTGCTTTCATTTCGGTAGAGGTCAACGGAGGCACGGTAATTATACAATATTAGAATTTATTGATCATTTTTCAGCGTAGGACGCACCCTGGCCCGGTAGTGATACGAATGTTCGTTGGTAATGGCTAGATGAGGAAAGCGAAGTGATGGGAGATTGAAGCAGAATTTGGATTTTTTATAGGTGGTAGACTCGACACAGCGTCGTTAAGGCAAGTGAAAGTGGTATTATGTGTGTAGTGGAAAGACGCACTGTTGCCAGTGAAACAAATGAGAATGTGGCCTAAAGGAGAAGCGGTAATGTTGATGGAAAATATCAATTTTCTTTTTTATATATGATCAGGTATATTGTTGAGGGTTTGACAAGCTGACAGATCACCTGATGGTGAATACTACCGCCTATGAATATTTGCAACACCAAAGGAGCAACAACATGCGTTGCCGGCATTTTAAATAAGAGTACGGTCTTTTCCTTAAGATATGCAGAGCGTATCTGTCCGGAAATACCGGATACGGCAACTAATTTCACAATGGTGTGGTGCAGGGAAGAAAGTTTTTGTTAAAACACACACGAATAGTAGTGCCATCCCACCAACTTGACAGTCTGCCAACTGTCGAGTTGGTGGGATGGGAGAGTTGTCGCGTTGATCGATGGTGGAAAGAGGAGGCGGAGATCAGTCCGAACACTTCCTTTGAGCACTCCCCATGGTATATGCGATAGAGAATGCATAACGAAGCTATATCTCCACGCAATGCCAAGGAATCAAGCCGATCCGAAACATCATGACAATCGGCAACTCGAGTTGCTTTTCATTGAATACGGTGAGCCAATTAGTCGTCTTATTCACTTCATAACAAAAAAATAATGTTCTTTTTAAGAACTGTAGTAAAATAATGATCCAAATAAACCTTTTCTCTCTTAATCTGAACGGAATAAAATCTAAACCGAAGAAGAATAAAACGGAGAAACATATTTTATAAAACATACCGATTCGTAACCATCGTACTGACATCACATGCTCGTACAACTTCGCTAACAAGCACCGAGCGGGGATAAAAACAAGAAATCTCATAACTCTGTACCTTCGAATAAAAAAGTTTTAAAGGAAAGTTTCGAGGAGGGAAAAAGAAGAATTATCCTGCCCACAAATTTCATGAAATTACCCAACGATATGCCGTAGCTCCACAAAGGGAATGTTTTTAAAAGAATCGCCCGATGTAAGCCAATATTGTGAATTTTCTTTATTTGTTTAAGTCCGTACCGTTATAAGATGTATTTATATTCAAAGCGATGCTTCAAGAAAAGGCTTTTTAGAATTATATGTTATATGATATTCAGTATCTAGTTCGATTCTTATTGCTAGCAATTATAGTGAGATTAATTGGAGTTATTATCAAGTCTCCCCTATTTCGCGTCAGATATCCTAATCCACCGCATTTCTTATCCAGCTAACACCGGCAACCTTTCGCAAGATGTCGGTACAGGCCTTCCCGGACAGCTTAATATGGGAATTTAGGGCCGTAAATGAGTACGCGGGCACAATGCGGATTGGTAAGTTTTAACGGCTAACGTCTTTGGATTATAGCCCTGGGGGACCGATCGCTTAACGTGCCCTTCGAAGCATGGAATATTTTTTTTACTAGGTGTTAGCCTTAGTACTGAGTCGTCTAGGTAGGTACCACCGCAGTGCCAGATATTGACCAATGAAATACATGTGCTATACACTTTGTACCTGTGCACGCATATGGACAGATTCAAAGGTGTGCGTAAAGTCGGCCAATCCGGACTGGGCTTGCGTGGACGCCTAAGGCCGACCCTTTACGGGTAAGCCCGTACCCCTTAATGGGATCGATTTATACGTCCCGATTATTAAAAAACAATCAGGTAATTCAGCCTGCACTGTCCTAACCAAACTGAGAAAATTCCTTGAACTGTCTTTCAGTATGCGTATGTACGAGTATCTACCATCGTATATGGCCGAATTTCAAAATTGTAAGACATCGAATTCATTTGTTTCCTTCCTTCATTACAGTAAGCACAAAAGGATGGGTTCTTTGAAGGTGTCACAATCCCCGACTCTTACATTAAGGAGATGAGGAATGGCGGACAAATTACACTTTATGCTCCAACTAACTTTTATTGCTTTTTCTGCAAAACGTGTCCATTCCTTTTACATTTTTCTCTGTTGACTTTGCACGCGATTATATTACATGGTTTAATATTGCTTTAATATATAAGTATAAGTACCTTTTTTATGTTATAGCAGGCAAACGAGCAAACGGCTTATCTGATGGTAAATGACACCGCCGCCCATGTACATTTGCAATACCAGAGGGCACTGAAATGCGGTGCCGGCCTTCATAAAATATATAGTTTTAACAAAATAAAGAATTTTGTTTTTTTTTGCCCTCTCTCAAGGGCGGATCCAGGTTTGGCGCCAGGAGGGGGTCAAATAGTAGTAGTCAAGTTAAGAACTTATAAGGTATTTTGTTAATGTACGTTAGTATAGTACTTAAAAATAGCTCAGGGGGGGCCATGCCCCCATGACCCTCCCCCTGGATCCGCCGGTGACCTCTCTCTTCAACCCATCGCAGTCCACTGCTGGACATAGGTCTCCCCCATTTTGCGCCAGATATCCCGGTCCTCCGCTTTTCTCATCCAGCCTTTACCAGCGACCTTTCGCAAGTCGTCGACCCATCGGGCCGGAGGGCGCCCTACCTGGTTTGCCATAACTTCCCATGTGTGTGTGGCAAACATCAGCATCTCGACTCATTTTTATGTGAACTGTTCTAATCTGCAACCTTAAAACCTGATTATTTTGACTTCACCGATTTCAAACAATTCGGACCTGGCTACTCTACACCAAACAACACATTACGCGGCTTATTGCACACGGCAATGTTTTATAGTCAACCTTATGATGAAAAATACAGCTATAAATATTATTGTAATACCTAAAGTAACAACGCCAATTTATCATTATTAATTTGCATTGAGTATTTGTAAGCCTTGTAACTAGGAGGCGGTGGATGGGCAAGCTACAGCTGCCGAATAATTTAAACCCTATATATATATATAAAGTGGTGTACATGTAAACCCCAGATGCCGTCTGAACTTGACCTACATCAGTTTCGGGGTTCGAACTCGATTGGACGTCTCTTTCACACATAATAGGTCAAAAAGAGACAATACATTTCGCAAGACGTAACCCTCAGTGTAAGGAAAAGGTCGTTCAGTAAGCGTCGAGTACAATGTTGATGACTCGCCATATAGCCGAGAACAGCGTACGATTTTAAACTCTATCTAGGTGTCGAAAAGGAGGTATTTCTAATGCAAGAATATCGCGGTGAAGTTCTTTCGTACTAATGAATGCATTATGCTGTCGCGAGATAGCCATGAGATTTATAAGACGTGTTTTAACTGGACTTTGCAAAGCTAATTTTGATGTGTCTAGATTAAGTCAGTTTATTTGGTGAGTAAATTTAAATGCGCGATACAAATCAAACGTGCTCATTATAGCGAAAACTGATTTTCTAGCTTAACGCGCTTACAAAAATATTACAGGGGGAGAGGGAAAATAGATACCTTCTTTACTAATGAATCAATCTACTTAGAGTAGGTACCGTTAGCAATTACATAGATTAATTTAATCACTATAACTCCGCCAACATCTTTTTCCCTGTTTAGATTAATTAAGCAATTTGCCCATTAAATCATATTTTAATGTTTCATTTTATTTTGCTATTCTTTCGTTATTGCTATTGTTGTTTGTAAAATATTGTGTTTTACATTAATGTTAATGAGTGATAATTTCAAGCCTATTTTTGCCTTCAACTTATCGCAATGCAACCCCCATTTTCCGCTGGATATCCCGGTCTTACTTATACAGCCTCGATTAACGGCTTTAAGAATAAGAATACTTTGTCTCTTAATCATAGCACAGATTAAATAATATATACTATAGGCAGAGAAATAAGATCATCGTCTATTATGATAAGTAGGCATATGAATTTGTGATGTATAAATCTCCCTAGCCGTTTAGATATGGCAATCAGGTAAGATGGGGATATTCCAGAAGTAATCTGTATGACTGCGATGCCCTTCTAGACACCTACTGTCTTGCCTGAACTTCGTGCAGTTTCCGGGACCTCTAAATGGCAAATGAAAGGATGATCAAAGTGGCCTTTAAGGCTGAGAGCCATCTGCGCTCGCCACTTGCCCGGTGAAGCTGTAAAGGCCATCTGCGGCCAACAGCAGTAGTCAGTTCGAAAAAAAAAATCAAAGTGGCCCAATATTGGTCCCATTATCAGATTTAACTTGTGAATCCGTATCGAATTGATAAGAAAAAGAAGACAAGAAAATTAACAGTGTGATTGCTGCTATGATGCGTCAGAATATATTATTGTACCTTGCCTCAAATTTCCTTTTACGTATTTGTCAGTAAAGTCTACAGTTCTTTGCCCGGCTTAACTGTGAGTGGGTATCATAAAACATTACAGCAAGTAGGTCCCTTTATGTGAGTTCCCCTGACTTTTACAGCGATGACAAATTGGGGCCCGATTTAAGGGAAGTTTAGGCAGCCATTTTATAGACGTGTAACAAACTTGAGGCTCAATAGCGTATGATGTATCAGCGTTCGGTGCGATTTCTTTCGGGAATTCTTTTAATGGGAACAATTTAATGTGTTAGGTTTAACTTTGATCTAGCATTCCTTGAAAATTGTGCCAATACATGTACTACAAAGAATCAATGTATCAATGTATTTCAAAGAATCAATGTATTTCAAAGAATCAATCTTTTCTTTTATGTTTCACATTATTATTCTAAGGAAACATAAGTATTTAGTTATTTTAAAATTCAATATATTTGGAGTTAAAATTGGGTTAATGTCTCTTTGAAAATTTCAAGATAGGTAAGTATAATAATAATATAAAGAATGTTTATTTTTACTATCACCTATTTTGCTTTATAAATACCAATATTTCAAGAGTATCACATAAAATGAAACAATTTAAGTCTGGTTCCGATGACCGCTCACCAACAATCGCCCTGTAGCTGGTTTGCGAACTAGTAGTATGAAGAAGACAGATCAGTCTCCTCACGGGCATGCTATGTGGGCCTGTACCATAAGTAATAATAATAATAATATTTATTTGCCAGAATATGGTAACAATGAGATCGTACACAATTAAAATCTAACATATTCTATCGATACCACGACGCGCAAATTTTGAGATTACATTTTTACAAACATTTTTTTTTAAATAAAGTTATTACAACTTATCAATTACATTTCGTTGCATGCAAAATACCTCATCATCATCATCATGTCATATAATTTTATTTACCATTTAGTAAAACATGTCAAAAACTAATCAATTACATTTCAGCATAACATTCAAAATACGTAAGTTAATTCTAATAATACTCAAATAAAATTGGTCTTTGTTAACATAATATTCATGTCAAAATGTCATGTGAATATGTAAGAGCAGCAAAGGCTGAAAAAAACCTAACATTTGCTTATTCTGATACTCATTGGAGCGTGTTACCCTGTGTTACAGCTGTCAGCGTCCTAAGCCCTCATTATTCCACTGATTTTACACAATGATATTCTGTATATATAAAGGTAGATACGCCATCCGTGCCTCAAAAACGAACCGCCGAAGATAGTACAGTTTGTACTCTTTGTATAGGTAAATGTACGCTCATTCGAAATATGTGTATGTGTGCTGTCACTGCATTCGGAACACTTTTTTCGATTGTTTTGTGAGCATATCACGAATCCATACATTTTAAATCATTGATTTTACATAATAATTTACCTATAGCATATTGACAGCAGGTCTATGTACGCATAATAACGCCATTTATTAATGTGAAAGATTCGACCGTGATCAATCATATATACTGGCCCTGGTAGTGGGCGGCGAATGTCGTCAATAATAGTAATTAGCAAGTGATGTATATAATGCATCCGTGACAAATATATAATATATAATTGTACTAATAGTACTAGGTGGTAAACTCGGTGCTGAGTCGTCAAGTTAGGAACCACCGCTGTACCGGATATCGTCCCGTGAAATAAGAGATTTTTGCACATCTCTGTGCCGGTATAAAGGCACTGTAGCAAGCAAAATTGCCGGATACACCCTAAATTAACAATTAACTATGTGCACAATCACGAAGAAACGTCATGAGATTGTGAATCCAGTTAGTGTATTATATGTAACCTAACCTAACATCTGTCGTCTCGGATGGCAGCGCAGGGCAGTGTCGAAAAAAATATTAACCACATTAATATTTATTTATATAAAATCTTTATTGCACACAAAATACAAAGTACAGTACAAAGGCGAACTTAATGCCGAATGGCATTCTCTACCAGTTAACCTAAGGGCATGCAGAAAGAATTATAAATGGTGCGGTTAAAAGAAAGGACCACAATAATTTATTAAAATATATATATATCAATTAAGAAACATCTGTGATAAATAAATACATAATTTCTAGGCTACATATACCTAAATAGACAATACACAAATATTCATATCAATATATATAAATATACATACAAACACTATGGTAATATCCGTTACCACTGCATCTGACAAGGTCAGGCGTATCATCAGGTGAGCCAACTGACCGTCCCAATCACAGTATGTCATAAAATTATTGGAGATAGTTAAAATAGTCATTATACTGGTTGCTTATATATAGTATCATCATCATCAACTCTTTATAACGTTTCCACCAAACGGCACGAGCCTACCCGTATGGGGTGGGTAGGCCTTAGTCGTCCACGCGGGCCCAGTGCGGCCGAATTCACGCAGAACACTTGAATTTCTTCGTAGACGTAGTTCTGCACAGGTTTCCCAACGATGTTTTCCTTCACCGTAAGAGCTTCGGATAAACGTTCATATAATTTCGAAAATTCAAAAAGACAACGGTATTTCAACCTGCGCCCTCCAGATCGGAAAGCAACAGTCCACCAATGAGCCACCGACGCTCAAAAACATATGACATACAAAGTCTAATTTTGATGTTTACCGGGTCCCATTGCTGACGTAATCTCACACCCGCATATTTACACTGACGCGTTTGCGGGATCGGAGAAAAAGTAATGGCTGATCTAATTTTAAAACACCCGAAATTGAGGGAATAATGTTCAAAGCGTTTGTCGCTAATATGGATATTTAGGGTTCTCTCTGATGTAATGTATAATGTTAAAGTATACCTAAGTTAAAAATAAAGCTTTTATTATTATTATGTAAACAAAAAATTGGTAAAGCGCGAGTCGGACTCGCCCGTAGAGGATTCCGGAGCTGCTCCGGACAGTAACATAAAATAATGTTTTTTTTTCCTTAGGCACTTACTACAGCTTTAATATGAAAAATAGTGGTTCACCGTTTTTGACGTATAAAAAAAAACTACTCACCAGAAATCGTTCAAACTAAATTTCGTTGTTAGATTTGATGGTCATGTACATCATTTTTTTTTTAATTTATCGACCCCATAGTTTAGAAATAAGGGGGGGGGACACACTTTTTTCAACTTTGAAATGTCTCTCGCGCAAACTGTTAAATTTATAAAATTTGATATCAGAAGCCTCGATACCATTTTTTAAGATCTACAATTTGATACCCCACACGGGGGACAATGAAAAAACATTTTTGAGTTTTTTCAATCTATGGGGAACCCCAGGGGGGATGGTAGAGTCATAAAAAATAATAATAACAATCGACGATTCAAAAGTATCTGTAACAGATTTATTTGAATAAAGATGTTTTTCTTTCTTTCCCCAAAATATAATAACATTTTTGAAGTTTCTTGTCAAAACCTTAAAGCGGTTAACAGAATACATATATTTACAAAGTTTGTATAGTGTAGTGCTTTTAGTTTCGGAAAAAAAGGTGTGACATACGGATGGACAGACAAACTTGAAGAATCTAAAAAGGTTCGTTTTTTGCCATTTAGCTATGGAACCCTAAAAAGGCGTAAAGAATTCCTAACATCAGATAAGTCAGTATGGAAAGGATTCATGTATAAGCCATTTATTTTAAACTTAAATCCTCTCTCTCTTTCTTCAACCTGTCGCAATCAACAACTGAAGATAGATCTCCCTCATTCTGAGCCTGTTCTTCTCATCCAGCCTCCATCAGCGGCCTTTCGCAAGTCGTCCGTCTATCGGTCCAGAGGAAGTTCTCCGCTACGCTTGCCAAGACGCGGTCTTTAATCCAGAACTCGTTTGCTCCAACGGCCATCGGTTCTGCTACATACGTGACCAGCTTACATAAACTTGATTGCTCCATACAATGATGTACAAAAGCGAACTTAATGTCAATTTATCAGAATTTAAATTTATGTTTGGCGTGTACCCGTAAATCACAAAGTCTACTCAATACTACTCAGGTAATTTCCAGTGATTGTTTAAATAATTAAAAAACTAAAACCCATGGTATATTTTGTCATTACTTGTGACATATTTCGAGAAAACAAAAAACTGCAAAGAAAAATAGGCTGAAAGTGACTTGATTTGAAGTTTAGGATTGAAGACTCGGAGTACGCGTACAAAAATTAGGTGAAATGATAAAAACCCGTAAATTTTTTTTGCTTAAATATTGATGTCTGGTGTTAGGCAAATCCCTTAGGGTATACAAAACCAAGAAAACGATCGTTACAATGTCTACTGTCATAATTTCCGGCCGAACCATAAATATTTCTCCGGCGTAACAACATCAATCTTCTGATTAGCGCATTCCGTGAGTAAACATTTTATCCATTGTATCTATACTTCGTAATAACAATACCCCCAAACATATAATAATCCCTTATTGCCCTGTTATATTCCACTAAACGACGTAATGAACTGTTTGCTGGAATCGGGAAGCTCAGAGTTATTTGCGATTGGTAATTAATTTGTTGGTTGGGGTATAGAAAATTGTTTTCATAAATTCGTTAATAGTAGTTTATTTGAAAGGGTGGTTTACAGAAATTGATAAAATTTACGAAGCAAATATTACAAAAAATGCCAATTTATAGCATCCATCATTGCGCAATCAAAGCAAAACATTAAATTTCTTTTAATAACATCTCTAAGATATTTTATATTTTTACAAAGTACAAATTAAGTAAAAAAATTTTTAAATCCAGTCCTTAGCTACGATTAATAATGTTTCAATTTTTTTCAAAGCGTACTTCAATAAAAGAATCATAGAATTTGGTAAATGTTTTAGGTATTGCTAAAAAATCTAAGCTTGAATTTTTCAAAGAATACTGAGAAATATGAATTTAATATTTTCTAAATCCAATGGACTTATGCTTTTGCATCGTTGTTTAAAAGAATTCGAGTCACATCAATAGTAAAAAGTACCATTTTATTTTACGAACTGTCAGCTTTATTTCAACGAATTTATTGCAAAAGCATTGAAAATCACTGAGCACTTTGGTCTTGGCTTTTAAGTCAAATGGAATTTATTTGCTGGACATAGTCATTTTTCAAGTTAACGTGAATAAAATGTAAGCCCTTAAATAGAGCACTATACAATCAGCATAGTTAAAACTAACTTGATTCATTGGAGTGCTTTCTGTAATGAGATTCTTTAAGAGATAATGGGAGTATTTAGAAAGCAATTAGAACGTGTTCTAGATTATAAAATAGAAAAAATATTTTAATGGAATCAAAGCATATCATTCATTTTAATTATGTTTTTATTATCAATATTAAAGCTATCTCGCTAATAAAAAAAGTAAGCCAAACTGCGTCAACTGCGGCGAAAACTTGTCTATAATTATTTTTTTTACTTCTTCTGAATAGCGTATCGGTGGTAAATACAAATAAAAAACTGTAAAATGTTGAAACCCAGATGCTAAATACGTTGAGAACGTTGTCAACATCTGTTGCTGTGAAGGCCATCTGCGGCTATAAGCAGTACCTAGTTAGTTCGAAAAAAAACTGTTACCTACTAAATTCTTCTTAGTTCAGTTATTTAGGCAAGACACAAGGTAAGGTGAACTATGTTTGTGCTACCCCACAAAGATAATTTAGGTAAAGATAACCTGAAAAGTTAGATCTGACCTAATCAGCCTTTTCACGAAACATTTTCGTACTTTAGACTAGCTGTTTTAAATAAAATGGCGGCAAATAAAACGTATATTATTACACATCGTGGAAGACGGGTTTTGGAAATAGAGAAAGCTACTAAGAGTAGCCATTTACATCAGATGGACTGAATGATTTGTTGTTAAATCATCATCATCATCAGCTCATTAAACGTCCCCACCGAGGGGCACGAGCCTACCCGTATAGGGTGATTAGGCCTTAGTCGTCCACGCGGGCCCAGTGCGGATTGGACGACTTCACACACAACCTTCGAATCTCTTCGCAGGTGTGCATGAAGGTTTCCTCACGACGTTTACCTTCACCGTAAGAGCGTCGGATAACGTACATATATTTTCGAAAATTCGAAAACACATTGGTACGTGTCGGGATTTGAACCTCAGCCCTCCCGGTAGGAATGATACTATTAAAATATATGATGTTATAAGGGAGTTTTTTCAGTCCGATATACGAGTATGAAAATCTATGTTTAATGTCCATTTCTTAAGCCAAATTTTGCTCAGCATAATTGAAAAAAAAGCGGTATCGGAATGTTTTAAAGTTTTTTCCGATTATTATAATACATCTCATTACCTTAAAATATGTTTAAAAATATTTATGAAAGTTCAATAAAAAGGATATTCTTACACTTACTACTACTACTACTTTAAAAGTGTTAAAGGGAAAAAATATGTTGTTTACATATTTGAAACACAAAACGCTTTAATCGCATTTCTAGCTCAGGAACAAATCTTTAAGAATATATTTTAATTTAAAATTAACTTTGAAAATAAAAATAACAGTGATAAAAATATCACAAAAAAATTAACAATAATAATTAATTCACAACATGTAAATGAAAGAGCAGAAACTAAAAAATAGCAGTAAAAAGTATTTAACCAACTTAAAAAACACCATAAATAAAAAAAGCACTGCCGAGAAAATACAGCGAGTTTAATTACCACTTTGAAAAAAAAACACATTAGAATAATAAAAAATAATATAATGAAAATAAAGCAACGAATATTTATTACCAACTTAAAAAAGCAATTAAACTCTAACAAGAAGAAATCATGCAAATACAACAAGCACAACCAAGAAAAAAGCAACAACTATATTCAAAAACTTAAAAAAAATCATACAAAAAACATCACGGAAACCCAATCCGCAGAACACCCGAGAAAAAGCAAGCAGACAACCGGCGGCCGAAAAAGTTTACTTACCAACATTTAAAAAAATATATTCCAAATTCAAAAAACACAACACGGAACACTCACCCATATATCGGTGTATAAAAATGAGTGGCCGCTTCGCGACGGGCGCGCGGCCCTGCGGCCACGAGCTGTGTGCGGAGCGCGAACGGCGCACGTGTCCCGAGCGCCCGCGTAGGCGTACGTCTGGCGATGCGGCGCGCGGCGCCTGCCTATACCCCCCCTCCCCACGCACACCTTCCGACACTACGCGTAACGATGGACCGAGTTTTAGCATCGCCGGCCTGTAGCGGCACTGTGCAGGGCACAGGCCTTACCGCAAGATGCATTGATTGCATGATTACTATACTAATTTATATAAATAAAAAATACATGAAAAAAAACGTTTAAAATGTTTCATACAAAACGGCAATTTCATAGGTACCTATTTATGGTACATACACCAAGACAACATGTTTGAAATATTTTTTCCGTCTGTCTGTCTGTTTGTTCCGGATAATCTCTGAAATGGCTGGACCGATTATGACGGGACTTTAGTTTACAGATAGCTAATGTAGTACCCGCACTGGGCCCGCTCGAACAACTAAGGCCTAATCACCCTATTCGGGTACGGGCTCGTGCCCCTCGGTGGGGACGTTTAATGAGCTGATGATATAATGTTATAAAACTTCGGATATTTTATATAAGAAAAACCTTTTTATTTTTTTGTTGTACACTCTGCTGTCTCGCGCGACTTGAGCTTACAAAGCAATTTTAATAGCCGACATCCTGGATAAACAAATCGGCTACGTTTTACTGCGGAAGAATATCTAATACCTTGGGGCATGGCCAGTCAAAAATTCGCATATAAATGATCATTTCCTTGCGGTTAGATTGATTGATTTGTCACCTGCAAATAGCTGGCATAGAATGGCGACTGAAATCGGTTATCTCTCACACACGGCTGACTGTTCAGTGTTCACGTCTCGGTTCCCAGACACACTGGCACATATAAAAAATGACAGTCTTGAACTAGCGGATGCCTAGACACTATGATTACAGGTTTTACTATTGGAATATAAAGCTTTAAGTAGGGATCATTTTTCCCTTGAAAGTAAAACAAAATAATATAATGACTATTAAAATGATTATCAAACTGACCAAAGCATTGATCAATACATCATTAGATTCATATTCTCTTCAACCTATCGCAGTCCACTGCTGGACATAGGTCTCCCCCATTTTGCGCCAGATATCCCGGTCCTCCGCTTTTCTCATCCAGCTCCCACCAGCGACCTTCCGCAAGTCGTCGGGTCCATCGGGCCGGAGGGCGTCCTACGCTACGCTTGCCAAGACGCGGTCTCCACTCCAGAATTCGTCTGCTCCAACGGCCATCGGTTCTACGACATACGTGACCAGCCCACTGCCACTTCAACTTGCTGATCCGGCGGGCTATGTCGGTAACTTTAGTTCTCTTGCGGATTAAATCATTTCATAAGATTCATATATGTCACTGAAAACTTAGAAACTAAGGTGAAACTGTAAAGGTGCAGCCAACAGCATAATTCATCCAAAAAATCGTTCAATATTCAACACAACCAGGGGAAGATGCTAAAGTATCAGAGGCTAAGACCTCTCATATTCCAGAAAAAGTTCAATCACTTATCAAATTCAAATTTTAAAATCATAATTAAAAGGCCAAGAAAATCTTGTTTAGCACCGGTTCTACTTGGACTGAGAGGAATTCGTCAAGAAAAAGAAAAAAATCTTCATGCATATAAATACATTAAATAATATTTTTAAAATTTCGTCTGTCTGTCTGTCTGTTTATGTTATGTTGATGTAACGCGCGGCGATAACGCGTGAGCTGAATGCTTTTAAGTTATTTTTAAGTGCAGTCGAAATCGTAAACCGCGGGTAATACCACGGAGAAAAGCTAGTAGATTAAAAAATTTACTACTAATTCATAAATTTTTCGACCTTCAATATTTATCGCAGTGCTCACTCAGTCTTGTTTTCGCCAGGAAGCATATAAACCGCGCCGTTCCATTACTACGGATTCAGTCAAGGTAATATAATTACTTCGGTACTAATAAGTACTCATTAAGACTAAGCAGCTCCATGGTAACTGCACTTGAAGGTCGCGAAATTCTTGTTTTCATGAGCGGTGCTTATATATTCAAAGTACTTGCTAGACTAGTTGTGCCCCGCGGTCTAAGATATTTTCCAAGTCTAAAAAGAAGCGCGAAACTTACAGACCGTGAGCTGCCCGCTGCGCGGTACTATGTATGTACACACATTATGTAATCTAAGATAAAAAATCAAAAATAAAATTAGTGTATTATTTTGCTTATAACATCAGCTACGTGCCAAAAAGTCGTTTTAAAGATTACCCGGAACCAACAGACAGACAAAATTTTTAGAAGTTGTTTTGGTGAATGTACCAAAAATATATTCATATGCATGAAGACAAAAATTGTTATTTCACTGTTACAAGCAGACACTGCAATTTATTTATAGGTATGGATGTATAGATAATGTAATTTTTTAAAATACTTATATCGATGGCGTAGCGCCTAGCGCGTTCGGTTAGTTTTTTAATGATACAAAGTGTACCGGACGGTTAGGACGCTCACCTGGTGGTAAGTGATAAGCCCGACCATTACATAGTGGTATTGATTGAGACCAACAACTAATAAACAGTTACTTTTCTAAACCAATGCTGCTGTGCGCCTGACACTCAAAACATCAAACGTCTCTTATATCAGGTAAAATCACTAGCTACAGTGCCCTCACCCCGAAACACAGAAGTTCAAAACACTCCTATTTCACAGGAAAATGTCTGGTACTGTGGTAAAACCCACTTAGACGACTCATTACCAAATCTGCCACCTAGTGAACTCACGATAATTTGAAATTTGAATACATTGACCTGCTAAGTCAGCGCAGTCAGTCAATATGAACTACCATTAGTAATATAGATATTTTAGAGTACACGAATTAGGTCACTGCCACAGAATATTTCATAACACGGTCGAGCCCTAGTTAATCGTAAAATATAGAACGCCTCCACCCCGTCTGACGTTGTGCGTGGGCGTTCCATACTACGTTGCTACGAGCTACAATGCTACGAGTACGTTGCTACGGGAGACGCAGCTGATATTCGGTGCTGTAGCTTGTTTGCAAACAATTATGACGTTCGCAAAATTCTTACTGCATTATGTACGAGATTTTAAGTGTTTTAAAATGTACATGTGTTATTTTTAACCGATTTCAAAAAAGGAGGTTATTTAAACGACTTCAAAAAAGAAGGTTACTGAATTCGTCCGTATTTATGATTTTTTTGTTTGTTTGCGGGTATTTTCGTCGTTTTTGAACCGATTTTGATGATTATTTTATTGGAATGAGGATACTTCAGAGATGCTTCCATGGTAAGGAAGTCAGGGTTTGATGAAGGGAAACGAGAGAAATTTTTATTTTTAAATCGTCTCGGAGGCAAGAGCCTAACAAACTGTTTAGCTGTATAATATAGGTAAGTATGAATATTATTTCATAGTTATTGTTAAAAGTGATAAATAAATATCCACTGACATTTACACAACGCCATCTAGCCCCAAGTTAAGCGTGAAGCCTGTATTATGGGTACTAAACAACTGATAAACATGCTTATATATTTTTTTTTTGGCCCGGGGATCGAACCCGAAAGCCTTGGTGTTGCAGCCGATCTCTAAACCGCAACACCAAATGGGTCGTCAAAATAATAATTACTTAGCCATTTCTATTTACCTAGCTAACAATTTTTTTGAGGTCGGTATTTTTTGTTTTTTTTTTTATTCTTACAATATAATTTATATTACTCATGTGTTCAATAGGCAAAGTATATTTCAAAAGGACTCATTTGTTGTCCGCAGGTGGCCTTAATGATGTCAACGAGAATAAATAGTGAGAGAAATGATGGTTCTGGTTACGGTACAAGACCACTTCCAAAGAGCTTAAACCTTGCCTTAGCCGTGGTTTATAAAGGGCCGGTTGTATAAAGGTAGTCGTTATCGGTTCCTTTATAAAAGTACTTGGAGGAAGTATTTGAAGTATTGGTTTTGATCGATATAATTATTTTACTTAAAAGAGTTAAGACATTGAATTTACTTCCAGTAATTTGAAGTGTCTCAGTTTATTTGAACTAGAGAGAAAAGAAATGATATACGTCGTTTATGAGTATTTTTTTATAAGCTTAAAAATTACTAGAATTTTGATTTAAATTCGTTTTCTGAATTTTAATCTGTGACTCTTGGTTAACGTATAATTTTCTAACTGAGTACTTCATTCGATGCTAAATAAGTCTGTGTAATTGTCTGAGGATATTTATTTTATTTACAGTGAAAAATTAAAAATACTGCGATGTTGCTTTGTAGGTGAACTCCGAATGGCCATTAGTAATAATAAATATCCAAACACACTTTATCTCGGCTTCGATAAGCTTGTTAACGGTGAATTTATGGACTATGTCCATAAATCGATAACACCCAAATAAATATTGTTTGTTATCTGTTTAATTCATAAGGTGGTAGACTCAAATGGTAGTGCCAATATCGTCCCGTGAAATAGAAGTGTAATGCACTTTTATTTTTTAGGATGAAAGTTAATTATCGGGAAAAAGAGACCTAACATCTGTGGTCTCGTGTGACGGTCGCAGCACGCTGTTGATCGAAATAACTGCCTACGAGTTGTTCTTCTCATTCAAAGCCGCTCTGTCATGGTCAGGCGTATTATTTACAATCAAGTGAGCATCCTTACCGCTCTTCCACTTTGTAACATTAAAAAAGGGGACCCTATCAAATAAATAAAGCTCACACCTTGGTCCCAAAGGGGTCCCATGATAGAACGCTACTTTCACGGTCATGGCATGCTTCTTTAACTAACATTACATTCAGCAGTATTATCCCTAACAATCATTTCACGCAAACACTTTTTATCTTTTTGCTTGAAAACCCAGGTTTCGTAACGAGTAACTAAGAATCATATGAAAAAATACAATAAGAAGTTGGAATTACAGATTAAAAACGTCACTGACCATATCGATAACTGCTTCAATCCATGTGAACTTTTTGGTCACGTCTCACAGTAAAAGTTAAATTACCATAAACTGTCCTCGACCGCCGACGGAAAAATGAGGATCGGAATCTTTAACAGCGTAGCTTTCGTGTGATGAATAATTATTGACGATCCAAACTTAGGGCGTATGCCATTTTTTTTTATAAGCTGGTATTTTTTTTAATTATATGTACATAATAAAATAAGAATCAAAGCGACCAGCTGGGGCCGCTGATGTTGCATCTTTATATTTTTTAAAACACCAATGATTTGTTTAATTAGATTTTACATTGGTAATATCACAGATTAAATAATATATACTATGTAATATGCAATCTTTTGTAAAGCTGATGATGGTAACCACCCTTCATTGTTTATGGTTTTAGGGCGAGATTCAATGACTAATTATTATTATAATGCGTTCAAAATCCTTAAGATTCAAGGGCTAAATAGTGGCTATCTTTGAATTTTCAAGTAAGTCCTTTGGAAGGCATGTGTGGCCAAAGCCAACAGCATAGAAACCTTTTCCTTATAATTATGGTAATTATAAAATAAAATACTACTAGATGGTAGACTCGATACTGAGTCATCTAGGTAGGTACCACCGCAGTGCCAGATATCATCCCATGAAACAGGAGTGTTATGCACTTTTGTTTTGCGTTATGAGTGCACTGTAGCCAGTTAAATTACCGGATATAAGAGACCTAACATCTTTTATCTGTGGTGTCGGGCAGAGTGCGGCATTGACGGAGAATAATAACTGTTTATCAGTTGTCGTTAAGGTCAAGCATATCACTTACCATCAGGTGAGCGTCTGGACCGTTCTGTAGAATTTAACATTTAACAATAATAACAGAACAATAATTGTAAAAACCTTTGATATTTATTGTTGAATCAACTTAAAGATGTGCTTTTCAAAACAAAATAATATACGAATATTATTTACCTCGATTCAATAATCCAATACACCTTCATGAATATCTCATAAACAAAATAAAATATGTTTCCTTACGTGTGTCTTTACCTCAAGTACCAATCATAGAAGACTTGTGCGAGCAGGCCTACGTGACAGGAAACCTGACTAGCGCCATCTTCAAACATATATACGAAGGGTTCATGTCTTAGTTGATTGGTATTTGAATAGGATATTTATTGTGTTGGAATCCGCCGTTTAGAAAACTGAACTCGTGGTTTGTTTTTAATTACTATCTAGGTTATATTATGCTGAATGAGATAGAGAAGGTATGTGTTTAATGTGTTTATGTAAGTATTAATTACGAAGCTGCTGACAAATTTTCTAGATTAAACCTAGAAAAAAATATCAGCAGTTTCGTAATAGGCTTAATTTATTATTTTTAGACACTTCGTAGTTTTAATGAATTTGGGTTTATTTAAGTATTTTATTGCATAAATATATATTTTATAATTTAGGATAATGACAGTGTGTTCGACATTTTATTCAAATGAAAGTATTAATGATATTATGCCCAATACACACACCCATGAGACACACAAACACGCACACACAACTTTGTATTCTTAGAAAAGTCTATTAATGGTACTATCAAAAATTTATGAAATCTCTTTACTCACAAAACATGGAAGAGAGAAACCTCCTGTTACAAGACTTATGGTCCTACTAGGCTGGTTCAAATACGAATACGTGACAGACTGTTTTTTTTTTATATATATGTCGACACATGAACTTATAATTGAGAAACACTGCATCAGAAGAATGCTATCTAAACTCCATCTTAATGGATACCTGAGTCCAGATAACTATTATTTGAAACCATCGTAAATACCGCAGAGTTCTATTTTCCAATCTTTTCAATTTAAAGTAAGTAAAAGTTTTTAAATCTGACTTGATTTATCTAGTTTTCGGTTCAGTGTGCGGCCAAATAAATGCTACTCTTTTTTTCTTTAACAGCCGTACTGTTATTATTTTATTTTAACAGGGTGGCTTACAGCTACAGTTGCAATAAATATATAAAATAAAGATAACAATAAAGTGCCGAAAACAAACCCCCACCATATATGTATATATATATATATATATTGTTAGAAATCAGAAGTGAAACAACTTTTTTAAAAATAACAATTTAATGAACCTAAAATAGAATTTTAACAATTAAATAAATGTACTGATTTTATCACCGATTTTAACAAAACAACTACCACCAAGACACTTTATATAACAAAAGGGGTCACCAAATGTACTATGATACGTCCTTCTAGTACGACGGCTGCCCGTAGAAAAAGAGGGCCGGCCATCTTTGCACCTCCTTATATAGTATGGCCTAGACTACCCACACCACTTCTCGCTTCATCTTCTACACGGCCTCTCCTGACACCCTGACGCCCTCGTCAGGCTTCATCAGCAACGCCTGACTGCAGCTCCGGTTCACAGGCTTTCGAATCGGAAGATGAGGCCTGGATTTCAGCTGGCTCCAGTGTGCCCAGAGAAGGCATGTCCTGGCTGTGAGGGGAATGAGATTCTTCCGAGACATCCTCAAGCTCATTGTCTATAATACATAAAAAAAAGAAACCAATCTAGTTACAAGTTGTTAGTTAGTTAGTTAGTTTATTAATAGCTTTAACAGTAACACCATAAAGTAAGACTTGTGTTTCAGAGAGTAAGGCTTTTGTTTCAGAGCCCTCAAAGTTTATATTTCACAGCTCATAAAATGATCTAAAAGTACTCTAGAATCACAAGTGTTACCTAATTAACGCTATGCTAGTAAATCATGCGAGAGGCATAAGTTATGGGACTTTCCCATGAGCTTATGCCTAGAGAGAGTCACAAGCGGTATCACCACCACTATCCAGTGACTAGAATGTTCAGTGAAATCTGCCTAATTTCCAATGAAATAAGCATCACCACCACAAACGAGGATCATCAGAGGTCGAAGCCCCTTTTGATCAAACAGAGGGAGGCATTCACTCTGCACTCCAAGCCAATAAGAAAGAGGTACCTCATGTACAGACAAACAGAAGCCACGTCTGGCAGATCATATTACTCATCATCATCAGCCTATAACATTCCACAACGGGAAACTGGCCTTCCCACACAACATAGTCATAAAAGTCAGAAGAATCATGTCGCTTACACTCAAATATACCAGAAGTCTCAGTGAGAGGTAGGTACCTTAAGTACACTCACAAACTGAGGGCAAGTCGGGCAAGTCATGTCACGCACTCTCAAAAATACCAGTAAGTCACAGTGAAAAGTAGGAACCTCAAGTAGGCTCGCACCAGAGGCCCAGTCAGGCAGATCATGTAACTCACCCTCAAAAAATACCGAGCAGGTCTCAGGGGTCCATTCACCCCTCCACGGTACCATAAACTGCGCGGCCGCATATGTAGTCTTCCCATATGCACCAGCCACTAACCGCAGCTCGTACCGGTCGTTAGGTAGTGCTCGGATTACTCGATAGGGACCACGCATACCATGGTCCAGTTTCCCACGGGCCTGGGAGTACTTTATAACATACACCTGCTCGTCAATCTGAAACACACGTGGAGGACACCTGCCTTTGTTAACGTAAGCATCTTGTTGCTCCCGATTCCTTTCTAACCGCTCGGCCGTCCTTTGTCTCAACATCTCGCGTCGGCCTTCACGGTTTTCAGCAGCATAATGTGAAGTCACTTCCCGCACAAGGCTTCGTATAGCTGGAGTGGCACTTTCATGCCCCACCAGCAGATTCAAGGGAGACAACTGAGTAGTTTTCTGTTTGGTAAGATTCAAAATTAGTTGTAGCTGCCACAACTCATTAGCCCACTCATTATTCTTATGGTTAACTTCAATCCTTAGCATGTTGAGGATAGTTCGGACATACCTTTCCACCTGCCCATTGGCATGGTGCATCTCTGGAGTTATATGATGTAATTCGATGCCCAACACTTGCATCCATGCCGTAAATCCGATAGACTCAAACATACGTCCTCGATCAGACACTACCTTACAAGGAGTGCCGAACAGGGAGATAACCGTTTCAAAAACTCGCTTGAGCTCCTCGAGATCTTGTCGGCAAATAGGAATGAGCAAACAAAACTTAGTAAATGCATCGATAACTAGCATTATATACTTAAAGCCTTTTGAGTTAGGAAGGGGCCCAAGTACATCGGTATGTAATGTTTCAAAAGGGACATCTGATTTCGGCCAGGAATTGATAGGCTGAAGTGGTGCACGTGGAACCCTTTTGTGTGAAACGCATATTAAACAATGAGCTACATATTTTTTAACGAAAGCCCGTAGTCCGGGGAACCAAAAGTGTCTTAATATTAGGTCGACTGTTTTGTCGCTGCTAATATGGCAATGTTCATCATGAAAGATCCGAAGAAGGCTCAACCGATAACCTTTGGGTATGAAACAAAGGAGCCTCGGCTCTTCACCGACCGGACTATATTTGTAGTATAGCACGTCATTTGTTTGACATAGCGTGAAGAATCTAGTTCACCCTGCTCAAGAGCTGCAATTAAATTACGTGTTTCTTCATCCCCAGATTGTGCAATTTGCGCCCAATTACGTGGCTTTTCAATGTTGTTTACAATTTTACAAGGATTACGGCTTAAATAGTCCGCATGTGGTAACATAGCCCCTTTTCTATATAATAAAGTGAAATTGTAATCTTGGAGATAAATCCACCATCTTGCTACTCGCGGCAATAAGTCTTTCTTATTTTGGGTTGCCTTAAGGGCATTACAGTCTGTTACCACTACAAAAGATACCCCAATAAGGTAGTGCCGGAAATGGCGTAAGGCCTTTACCACAGCTAAAGTTTCTAATTCATAAGAATGGTATTTCCCTTCAGCCCCCTTAGTAAGTTGACTGTAATAAGCTACCACCTTTTTCTCCCCCTTTTCATGAACTTGCATTAATACCGCTCCGTAACCTATACTACTAGCATCGGTATGAACCTCAGTGGGTAAATCAGGGTTAAAAATAGCTAAAACAGGTTCGCTGGTCAAATTAGCAATTATTTCCTGTCGCACCCGTTCATGTTCAGGTTCCCAACGAAAAGGAATGTCCTTGCGGGTCAGACGAGCAATGCACGCAGTACGAGTTGAATAGTTAGCAATGTATTTGCGAAAATAACCTGCCAAACCTAAAAATTGTCGGACCTGTCTCACATTTTGGGGTGCCGGAGAATTTTTAAGAGCTTGAATCTTTGTTTGTGACGGTCTGACCTCTCCATTCGATATAATACGTCCCAGATACTCTATTTTGGTACACAAAAATGAACATTTACGCATATTGATTGAAAATCCTGCTGCCGTTAGCGTAGCCAATACTTGTTCTAGATCCTTTAGACCTTCGTCAACGTTATCATGTAGTAGGAGACAATCATCAATGAAAATTAGAACTTTACCGTTAACAATAAAATCATGAAGCGTTTTAGTAATGATTCGTTGAAAAACAATAGGAGCATTCGCTAAACCGTATGGCATTTTCAAATATTCAAAATGCCCCTCGGGCGTTACAAAACCTGTAAGAGGTATAGACTCCTCATCTAGTTTAATCTGGTGGAATCCGGTAGCCATATCTAGCGTCGTAAAGTAGTTACTCTTACCTAATCGATCGATGTGATCATCAATGAGGGGCAACGGGTACCTGTCCTTTACCGTAATTTTGTTTAATGCACGGAAATCAACGCACATGCGATCAGATCCATCCTTCTTTTTAACTAGAAGGACTGGACTGGAATAAGGGGACTCCGATTCGCGCACAATGCCCTTTGACATGAGATCATCGACTATCTCGCGAACTCTAAGCTTTTCTCGTCATGTGACATCCTATAAGGGCGATAGTAAATAGGGGTACTATTGGTAAGTCGAATTCGCATATTACCAGTAGTTACCGTAGACATGGCCGTCCCCGAAATCATAAAATTCGCATATTTTGCTAAAATAATCTCAAGCTTAGATAAATCGACACCTGTTAACGTGGTGTTTGGGACACATTTTGCACTAGATTCTACTACAGACGCTACCTTGAATTCTGTGCTTCGTACAATACGTTGTGACTGTTTCGTACGCACAAACGTAATTCCGTCTCTATTTAATACGTCCGTTCCTATTATAACCGGAGCATTCATGCACTCGCTAGGCACCACTAACAAGTCAACTTCTAAAGATAATCCGTCGAGTTCGATCGTAAGGGTAACATAGGAATCAACTTTTGTCAAAGACTCGCCCACACCCTTGATTTGAGACTGAATTGGTTTACGGGAACAAGAGAAATGTTTAACTACGTCTGATGATATAAGAGATACGTCTATTGCACCCGTATCAATCAAAATATCAACCGGAATTCCCTGTATTACACCTACAACAACGTCATTTCGTCCCTTAGAGACAGGGCAACAGAAATTCACATTATTGGACTCTCGTCGTTGTTGGTCCACACGTTGTTTTGCGAAACACGAAGTAATGTTATGACCAGGCTTTTTACAATAAGCGCAAGGAGTGGATTTGACCGTAGGCCTCTTCTCAGTCCTAGTATATCTATCACGACTATCAAATTTAGATTTCTTATTGCATTCATCCCGTTTATGCCCTGTTTCACCGCAATTAAAACACTTTAAATTTCCGAATTTAGGCACATTCTTAGTAGCACGCTTGTCACCGTGCTTATTTAACATGAAATAGCGAGAACCACGTGGATCAACTACCGTAGGCTTAGGTTTCGTAAATGTCGACAAAAAATTCACTAAATCATTAGGCTTTAAATTCGCATTCGTAGCAGCAGCTTTAACGTGAGAATCGATAATACCTCGCAAAACTATTGCTGTAATTAAATCGTCACTAAGTCCTTTAACGATTTGTAATCTTAATAAAGATTTTCTGGCGTAGTCCGCATACGTCAAAAAACCATTAGAGTTAGTAGACATAACGTCGTAAAGGATGCTAGCTGAATCGATACGTTTTACACACAGAGGCTTAAAAACGATTTTAAAATTGGTCCATGAACGATCGTCCGTAACCCACTCGTCCAACCAAGACTTAGCTTCACCCTTGAGACAGTTACCTATGCGCGATAAACATTCAGTATCGTCCCATCGATTAAGCAACCTAGCCCTATCTACTTCAGCAAACCAACCGTCTACATCATGTAAGCTAGGATCGAAATTTGATACATAGTAACTATAAGAATTGACAGTCTTCAACGATTGAATAGCTTCAACTATTTGTTCCGTACCTCGACTAGCGGGCGACGTAGGCATCTCCGAACGTTTCTCTAAAGCCTCCAAGCGCGACAATATGGTCCCAAAGCATCGGAGTTGCTTCGTGCGGGCGTGTACCGATCCTTATCAATAAGTTCTTGTCCGCGAATATAATCCTGGCGCGCCCGTAAACTAACGCTACGATTCCTATGACTGCTCGTCATTAATGGTGTTCGGGATCGTGAACTGCTACGAGAACGAGAACACCGATGGCGAGAGCGACGGGGAGATAAACGTGGTTTACGGATTTTATTACGGCTTTGTTTATCGGTTACACGATATTCCGAACGACTAGGCCTATCCATATTTAAGTCAAAACAGAACAACGCTTATTACACGTAACAAAACGAAATATTTTTCATCAACGAATAAACGCAACAAAATAACTAACACAATAAATGCTCGTTAATCACCGAACCGCAACACAAAATAACAAAAATAAAATGTGCGCTTGAAGGTAGTTGTAGATTCAATAAGACATCAATTAAGTAGTCGAGAAACAATAATTAGTTAAACGAAAATCGTTAAATCTCATATGAAACATACAAAAAGAAAGTGGGTGTAAATTGCGAATCCCACTTCTGATGTTAGAAATCAGAAGTGAAACAACTTTTTTAAAAATAACAATTTAATGAACCTAAAATAGAATTTTAACAATTAAATAAATGTACTGATTTTATCACCGATTTTAAAAAAAACTACCACCAAGACACTTTATATAACAAAAGGGGTCACCAAATGTACTATGATACGTCCTTCTAGTACGACGGCTGCCCGTAGAAAAGAGGGCCGGCCATCTTTGCACCTCCTTATATAGTATGGCCTAGACTACCCACACCACTTCTCGCTTCATCTTCTACAATATATATATATAATGATATCTGATACATAAGGTCATGTAACTGTGGTGACGTTTTTGCTATAAATAATATCTACGCTCGGTAGATGGTATACGCTAGTGTATGAGCTCTTCGTCAAGATGGACGGTTTTCATCGTCTGCAATGCAATCGATCATAAACTAGTGCGCTCTTCTAAACATAAAACTGTGTGGTGATATGACACAAACGACCGGGAATAATCACGACTAACAACGATTTCAAAGACCTTTGTTCTATACAACAGTGTCATTCTTTTTTATAATCATAAATTCAAACATGTCATTGCGGTGATAGTTCAGTAATGATAATCAAAAAAGAATCAAATCCCAAACTGAAAGTCACCTTAGTTTTAGGTGGTAGACTCGGTACTGAGTCGTCTAGGTAGGTACCACCGCAGTGCTGGCACTATCTGGATATCTGGATATCATCCGGGTTGAGGGCACGGTAGTTAGTAAAATTACCGAGTAGAGAGACCTAACATCTGTAGGTAGGGTGACGGGCGCAGAGCAGTTTTGACGGAAAAATAATTACTATCTACTGACATTAATTGCACAACTTCTGTCATGGTTAGGCGTATCTCTTACCACCAGGTGAACGCAGGGACCGACCCGTTCACAAGACATTAAAAACACACAGGAGTTTGAAAAATAATTCGCTTAAAATAATAACACATTTTATTAGTTATTTAAAAGACAAGAGCGCTCGCCGCGATAGTGAACCGTCCAATCTCTCCGCAGGCAGAGGCGCGGCACTATCGCGCGCCAATCTTAATGGGCTGCCATGCAGGGGAGCTCAACCTTTTGCGGGAATATAATGTGCTTATGATGGCAGTGTTGGCGGTTGAAACAATTTAACTGTACGTCAGATTGCTGACATGGTTTTGTGAGATTTTTCTTTTTATTATAAGGAAATAGATACAATTAAATATTGGCATACGGTGACGGAGATATAATGCAACTGTAAACACCCCTTTTCTTTCCGCAGGTGCCAAATGAGGCCGCTTAGGGACTCAACTTTTTTTATGCGTTCCATTTGGAACCGGCTAAGGTCATAGACCATGCTGCCCCATCATTAGTATTGCGTGAAGATACTGATGATAATGCCTGTTATAATTATAAATTCCCTCCCTTCCCTATAAGGTTCAATAAGAATGTGGGACTTTACCTTACGCCGACTTCTTGAGAACTCTTGCTGTAAGTAACCGTTTTTTACTGTTTTGTTTCATTTTCCAACAATCGTTCTTGTTCACGAACACTCAATGGTTAATAATTAACCATTATTACACACTAGCTTTTGCCTGCGGCTTCGCTCGCGTTAAATTCGGGAAAACACGGTTCCTTCTCCCTTTCGTCCTACCTTAAAAACTGTAAATAGTTCCATATAAAATTCCCCCCACCCCAACTTTTTGGGCTTTGGGGGTCGGTAAGTGAAATAAACCATGTCGTATTTTTTTTTCTAATGACAAATAGTCGGCATACTATATTTTTGCTTTCAAGCTGGAAACATGCAAAAAGTCCCATATAAAACTTTCCCTACCGCTATTTTAAGACGTTGGGGGTCGATAAAAAAAATTATTCGAAATTTTTGTTGGTGTTGTGGTCCGTGTTCATTTATTACCAAAAATACAAATTTCACGCTTAAGGACTACGGGCTAGGTAGCGCTGTGTGAACGTCAGTGGATATTTTTTTTTATCTAATTGAAATGAAAAAGTGTTTATTCAGTTAAGGTCCTTACAGTACACTCATAAATATCAAATGAAGCTAATGTTATTATAAGTGTACAGGACGGTCTGGACGTTCACCTGATGGTAAGTCATACGCCAGGCCATGCACTAAAGGAGACCAACAACTGATAGACAGTTATTATCCTCCATCAATGCCGCAATGCGCCCGACACCCGAGACAACAGATGTTAGGGCTCTTATACCCAGTAATGTCACTAGCTACAGTGCCCTCATCTCGAAACACAAAAGTGCATAACACTCCAGTTTCACGGGATGATATCTGGCACTGCGGTGGTACCTACCTCTAGACGACTCAGTATCGAGTCTACCACCTAGTCAAACCACTGGCTCGGGCGGTACTTTTTTAGTTATGTTCTATGTTATTGGTGTTGGTTTCCGCACTTAATCCGTACAGTGGAGCATTGTGTGTGAGCCATGGCGGCCTTCTGGTCACTCCAGCCAGCCCACCTCCCTCCATAAACAGTTAGGGCGTCCGCAATTGTAACCGGTGAGCCGATAGTTTCCCTGCGGATCTGGGCTACGCCTGTGCACCCAAGAAGCACATGCGCCACCTTTCTAGTTATTAATATAAGTCAGGTTTTTAATTATAATTTATCAGAAAAAAATGTGTAATATTCCTGAACACAACGGCAATTCAATCCCGGTTGATGACGCGCCGTTTAAATCGTTCGTCAATTTTCGCCGAAATGCGATCCCGATCGGGAATCATTCTTAATCGATTCGAAAATAAACGATGGAAATTTAATCGTAATAAATGTTTATTATTTATTCTGAGTAGTTACGTTAAATGATTTCAGATAAAAGAAAGCATGAATTCAAAAGAATTACTTGGATGCACACGAATTGAAAAATAATTGAAAAGTATTGTTTATTTTTAGCAAAATCTGTGCAATTTTAGTTAGGGTATAATACTTGAATGCTCTCAAGGAGCACTCAAGTATTACGTAACGCAATTTTTGAAGAGTTTTGAATTGGTACAAAATTTGTTAAACCAAATATCGGCAAAAAAATCTTTATTGCATGAACACGTTAAAACATTTACAAAAGTGTTACAGTGGAAATGGGTTAAAATGAATAAATTACTAATGGACTGTCCGCCTTCCTACCGGAGGCTGAGGTTAAATCCCGACACGTACCAATTTATTTTCGAATTTTCGAAAATATATGTACGTTATCCGACGCTCTTACGGTGAAGGAAAACATTGTGAGGAAACCTTCATAGAAGCCTGCAAAGAGATGCGAAGGTTGTGTGTGAAGTCGTCCAACCCGCACTGGGCCCGCGTGGACAACTAAGGCCTAATCACCCTATAGGGTAGGCTCGTGCCGCTCGGTGGGACGTTTAATGAGCTGATAATGATGATAATGATAACGAGTATGCTCCGTGTGTAAATAATGCTCCTTAAGCTTTCATTAAAACCTCATTCTGCGCGTTTTGTTTACCTTCACGTATACATTACAGTACCCGAGTGATAAACATTAGTTAATCATCCAACAAAATCTGAATGTTACGTTGACGTCTGATTCGTGGATTTTTGTTCCTTGAAGAACCCCGGTTTCACCACAAAATATCCAATGGAAAAAACTTCCAAGGTATCACTATCAAACAATCGTTAAAAGAAAGCACTGTTTCAGTCTGTATTCTTGTAATTTAGCAAAATGAGCATTCCCTAATGGGTTTTTAATATTTTTAACGGTCTAAAAAATGTAGCTCAAGACTGCCACTTAACTGCCACTGCCCGGAATCTTAGCCAGCCTGTACGAAGTGCATCGTTACTTCTTGGTAGTTTATGGACTCCTGGTATACACGTCATGGATCTTAGACAATTTTCCAGCCATTAGTGTACCTGTCGAACAAATTCTTGATAAATTTATGGACACGTACTACACTCCCAACTTGACCTAAAACAAACTCAAGGTTCCGTGATGCATTCTGCTGAACAGCCTCTGAGCCAGCTTCACAAATAGGTAGTAGTACTCCGACACCGTCGCATTATGGGTACAGGCCTTCCCGGACAGCTTTGGCTATAGTTAAATTGGACTTGACGCGGGCGTAATTATACTAGGTGGTAGACTCGATACTAAGTCGTCTACGTAGGTGTAGGTACCACCGCAGTGCCAGATATCGTCCCGTGAAATAGAAGTGTTTTGCACTTCTATGTTTTGGTATGAGGCCCTAGTAAAATTACCGGGTATAAAAAACCTATCATCTGTTGTCTCGGGTGATGGGCGCAGTGTGGCATTGATGGAGAATAATAACTGTCTATCGGTTGGTAATTTCTTTTAATGCCAGTGTCATGGTCGGGCGTATCACTAACCATCAGGTGAGCGAACTGACCAAAATGTTATTTTTTTTATTTTACATAGTGTAACACTATGTAAAGTACATTTTGGAAATAGAGATTAAAAACATAAAACAACATAAGTTTTTAAATAGCGAAATAAGAAATTATTTGTGCTTATTTTCTACCGCAAGCATAGAATTTGAAACGTCACCGACATCGTGACCGGTATTGTAAGGCTTCTCTGCTGTCCACGAAAAATATAGGGCTGTCCACTTTATTTTAAACTAGCTTTTGCCCGCGGCATCGCTCGCATTAAATTCGGGATAACACGGTACTTTCATTTATCACTATACATAGGATTTCCCCTCCCTCCATCTTTAAAAGTTTCGGGGTCAATTTCAGAATTTTTTATTAGCAAAAAATATGTTATAGTGAGCTAACTTAAAAGACAGACATATGCTGTCGCGGACTTTTTTGTAGACCTTTAAAAGGAGAACAATACTCCCATACATGACTTTTGTGTAACTTTTACCGTTTACGCAGCGTACGCAGCGGAAGCTCCAAGTATGAAAAAATACCCCGATTTTGAAACATTTTTCATTAGTGCTCCGCTTCTATTACTCGTAGCGTGATGATATATAGCCTATAGCCTTCCTCGATAAATAAGCTATCTAACACTGAAAGAATTATTCAAATCGAACCAGTAGTTCCTGAGATTAGCGCGTTCAAACAAACAAACTCTTCAGCTTTATATATTACTATAGATTAAATCTGTTGACCCATTTTGGAACACCATTATTTATTTTAGTTCTCAACACAAGGTACAAGTTGTTTTTTACAGAAAGTGGTTAATAATATATATTTAGTATTTTATATATTTTGAACTATGATCAATAAGTCAAATGTTTCGTACAGTTCAGACTTATTACAAATGTTAACTTATTATAAAATAAACTTTCCAATATAAAACAAGAATTATAAGTTCCTATGAAACGCAACCCTAGATGACCGGTGCTACACCTTCCGTTGGTGCCGCATTGAAAATATTGTCACAAAACAGGCACGAGTCAAAAATACGAATTCGATAAGGAATATCAGTACGACAGCATAGGAATGCTAGCATAGGAATCGATGTAATATTGCAACGTATGATGAGCATAAGAGTCGGTGGCTCAATGGTGTGGACTGTTGCCCTACTACCGGGAGGACTGAGTTTCAAATCCCGCCACGTACCAATGTATTTTCGAATTTTCGAAAATATATGTACGTTATCCGACGCTCTTACGGTGAAGGAAAACATCGTGAGGAAACCTTCATCGCCTGCGAAGAAATTCAAAGGAAGTAGTCCAACCCGCACTGGGCCCGCGTGGACGAGTTAGGAATATACACCCGCCACGGATAGGCTTGCCCCTCGGTGGGGACGTTTAATTAGCTGATGATGATGAAAAAAAACCAGCGTCAGGGTCCGCTCGTAGTTGTAGTCCGTTTATTTAAAACGATAGAATTATAAAATTACTCCAATTTAAATACTTTAAACTAACAATTTAAAGTATTTAAATTGTTAGTTTAAGAGCGGTCCCCCAACGCGAGGTTTTTTTTTTAGAATTATTAATAGATTCTTAGGTACTTTAACATGAAGTTTCTTTTCTTATTTTTTACTTTTTGAAGGATTACTTAAGATCTTGTGTCGGGGTTTTTTTAATTCTTAATTTAATTTTTATTTCATACTTTTTATAGGTAGGTTAAGTATATTTGCAGTCATTCGATTACTCTCTCTACTTTCACTCCTCACAACTTTTAAACGGCTCAACCGATTTTCATCAAACATGTCTAAGAACACTCGCACATAAGTCACCTTTAATACAAAAAAAACTAAATTGAAATCACTGCATGCGTTCGGGAGTTATGATGCCACAGACAGACAGACACACAGACAGACAGACACGTCAAACTTTTTGCGTCGGGGGTTAAAAACACAAGTATATCAACACAGCCAAAAGCTTCTATTGCTCGTTTTTGTGAGGTCAACCTGTGGACATGAGCTACTTCGAACCCCAAAACTTTGAGTTTCATTAAAGTTTTTATTTTAAGTATGAATCAGTATTTATAGCCTAGTCAAGCAGTCGTTGTATTCCAAAGTCTGCCGATATAAAAAAAGAAAGTAACCTGTAATACTGTCAACCACTCAATCACCATCGAGCGTCTGCTCCTCGTCTCATCGCCTACTTATCCCAGTGTACGTGTGTCCATAGTTTTTTATTTGAAAGCCACGAGCGTGTAATAAATATCCCGTACAAAAGATGGACGATACGTGGCATCGGTAACGATGCAATTTCAGCCCTGTATCGGACATGATAGAATTCAACTTCACTTGTTGTTGTTCGCAAAATGCAACCCTATGTTCACATGGCTAGTCTTTATGTTGTTAGAATAGGGTTCAAATTGCCGTAGCAGGTGTAGTGGTAATGTTTGTATAAAACCGTATGTACCGGCGATTTATCTTATCCCGAAGGATATTGTGTGGATTCAGTATTGTACCTGTTGAATTGTGATATCTCTATATGAAATTGATGTGGGATGGCAGTTGGTTAGGGAACTAATCCCTGTAGTCTTAGATTCGATTTCTAAACTTCATACATTTTCATAATAATAATGGCTGTACTAATATTATTAGCTATATTAACAATACACCAACTAGAAATAAAATCCGAGCCTCTTGACACATACTTTGACTTATTGTTATATGTATGACATAAAACTATTCATTATAAAAGAGACAAAGCCAAAAAGATTCCCTCTCCCCTGGTCCATCCACCTCAACATCTGCACCTTAAGAGGTGCATCGGTGGTGGCCACATGGACATCGCGAAATGTATTAATTTTAAGTTCTAATTGTAATAATGAAGAGTAAGACTTAAATAATGTAAGAGTTATTGCTACTATTATTATATAAATATAAAACAGAGAGAGAGAGAGAGTATTTATGATGTTATTTATTCCCTTTATTTTATTATTCACCCCCCCCCCCCACTTTACCTAATGTAAATATTTAGTTATTTCAATTCTGACTGTTATCCCATTCCCCCTTTAACCAATTCTTTTGCCCCATGCGCGGAGCACTAACATAATATTATAATAATTAAATTACAAAATAATCTTAAACTAAAAAGAGTACGGACCATGAGTCTGTAGATGTAATTATATTAATTAAAAAAAAAGCTATTCATTAAAGTTTTGACTTCATGGCGTCATAAAAAGGGAAAAAATCAAAAGCACGAGCATACTACTATGTCACTATGACATAAATGAAAATTCTGCCCAACTGACGTGATGGGTAGACTTTTGCCGCGAACACTTTAAGTTAGTTTATTGCTGAAATATCTAAGGCTAAAAAGAGTTTGTTTCGTTATTTGAGCTCAGACACTACTGAACCTTTCATTTATTTATACATCGTAATATCATTGACTGAACCGATTTTAAAAATTCTTATATCAAAATTATCCCACACAATTTTCAAATGTGCTTGAAGAGAGTCTGATATTCCAGCAGAGCAACTTCAGCAGATGGCATCTCGCGTCTCAGCCTCATTAGATACAGGATTTAGATAGAAAGTTTTGGACGACATCACTCGTTTCAACGGCGGGAAATGCTTGCGAACCAGTGTACAAACCAACTTCACCACGTGTCGGTTATCTCGTTGACGTCGCAATTAATTGCCAGCAATTCTAATTATTTTTTTAGTTCCAATCAGAACTTTGACCCACAACTTGGATCCGCTTAGGTCTTATTTAAAATTGTTTTAACTGAGCGGGACTTTTCAGTCTTTCTTACAATATATTTTTTAGTAAATTATCAAATTTTAAACTGAAACCTAAGCTTAGTTTCGTAAATATATATAAATGAATGCAGCAGAAAGATAACGCAAGCCAATACAAGACCCAAGAACCGATACAGCCAGTGTCCGGTTTACCAATCCAGACGTGAATAGCACGTAGTCATAAATTGTACGGTGTAAATCGTCCTCCCATAAACCTAGGCGCGTTCAATTGCCGAGCGACTGCGGACCGATTAAAACTTAATCCGGTGGCCGCCACGCGCGCCGATACACACGGAAATAGGAAGGTTTGCAATATGCGATTTTACTTTAACACTCTTAAAATCAGGACCGCTGTAACGAATAGTAAGGGATTTATATAGCACTCACTCTTAAACTACAATAAATAGTAAGAGGGTTGCAAGTAACCGACACTGCAGTAGTTATGAAATGTTAGGTTGAATGGGAGAATACTTCCCGTTCTCTCCTATTACGGTGTTCAACTGATGACCTGGTTCAAGTGGCCGGTAGCCGATTATATTTTGTGTTGTGCTAGATGCATTTGGGACTCTTTACCAATATATATGTAAGGAGAGCTATTTTTTCCACATCAGTTATATTAGTTGCAGATGGTCTTCACAGCTTCAAAGTGATAAGTTCAGAGGAGGAGGGAATTTTCCTTACAACATCAGCTTCCTCCCAAAAATTCCATTCAAATCGGTCAATCCATTACAGAGATTACTTGGAACAAACAGACAGACAGAAAAAAAATAAGTTTCGTTATTTTGGTGTACGCTCCGTATATAAATTTATAAGCATGAAGTAATAAACTGTTATTTGGATATTACAAACGGACACCTCAATTTCATTTATATGTATAGATATTATTGAACTAGAATCTTCTTTTCCGAATCGTGCTGTGTAAATGCACCCCATATAACTGCATTATAACTGGACGGCCGGCGATTACGCCTGGAGCTTTGCAAACTATTCCGTAGATATTTGTCGGGATAAATACAAAGAGGGAATACCATTGGAAACTGCTAACAATGGAGTAAGTCTTTGGTACAATTGTCAATGGTCGGATGCAATAAATATCGCATTCTTATAACTGAATTAAGCTTTTGTAACTTTGCACAATCTTGCCCTTTCATCTTGTTGATTTTCTTAGTTTGTGAGGTGGTCTGGAAGTGATCGCTTCAAGCGGTAAGACCGCCTAAATTGCATAATTTTCTTTCATTTATTCTTAAATTTGTATCTTTTTTGAGTGCAATAAAGAATTATATATATCCATCTATATATAATGAAATAGAAAATCCTGATCAATACAAAAAGCTGTATTCTCACAAACTGTACGTAAATGTAGAGTTTGGAAAATACCATTGATTGTTTCAGATAAGTTTACGGCTGAAAGACGGTATTAAGGTTTTAATTAAGTTTGTACACGCCTACCGTAAAATATTAATATTAGTGTACACACATGTTCCATGAGATTTTATTTCTACATGTTCTAAAAACTATGTGTGTGACAGAACAATTATTTTATTATTATACTATGGCTAAATTTTCCGGCCCACTGCCGCTTTCATTAATAACTTAACTGCCTAACGAAACTCATATACTGAGAACTATCTATATACGATCTTGTTACTCTTATAAATAGCAACTGAATCATTATCAATGATCTAAAAAAGTATGGATTCGTGATATGCTCACAAAACATTGGAAAAAAGTGTTCCGAATGCAGTGACAGCACACACACATATTTCGCATTTCGAACACGTTTACCTAAACAAAAGAGTACAAACTGTACTCTCTTCGGCGGTTCGTTTTTGAGGCACGGGTGGCGTATCTACCTTCATATATACAGATCGTTATTATATAATATGCCTTCACAAAAGTATTGGGTGTCAGTTAAAATGAGACATACAAGGGATATTATGAAATTGGCCCGTATTTTTAGGTGACAACTTGACGAGGGGTCTACCCTTTATCATAAGAACTATTATGTCATAATTGTGTCGCGCATAAAAGTGGGAAGCTTATATAGAAATTAGCCGAATTTTATTTGTTGCATTAACTTAATGCCTTTGTTGTTTGCATACACACATTTAGGTCTGAAACTATCATTCCGCCTTACTTTTTTCATTCCTCTTTAATTGTTTAAAGCATCGAACTCATCATCTTTTATAGTTTTCATGTGTGGCGAGTATCACCTATAGTATTCATATGAACTTCAAATTAAAAAAAGATCTTTGTGTTTAATGAAATCATGCAAAAATTTGCTCTCTTGAAAGTAAGCCAACTTATTCCCTCCTTAAAACATTCGATAAAATATAAATAACTATGGTAAATACATTTCATGCTGCATATAATCGTTAAGAAAATCATCCTTTGAAAGTACATAACGGTCTTCTGAAGATCAAAATAACATTGGTCCAAAGTTTGACAAATCATACTCCATCTAACAAATGTCAAAGTTTATATTCCACGTGATTGCTTGCAAGCATATCGCTGTGACAGCTTGTGAGTTATTATGCAATAAGTGACTAGTAAATTAACTAATAAACAATATTAATGGACAAACATTAATTGGTATTTTCACATTGTTGAAGTTTATTTTCATTTGTACTATATCAATCAGCGTGTTAACCAAACACGAATCGAGAACCTGCCATTATGAAAAGGCCTCGCATTACAGGGAAATACTCGTAAAATAAAAGAATGGAATGTTTGTATAATGTTGTGAATTGTTGAATGTTTCTAATATATATATAGAAACATTCGATAAAAAGTGGCAAAGAGCTCCATTCTTTCCATATTTATTTAAGTTAATCTTTTATACTTACTTGTGAATCGTCAATTTTTATACTCTACCACCGGCACCGGTTCAGAATAAGTAGGATCTTCGAAAAGAGCCGGCAAGAAACTCGATAGTCACTCTTTTAATTTTTTTATATTATTGGTTTTACAAATATTTATGACAAAGATTTTGACAGAACACTATGTGCAAGACCACACATCTGATATGATCACAGACATCCGAATATACAATTAGACTGGACAAGCCGCCAAGTTTATAGGCAGTCCCAGTGTCGCAATTTCTTTTCGGTTCTTATCTGTGAAAAGTTATTATATTTCTTAGTAAATTTACTGATTCATTGCGATGATGGCATGTTACAATTGCACAGGATGGCATTTTGGGAAAAAACGGTAATTTCTTCTAATATTCGTGCGTCTTGACTCGTCTCACAGAGCGTAAACTGGCAGCCAGTGTATGCTCGTTGAGCTTACATTTGTCGCACTTAAAACGCGGCTTGCCCCATCTCCTGTATTGGGAAATCTGTGGATATGATAGTATCCTCTGCAAATCTCTCCAGGATAAACATAACTGCAGTCACCTCTACCTGAAAGATCTATGTTTCACATTCTTTTTATATATATAAATATTGAGTATATTCTAAGAAATCCAGGTTTTTGACCATTTATACAGTTAACAGGAGTCCTCTTGGATTTTCTGTTTTAATTTTCCTTAGGCTTGCGGTGGTTTCTACGGCAATATCTTCATCTTTATGCAAGTTCCTAAACGGTTAAAATTTCAACACCCACAATCAAATATGTTAAACGATTGAAAGGTCAAAAGCCTCAGCAAACACTCGTTCAAAGGGTCGATAATTGCAGCCCTACGCCCGGGGCGACCCGCACAACCACTTTGTAAGCATATTGGCGAATGGATTCGATTGTTTGTACTGAAAGTGTTGCACTTTGTAATAGAAGTGGTGGGTTGATCCGTGTGTTTGCACTGGCGACATGCAAATTGGCCCTAAAGTACTGATGCGCGAATTCATTGTAATTCAAACTACTATAGACATTTTGGACTACTTGAATAGCGGCGCCTTAGCATGAACAAATGAACATCTACTTTTTTTTATTAACAATTCAGCACTCTTACCAATACCCAGTGAACGCAGAAACCTCCACGTTTGCGAGGGATTCGAGTTCTGTATAGAGTGGTGAATATGACGCCTTTTAGCGTCCCTGCACATGCGATTGCAACGATTCCGTAACTTTTTATACCTTTCAAAGTAGAACACTGTAGGATTACTCTTATATTTGCGTTTTGCTTTATCACGTAAATTCATAGATTCACGTATTTCAGTAGACAGCCAAGGAGCAGGAAAATGTTTTCCCTAACTCGCCTAAGTGGGGCATGTTAGCATGTTACATTTATATATTGTGAAAATAAAAATTGGCCAAGCGCGATCGAACACAGACGTGGAAGGTTCCGCAGCAGCAAGTAACATAAAATAAAATAATATTTATTTACTTAGGCACCTACTACAGCTTTGATATGCAAAATAGTGGTTCACCGTTTATGACGCATAGAAAAAAAACTACACATCAGAAATCGTTCAAACTAAATTTCGTTGGTAGATTTTATGGTGTACATCATATATTTTTTCGATTTTATCATCCCCATAGTTAAGAAATTAGAGGGGGGGGACACTTTTTTCAACTTTGGAAGTGTCTCTCGCTCAAACTATTCAATTTATAAAAAAATGATGTAAGAAACCTCAACACCATTTTTAAGATCTACACATTGATACCCTACAAGTGGGGGTACGTTGAAAAAAAATTTGAGTTTCAGTTTAATATACGGGATACCCCAAAATATGTTTTTTTTTTAAGTTTCTCATTCAAACCTAATAGCGGTTCACAGAATACATATACGTACAAAGTTTGAATAGTGTAATGCTTATAGTTTCGGAGAGAAAAGGGTTGTATTATTCGGACGGAAGGTCGGACAGACAGACAGACTTGACGAATCTATAAGGGTTCCGTTTTTTGCCATTTGGCTACGGAACCCTAAAATGGAATATCTGATACTTGAAAAAAGCGCTTCAGTTGTTTCACCAGGGTTTTCAGTTTTAGATTCGTCAAGTCTGTCTGTCTGTCCGTCCGTCCGTCCGAATAATACAACCCTTTTTTCTCCGAAACTATAAGTACTACACTATTCAAACTTCGTACGTATATGTATTCTGTGAACCGCTATTAGTTTTTAATAAGAAACTTTAAAAATATTAATATATTTTGGGGTTCCCCATACATTAAACTGAAACTGTATTGAGGTTTGTAATATCATTTTTTTATAAATTGAATAGTTTGCGCAAGAGACACTTAAAAAGTTAAAAAATGTGTGCCCCCCCTCTAATTTCTAAACTATGGAGTTGATAAAATCGAAAAAAATATATGATATACATGACCATAAAATCTAACCACGAAATTTAGTTTGAACGATTTCTGATGTGTAGTTTTTTTTCTATACGTCATAAACGATGAACCACTATTTTTTCATATTAAAGCTTTAGTAGGTACCTAAGTAAATAAAAATTATTTTATTTTACTTGCTGCTACGGAACCCTCCACGTGCGAGGCCGATCGCGCTGGCGGCCAATTTTTATCTTAACTATGGTATTTTAAATGTTTTTTTTTGTATTTTATTTTGTGTATTTTTTGACACTCATAAGTGCTTTTTGTAAGCCTAATTTGAGTAAGTAGATTTAGACTTTGACCTCACCAGGGGTCCACTTGAGCAATAAAGGGAATATAAATATGAAATTGCTGATCCGGCGTGCTATAAGAGACCTGGTTCTAACAGAACTTACTCGCGGTAGCTATTATTACGAGGATTCAAGATAAAACATCCCTACACAAAGATTTTTTTAATGAACAGGAGGCAAACGAGTATGCGGTTCACCTGACAGTAAGTGAGACCGCCGCCCATGAACATTTTCAAGACCAGAGGTCCCATAAATGCTTTGCCAGCCCTTTAAATGTGTGTACGTGTTTTTTGACGATGCCAGGCTAAAAAAGAAAGACCATTAAGTGTAGATGAGATAAGATAAACCAGAGGTTCCAGAAATGCTTTGCCAGCCCTTTAAAAGTGTGTACGCTTTTTTTTAAGGGTGCCAGGTAAAAAACGAAAGACAGTTAATTGTAGATGAAGAACAGCTTAGTAATAAAATGAGTTATGTGTCTGAGATTTCAGCTTCAACGAGAACCACACAAAATATTTGCCAACAAGCAGTTGAATGCTATAAAAAGCGACCATTACAAGCGACCGCGCGTTTTTGAGTCAAAATTCCGTTGGGCGGGCAAAACGACTGAGCCGTGCAGAATATTTCGCATTTCTACACGCGGGTATCTCTACTCGTGTCAAATACGTATATACCCGTGTTTTAGAATCAAACCGAGTTTATTCCAAAGCTAATGCAAATCTGTATCAGAGGGAGACAGTTTATAAAGTCACTGCTAACGCTACAAGAACGTAATTATCATCATCACCACATAACGCCTCACTGCAGGGCTCAGGGATCATCCCGCGATCAATATTCTCCAGACAAAAAAATTGATGCGGGCAGCGCTAGATCGATTCACAAACGTCGACTTCATCCGTGTGTAAAAAAGTAGCCTTTACTAATGAAGGATAATCATCAGCTCATTAAACGTCCCTACCGAGGGACACGAGCCGTATAGGGTGATTAGGCCTTAGTCGTCCACGCGGGCCCAGTGCGGATTAGACGACTTCACGCACAACCTTCGAATCTTCACAGGCGTGCGCAGGTTTCCTCACGATGTTTTCCTTCACCGTAAGAATAATCATAATCATCTTTAAAGATGTATAATATCGTAGGGTGTGTTTGTTATATCGAAATAAAAATTGTTTTGTTCATGCATATAAATATATGGTATACACGGTAGGTACATACCTACACGTTGTTTGTTTCGCTCGCGCTTTGACGTAAATTTAAGAAACGATTTTACGCAATGTTTTATTAAATACGGGAGAAAATCTTATACCTCGGCTAACACCGCGAGGCACAGCTTATCATAAATAAATAACTATTATTGTCGATATACCCGTTTCGGTTTGTAAGAACACAGGCCCTGAGATCAAAAATAAACTATTGTTGATATTAGCCCTAGTTTTGAAATCAGTGTTGCCATCTGAGTTTTAGAAAAAGAGCTTTTTATGAAATCAAAAAGGGCTAGAAAGGACTAGATTGAGCGTCATAATATTTTCTGTCATAAAAATGCAGAAAGAATCATGTCATGAAGCCGTTTTTTTAGGTTATCTAAAAAAAGTTATCATGATCGATGAAATAGCAAAAAAGTAATATTGGTTTAAAAATATTAGATTTCTGTGTATATTTGCCACATATTTGGAGGATGTACTTTGAATCTGTTACAGACGGTAACAGTTGGCATCGGAAAACGGAAGGCAGATATATGTGGCGTGCTATTGGAGAGACCTATGTTCAGCAGTGGACAGGAGTAGGCTGATGATGATGATGATGACTTTGAATCACGAGTAGGCTGTTCTTTAAAAAAATTGCCAATGTTCTCGATTTCATCCTGTATATGTCGTAGCAACATATAGTTTATATACACGTTAAACATACTATAATCGAATCACAGAATAAAACCCAATATTTCATATAACGAAAATAACGATTTATTGCACAATCAACAAGAACATACACTTTCATCATCAGCTCATTAAACGTCCCCACCGAGGGGCACGAGCCTACCCGTATAAGGTGATTAGGCCTAAGTCGTCCACGCGGGCCCAGTGCGGATTGGACGACTTCACACAACCTTTGAATCTTTTCGCAGGCGTGCATGAAGGTTTCCTCACGATGTTTTCCTTCACCGTAAGAGCGTCGGATAACGTACATATATTTTCGAAAATTCGAAAACACATTGGTACGTAGCGGGATTTGAACCTCCCGGTAGGAAGGCGACAGTCCACACCATTAAGCCACCGACGCTCTTAAATTGAATTACAGTATTTGACACACATGAATACATGATTAAGTGATGCTTAATTATAGAATGCCACGGCTTTCACAGACTAAACTTGCGTATAGAATATAAAAAACAAATACAGAGCTATGGACACAAAATAATATAATTTAGGTAAAAACCAGAATTAAACTACAATGTACCTTGATGCAAATGAGCAACTGATTTGCGGAAAGCACTGTATTCACCAAATATATATACGTTTCCCTCCTTTAGCAATAAAGAATATTTTAGCTTTTGAAAAACAAACTGTTCATTGAAAGTTTTAGTAGCTCTGACATTTTGGTATACATTTTGTTATGATAAGACCGCTACACGGTTTTCTCAATTTTTTTCCCTCGTACTACTATTCTTACCACAGATTTCCTAATACAGGAGATAGGGCAAGCCGCGTATTTAAGTGCGACAAATGTAAGCTCAACGAGCATACACTGGCTGCCAGTTTACGCCATGTGAGACGAGTCAAGACGCACGAATATTAGAAGAAATTACCGTTTTATCCCGAAATGCCATCCTGTGCAATTGTGACATGCCATCATCGCAATGAATCAGTAAATTTACCAAGAAATATAATAACTTTTCACAGGTAAGAACCAAAAAGAAATTGCGACACTGGGACTGCCTATTAACTTGGCGGCTTGTCCAGTCTAATTGTATATTCGGATGTCTGTGATTCTTACTCAGCGACTATAAGCTCGGAAACGGTGTGAAATATAAACCTGAGGTAAACCGGTACATGTAATCTTTAGGTATCTACAGTTGAGTCTTTTTATTTCGTCAAGTATTCATAAATATTGCCTACTCAAGCTTGCTCCAATATGGTGATGTGTACAAAACAAACATTATCTTAAGTCAAATATAAATTCCTGCAGAGACTTTTATTAAAGAAACAATAACAACACAATATATTAAAGACTATTTCCTACGATCGTTGAGAGGGGTAAGCAAATAAGGGCACCCGGCCCGTCAAATAGAATTTTATATGGAATTGGTGTATATATTCCATATCATCCGACGTTATCCGACGCTCTTACGGTGAAGGAAAACATCGTGAGGAAACCTTCATGCACGCCTGCGAAGAGATTCAAAGGTTGTGTGTGAAGTCGTCCAATCCGCACTAGGCCCGCGTGGACGACTAAGCCCTAATCATCCTATACGGGTAGGCTCGTGCCCCTCGGTGGGGACTTTTAATGAGCTGATGATGATGATTCCAATTCAATGAATATTTCATGTCTTTAATACTTTGTATCATATAATAAAATAGGTTTGATAGAAAATTGGCAACGTTATCGCAGGAGATGTATTCCTCAATCGTTAGTTTTAGTATTAGTTTGTTTGACGACCCATTTGGTGTTGCGGTTGAGACGTCGACTGCGACACCAAGGGTTCCGGGTTCGATCCCCGGGCAGTACAAACATTTGTGTGCATGAACATGTCTGTTTTTAATGGTCTGGGTGTTTTCTATGTATAATATGTATGTATATAAAAAATGTATATAAGTATGTTTATCCGTTGTTTAGTACCCATAATACAGGCTTCACGCTTAACATGGGGCTAGATGGCGCTGTGTGAATGTCAGTAGATATTTATTTATTTGTTAGGTATCGGTAGACTTATTAGCAGCAAAGAACTGTAATATATCGTTGATAAGGTGATTATACAATTAATAGCTTAAGTCAGCGTTTTTTACAGAATCACTGTAGCCAAGTATGATTATTACGTAGACAACATCCATCGGCTAGTCTTAACCCTTTGACCGTAAATGACTCCCTAAGACGCCAGACCCAATAGATTGTGTATTGTGTCTAGATTCCCGGCGTTCAATGGGTTAACCATGTCTATCTGGTTTAGCCTACCCTTCTTTACCTGTGGACATCACTGGAGAACTTTGTTAACACATCGGTTGCGGACTGTGTCAGTCCTTGTAGCTTCTTCATCATCCTCTGGATCATAGCCCACTTGTAACCACATTCGAGTTATTAAAATGATTTAGCACCTTTGTAAAAAGAACTTAGATAAGCTAAAAAGGCTGACAGACGGTCAACCAATATACGAACACTGCGAACACACAAACTTTAACTTTATTCAATTAAGATTTTACAAGACACTTTTGAATCGTCAAATTAAAAAAGTTTACAATTAGTTTATGTGTAGCACTGGTTAGATTGATTCTATTGAAAAAACTCTAGCAAGAAACTCAGTAGTTAAGTAGTTAAACTTTAATAGATTTAAATCTTAAGTAACATATATACTTTACTAGCTTTTTCCCGCGGCTTCGCTCGCATTAAATTCGGGATTACACGGTACTTGCATTTATCACTATACATACGATTTCCCCTCCCTCCAACTTTGAAGGTTTCGGGGTCAATTTCAGAATTTTTTTAGCGAAAAATATGTTATAGTGAGCTAACCTTAAAAGATAGACATATGCTGTCGCGGACTTTTTTGTAGACCATTAAAAGCAGAACAATACTCTCATACATGACTTTTGTGTAACTTTAACCGTTTACGCAGCGTACGCAGCGGAAGCTCCAAGTATGAAAAAATACCCCCGATTTTGAAACATTCTTCATTGCTGCTCCGCTTCTATTAGTTGTAGCGTGATGATATATAGCATATAGCCTTCCTCGATAAATAAGCTATCTAACACTGAAAGAAATTTTCAAATCGAATTAGTAGTTCCTGAGATTAGCGCGTTCAAACAAACAAACTCTTCAGCTTTATATATTAGTATAGATAAGATAACAGTTTCAAAAATCCAATGTCAAAAACCCTGCGCAAGACACTCAGACTTTCACCGTTGACAATGTCGAATAATTTTGAAGACAGATTAGAAACACTCCGATATCTGTTTGTAAATACCAAGTTGGATTGCTTATCTATTTATAAACAATATCTCCGTTGCGTACACAAGATTTGTATAACTGTTGCTCTAACAAATTGATCGGTGGAAAATTTTAACGTTCGAATTATTCGTAGAAGCTGCGAAATCCAATTAATTCCAGCCTTTCATATTTTAATGGTGATACTGATCATTCGCGTGCAACGACCGCTTGTGGAAAGCTTAATCGTGCTTTGTTCTGTAGCGAGCACAGACTTTTGATTGCAATATTTAACTGTATTTTCTTTATTTATTTTATTTTATACGGAATACTAACAGCACGAATACAGTTTGTTGAATTACAATTTGAAGTACAAGTTATGTATAGGCTATTGATAGGTAGTCGCAAATTATAAACTACATATTATTAACTTCAACTAATGAAATAATTGGGGAACGTCACCACTTCAGCCGTGGTACGCAATTGCAGGTCGCATAAGTTTTAAATTTCGACTTAGTCGTAACTTATACATATAATAATCATTAACTAGGAACCCTTGTATAATAGCCAACTAATGAACCACTACACTAAATGGAGTAAAAGCCTGTGATATCATCATGAGCTCATTGAGTGTCCCCTCCGAGGGGCATGAGCCTACACGTGTATAAGCCTTAGTCGTCCACGCGGGCGGATTGGATGACTTCACGCATAACCTTTGAATCTCTCGCAGGCGTGCTAAGCTTTCCGCATGATATTTTCCTTCACCGTAAGGGTGTTGGATAAAGGTACTTTAAATTTTAAAAGTTTAGAGACATTGTATGTGGCGGGATTTGAACCTGCACCCTCCTGATCGAAAGGCCACAGCAATAAGCCACAGGCGCTCATAATATAATAACTATATTTTCTAAAACCTTATTTTTATCGTGTTTTATCTTGACCTGATCTCTTCTCCCACAAGGCCAACCTTTACAAATCGGAACAGTAATCATTTTCCCCTCTTCACAAAATTCTTTACAATGTCTTAAATACGATAAATTTATCTATTTATGAGCTTAAAGATTGGGCCCATTATCTCGGAAAAGGCTTATTCCAACAAAGCACGTAATCTGCTCACGTTACCATAGCAACGCATAAAAGCCGACCCTCAAGTAAACATCGATACATTGTTTTTGTAAAACGTATAATTTAATAAATCCATTCTCCATTAAATACAGCACCCGCTTACTGGGTAAACAGTCGCCACTTGAGTATAATAAGCTCAATATACCGGAACGCCTTTGCTGAATTGGCTTTAATTGTATTTAGGGGATGGGACTTTTTATATCGCTGAAATGATTTTGTGGTTGTACTTACTCATAGATTTTTTCTTTACTTTATTTGCTAGATTTATTTATACACAAATCAACAAGCAGCTGATTTGAATATTATAAAAAAAAAAGTTTATTAGACAACTTCAGCACATTAAATACAATAGTTTCACAGCGCAACAATCAATATATGCTAAGGTTGTACCGAAAACGCTTCCTATTCTAATTACGTTACTCTGATTCCTACACTAGGCTAAAGCCTCTCTCTCTCTCTCTTCAACCTATTGCAGTCCACTGCTGGACATAGGTCTCCCCCATTTTGCGCCAGACATCCCGGTCCTCCGCCTTTCTTATCCAGCCTCCACCAGCGACCTTTCGCAAGTCGTCGGTCCATCGGGCCGGAGGGCGTCCTACGCTACGCTTGCCAAGACGCGGTCTCCACTCCAGAACTCGTCTGCTCCAACGGCCATCGGTTCTGCGACATACGTGACCAGCCCACTGCCACTTCAACTTGCTGATCCGGCGGGCTACATCGGTAACTTTAGTTCTCTTACGAATTAAATCATTTCTAATCTTATCCCTAAGAGAGACTCCAAGCATAGCTCGCTCCATTGCGCGTTGAGTGACTTTGAACTTGTGAACCAATCCCGCAGTCAGTGTCCATGTAATAGGCTAAAGCCTGTCCTGTAGAAAATAATTTAACACGTGACATATATATTATATACCGATAATCTTAAAGATGAAACAATAGTGCACACACTAACTCGTAACATAAATAAAATTATTACTAAGAATAACACCGTCTGTATTTTTTTATTTAGTATATCCCACCAAAAATATTTAATGTAAAATGTGTCTTTGTTTCAGATCTCATAAAGAGATAAACTTCTAAATCTATACGGCCTAACTCTATCGACTCTTAGTTCAACAAATTCTAGGTTGCAGTTAATTACGGCTTTGCCGTTTTGCTACCGTCGTGGAGGTGATGCGAATATGTGTATGCTGTGTAGATTCAGAAGCTTGGTAAGTGGACTGCAACAGATTAAAGACAGTAATATCTTTAAAATATAATTTAAAGATCATTTATTAATTAAAAAATAAATATGTACTGACATTCTCACAGCGCCATCTAGCCCCAAGCTAAGCGTGAAGCCTGTATTATGGGTACTAAACAACTAATAAACATACTTACATACATTTTTTTGTTGTAAATACATACATATTATACATAAGAAACACCCAGACCATTACAAACAGACATGTTCATGCACACAAGTGTTTGTACTGTCCGGGTATCAACCCCGGAACCCTTGGTGTTGCAGCCCACCTCTCAACCGCAACACCTAATGGGTCATCCTTTTATTGCTGAGGTATACTTTGTTATTTATGTAGCTAGTAATAAATACCTTATCTAAGATTCAAATATTGAGAAGTAGAGGCCACCAGATATACTGAATATGTTTTTAAATATGCTGTATAGCACGGTAAGGAATACATAATTTTCTTTATAATTTTCTCTCTTGTCAACCTGTAAGGAGGACCTTAAAACCATCGTCAGCTGCTTATAAATTGTTTCTCTAAACTACTTACATGCGTCTCTTCACGCTGTCATACAAGCTGCTTTACTTCAAAGACTGAAGGCACTCAAACGCTCGTCTGAGCTAATAGGGGCATCCGTCAAACGTGACGTAAGCCGAACATTATGGCTGCCTTCGCCGAAATAACTTACAGCGACGGATGACACATTTTAACTTATAATAAGACTTAGTGTAGTGCTAATATTAATGTAGGTATGTTTAATATACAAACTTATATCATACTAGCTTTTGCTCGCGGCTTCGCTCTCATAAAGAAGTATTATTTTTATCTCCTATTTTGCCCCTTAGGGGTGGAATTATTCAAAATCCTTTCTTAAGGGATGCTTACGTCTCAGAAGCTTAATAAAAAATCCTTTCTTAACAAATGCTTATGTCATAACATCTATCTGCATGCCAAATTTACGCCAGATTCATAAATAAGTTTGGGCTGTGCGTTGATAGGTAACTGTGTCAGTCAGTCACCTTTGAGTTATATATATTTCATCATCATCATCATCATCAGCTCATTAAACGTCCCCACCGAGGGGCACGAGCCTACCCGTATAGGGTGATTAGGCCTTAGTCGTCCACGCGGGCCCAGTGCGGATTGGACGACTTCACACACAACCTTCGAATATCTTCGCAGGCGTGCGTGAAGGTTTCCTCACGATGTTTTCCTTCACCGTAAGAGCGTCGGATAACGAAAATATATTTTTAAAAAATTCGAAAATACATTGGTACGTGTCGGGATTTGAACCTCAGCCCTCCCGGTAGGAAGGCGACAGTCCACACCACTGAGCCACCGACGCTCTATAGCCACCGACATATATATTTAGATTAATTATTTGCACAATATATAATTCGTGAAAGGTATTAAATGCGACATCATCATCCTATAACGGGCCCATCATAGCTATGGGGATAGACCGTTACCCATCACGCGGGCCCAATCCGGATTGGTGCAGCCTGCAATATCCGAACCAAACTGGTAAAGAAGCAGTTGCATATTGATTTTGTGCAATTAAGTGCATTATGTTTAAACCATAATAGTCTACTAATATTTATTACCTGTATTTTAGATTGAGATTCTCCGGAATTATTTTCTATGTTATGTCCTCAAGGTGCTCAAATTTATTTCATTTCATATATAAGCATTCATTTAATATTCTATATTAAATGAATGCTTATTTATTCACAAACTATTATATTATGACTGCGCCTCATGTAATCATGAATAGATTAGGAAACTATCAACCAATCACTTTCAAAGTCCGTATTTTTTTTCCTGGAGCCCTTTTATATCGCTTGGTTATTATTGTGCAGGTCAACCTATCACAGTCCACTACTGGACATCGGCCTCCCCCATATTATGCAGGTATTTGTAAATAAATATGATAAAAGTAACTTTTATTGAAAATTTATGATTGAAATTTTTAATTCACCATGAAAAAAACATCAATTTGGGATATGTTACATTTTGAAGCAAATGAGGTCTATAGTGGGGAGCGCGACTGACTTGCGAGAGGTCACTGGTGGAGGCTGGATGAGGAAAGCGGAGGAGATTGAGGGATTGGCACAGAATGGGGGAGACCTACGTCCAACAGTAGACTGCGATACAACGAAAAGTAGATTTATAAGGTAACTAACAATAACTATTTTGCAGAAAGCAAAAAAAAGTTTTCTTTCTAACTGTAAGAACCACAGACATCCGAATATACAATTAGACTGGACAAGCCGCTAAGTTTATAGGCAGTCCCAGTGTCGCAATTTCTTTTCGGTTCTTACCTGTGAAAAGTTATTATATTTCTTGATAAATTTACTGATTCATTGCGATGATGGCATGTTACAATTGCACAGGATGGCATTTTGGAAAAAACGGTAATTTCTTCTAATATTCGTGCGTCTTGACTCGTCTCACAGAGCGTAAACTGGCAGCCAGTGTATGCTCGTTGAGCTTACATTTGTCGCACTTTAAACGCGGCTTGCCCCATCTCCTGTATTGGGAAATCTGTGGTAAGAACGTAATATTTGACATGGTCGTGTTTAACAATAAATATTTTTTTCTTTCTTTCTTGATTCTTTTTTATTAACTTCATTGCCGATACGGGTTTACGCAACAAGTCGCGGTGTGAAGTGGAACTAATAATCCGACAAGACTTGTGCCGTTCAAGGATAGCATTTTTCTGCTTCAATTTACAAGATGAAGCGGTAAAGTATCCAATACATTGAATTATTTTAATAATACGTACATTACTCACATAACTGGAGAGTATCATGGTTGTGGAAAGCGTTTAAAAATAGTTACGGCAAACTTGTTGCTAGGAGTCAGTCCGCGTGGAAGTCATAAGGGGAGGTATTGCTTCATCACTAGACACATTCAGCTACAATGACGATTATGCGATGTAAAAACTCCTGGAGTTTGTGGCTTGAATCTTGCAAGCTTCAGAAGGCTTGCTTTTGAAGCTTGCAAGATTCAGTCGTTAAGATCCACTGATCCGCATTTGAACTGTGGTACAGTCTTACCTTACCATAACCATGTAATGGCCTGCCCTTTTGGATGTTAACATCTAATAATTCCTTGTCGGAATATTCTCAGTAACATAAACTCTCCGAACTGGTAGTAGATTCAAACAGATTTAATATTTTATGTTAATTTGACAATTAAAAGTGTCTTATAAAGTCTTGAATAAAGAGAATTTTGAGTATGAGTTGATTGATTGGCAAAATTAAACGCAGGGTCGCCTAACTTGGGCCACAGCCGGCGGCCAATTTGTAAAGGTTTCCTGTTGCCGTCCTTGAGCATGGCATTGAGAAGTGCGCTTCGCCTCTTGAATTTAAATGGAGTATCTTCAAGAACCACATGATAATATGGACCGCGAGTCTCGCGCATCCCTTTGCACTGTACTTGGCAGGCTCTAGGGCTATTGCCAATGGGAATTTCATGAGGATTGTTTAGAATTTTAATATAAATAAAAAAATAAAAAAATCCACTGACATTCACACAGCGCCATCTAGCCCCAAGTTAAGCGTGAAGCCTGTATTATGGGTACTAAACAACGGATAAACATACATATATAATTTTTTTTTTGTAAATACATACATATTATACATAGAAAACACCCAGACCATTACAAACAGACATGTTCATGCACACAAATGTTTGTACTGCCCGGGGATCGAACCCTAATCTAATATGTGTAACAGTTTTGAATTTATCCGGCTGTGTTTTATACAGCGCCATCAAGACGCAAATAGAGAAAAACTTAAACTATATAGAGCGTCGGTGGCTCAGTGGTGTGGACTGTCGCCTTCCTACCGGGAGGGCTGTGGTTCAAATCCCGACACGTACCAATGTATTTTCGAATTTTCGAAAATAGATGTACGTTATCCGACGCTCTTACGGTGAAGGAAAACATCGTGAGGAAACCTTCATGCACGCCTGCGAAGAGATTCGAAGGTTGTGTGTGAAGTCGTCCAATCCGCACTGGGCCCGCGTGGACGACTAAGGCCTAATCACCCTATACGGGTAGGCTCGTGCCCCTCGGTGGGGACGTTTAATGAGCTGATGATGATGATATAGGCAGTTATTAAACCAATTCCATAATATATTTTGTATATAATTACTTCATTTTTCATCAGACCAACCAGAACAAAATATGTGTTCATTCATACCAATGTTTGACCCTTTAGTTATGTAAGAAACTATTTTGCAAATTTTAATTAGGTATTTATATACAAAATCATTTTACATTGGACTTCAATTCCTATTTTTAATATTATCAGATGCGATGCCTATTTAATTGCTTCATCATCATCAGCTCATTAAACGTCCCCACCGAGGGGCGCCTACCCGTATAGGGTGGTTAGGCCTTAGTCGTCCACGCGGGCCCAGTGCGGATTGGACGACTTTACACACAACCTTCGAATATCTTCGCAGGCGTGCATGAAGGTTACCTCACGATGTTTTCCTTCACCGTTAGAGCGTCGGATAACGTACATATAGTTTCGGAAATTCGAAAACACATTGGTACGAGTCGGGATTTAAACCTCAGCTCTCCCGGTAGGAAGGCGGCAGTCTACACCATTGGGCCACCGACGCTCATTTAATTGCTTACTTTTGATAAAATAAGATTGGCCGAATTTACGCACAACCTTTGATTCTTTTCACTTGCGTGCGCAGGTTATCTCACGATATTTTACCTCACCGTAAGAGCGTCGGAATACATACATATAATTTCGAAAATTCTAAAATACATGGCGGGATTTGATCCTTCGCCCTCCCGATAGGAAGGCGATAGTCCACATCATTGAGCCACCGACGCTATGTAATGTAATGAATTCATAATACTGGCTGTGTTCCGCGGTGCCACCCGCTTCATAAGATATTTTCCAACAGAAAAACGACGCCTACTGTAGTGTGTATAGACGGCCTCCCTCACTATTTTCACGGAGACACACATAGTGTGAGGGAAGTCGTCTATACACACTTCACTACATTAATCCAGGGTGTCAGCTAACTTCAAACCAAATTTTACTAAAAAAAAAGCTTCAGCGGATGAGACGTGATGACAAACATATACACTCATAAACTTTACCTTTCTAATATTAGTCAACACAATTTGATCGAAATCGAATCAGTCAGATGTGACGAGATAATTTAGCCAACGAAAACCATCTCAAGATTGCCTGTTCTCCAAATGCCGTGGTGTTTTGCTAATCAATAACTACTCAATCGTAAGCTAAGGCTAACCAATCAACATTGATGACTCAACCCTTGTTAATTGTCTAACTGTCCGTCCACGTAACGAGGGCTCAGAGATGGGTACAGCCTAGCTTAAGCTAACCACCGCTTAGATGATAGCTCAACATCTTAATAAAAAAGCGTCTGCACCAAGATATTATAATATTGAGTAACAAGGTCTTATTGGGTAGTAACAAAAACCTTTGAAATATCAAGTTAAGGGAATTTGATATTGATATATGTATGTGTTTGTGAACAATACCCACTCAAAGACCATCAAATTTAAATATCATATTTATCTATTACCTATCTTTCCAATATATATATTTTTTAATGTTATAAGTGTACGGGACGGTCTGGACGCTCACCTGATGGTAAGTGATACGCCAGACCATGACAGAGCGGTATTAATATATCAATAGAATTGGAGTGTCTGTTAATATGTCATATAATACGGTACATATGCCAAAATATCAATTTTTTAATTTATTGTCTGTCCGTCTCTTTGTTCCGGATAATCTCTGAAACGACTGGATGGATTTGGACAGGACTTTTTTTCGTCAGGTAGCTGATTTTATAAGAAAAAACATGAGCTACTCTAATATTTTAGACATTACCTTTTATTTTGGATAAATAATTAAATCTTTTACCCAGCAGCAGCCACGCGTCGGGTGACCTAACGAAGCGATGTTTTTTTTTACTTTACTTTTTTTCCTTTTTTTAAGGTAATGTTTTACTGCGTGTAATACTTCGGAGGCACAGCTAGTTTAAAAAAAATCAAAACTCATTAGTGATAGAAAGGTCCTTATTAAAGCAATTCCAACTCTCGATATCAATTCTAGTTTTCATTACGTAACAGTCGGCGACAAGAAGTTGGCCAATAAAAATATAACAGGTAGGGCCATGACCCTCGGAGAATTGAACCCGTCATTTCTGAACTTGATTTAATTAAACTTCGCCCGGGTCCGCAACTAGTGCCAGGTCCGATTTGTTTGAAATAGGGACACGAGGCCAAAAAATCGGGATTTAAGGTTGCAGATCGGGACACATAAAAATAGAAAATGTGATGTGGCATGCCGTTTGAATTTGACAGTGATGTAATTAGTAGAAGTCATGTACCATAAATACATTATTTTTTAATGGAACATCTGATATTCTTCTTTCGTCGTATTCGTCTATCTAAGCTTGTTTACTGGAGGAGTATAGACTGTTGAGTTTGGACATTCTGCTAGACGCCATGATACTTTATAAAATAGTAGTAAATAGCAACACTGTTGACTTATTAATTTAAATAATGCTTTGAGCCTTGCGGTGGCTCGCAGTGCTCGCATGAGAGATGTGCGCGCGCCGCGGCTGTTCCACGAGAGCCCGTTCAAGCTCCACAGGCTTGCTCATACTTACAATTCCTTTTTCATGGACTTAGATATATTTGCTGACCGGGAAACTGATTTCAAGAGGAAGGATATAGGTATCCTTAATAACTTAACAGCATAAGATTTGAACCGATTGAATGTTTTATGTTGAAAATGATAATTATTATTATAGGTATAAACGAGTAACACTATAAATAAGTCGTGGATAATAGTGTGGGTGTCACAATAAATAATTTTGTAACTTACTCTAATTATAAGGACAGATTGTGATGCTGTTTATTATCCCAAATAAATAAAATAAAAATAAAATTAATGGGGACATTTAGCATCCCCATCGGGACGCATCCTCAGACACCTGAAATTCGGGACGTCCCGCGCAAATCAGGACACCTAGCAACACTATCCGCAACGCACCCGGTGTCACTGTAATTAGTGTACCTTTTGAATTATGCTCGAGTGCATTTTTTTTGTTAAATAATACGTAAATATCGTATGTAAATGTACGTACGTAAAACTTACATGCCATATTTATATTTTCGCGATGTTGCAGCCAGTTTTTTGATTGATTTGAGAAGGTTTTATTTTATTAAGTGTCAGTGGCTCAATGATGTGGACTGTTGCCTTCCGACCGGGAGGGCGCAGGTTCAAATCCCGCCACGTACCAATGTTTGTTTGAATTCTCGAAATTATATGTACGTTATTCCACGCTCTTACGGTGAAGGAAAACATCGTGAGGATACCTGCGCACGCCTGCGAATAAATTCAAAGGTTGTGCGTGAAGTCGTCCAATCCACACTGGGCCCGCGTGTACTACTGAGGCCTATACACCCGCCACGGGTAGGCTCGTGCCCCTTGGTAGGGATGTTTAATGAGCTGGTGATGATGATGAGACTCGGTACTGAGTCGTCTAGGTCTCTTCTGAAAGTTTTATATTCATTGTTTAGATAACTAAGTCAAAATATTATATTTTCTATAGAAATCACGTACTTTCTTACTTATTTCAAAACGTGTAACGGAATTAGTATTAAACAATGTATTTATATATAAATTTAATTATCATTTATAATCACGCTGCGCCATCTTGTCCTTAACTAAGCATTAAGCATGTTATATGGGTACTAAACAACGGATAAACATACTTTTTTCATACATATACCAAGCAAACAGACATATACAGGATTGAAACCGGCATCCCTGGTGTAAGAGACGATAGCTCAATCGAATTCAACACGTTATATGGGTCGAGTATTTCTATAAATACTCAGAAGGCCAAAAGATTGTAAGGACAAGAGTCGTATTGTTCGCCTTGGTCCGACCTCTGATGGTATTCATGCCATCAATAATTTTATATAAACAAGCAAATAGGCTTACGCCAATTATAGGAATACACAAGGTCTGTATCATACGTCGAAGATATACTTAATAGTATAGATTCGTGATATAATCACAAAACAACTGAAAAAAGTGTTCCGAATGCGGCGACAGCACACATACATATGTTTCGAATGAGCGAACATTTACCTGAATAAAGAGCCTACAACTGTATTATCTTTGGCGGTTCGTTTTTGAGGCACGGCTGGCGTATCTACCTTTATATATACAGAATATCATTGCTTAAAACAATCAATAATTTGCTATATTTTAACTACACTACGACATTTTACTAGGTGGTAGACTCGATACTGAGTCGTCTAGGTAAGTACCACCGCAGTGCCAGACATCGTCCCGTAAAATGTGTTGTACTTCTGTGTTTCGGGATGAGGGCACTGTAGCTAGTGAAATTACCGGGTATGAGAGACCTAACACCTGTTGTCTCTGGTGTCGGGCGCAATACGGCGTTGATGGAGAAAAATGACTATCAGTTGTTGGTTTCCATGAAGATCGTTCTGTAATGGTCAGACGGCCTCATCACTTTCTATCAGATGAGCGTCTTGACCACAGATTTCCCAATACAGGAGATGGGGCAAGCCGCGTTTAAAGTGCGACAAATGTAAGCTCAACGAGCATACACTGGCTGCCAGTTTACGCTCTGTGAGACGAGTCAAGACGCACGAATATTAGAAGAAATTACCGTTTTTTCCAAAATGCCATCCTGTGCAATTGTAACATGCCATCATCGCAATGAATCAGTAAATTTTCCAAGAAATATAATAACTTTTCACAGGTAAGAACCGAAAAGAAATTGCGACACTGGGACTGCCTATAAACTTGGCGGCTTGTCCAGTCTAATGTATATTCTGATGTCTGTGGTCTTGACCGTCCTGTACACTTAGTAACATTAAAAAAGACTTTTAATAGTCAGTCATGTATCAATATTATTATTATTTATGATTACTTATGTGTGGACTGCCTTTAATTTGGAGGGCTGATGATTTGCAGGTTCAAATCCCGCTTCGTAATCATCATCATCAGCTCATTATCAGTTATGCTGACGACACGGTGCTCCTGGGAATAAATTATTATTATACGTCCCCAACGAGAGGCACGAGCCTACCCGTATGTGCTGTAGGCCTCATTCGTCCACGCGGGCCTAGTGCAGATTGGCCGACTTCACGCACAACCCTTGGATCTCTTGGATTCAGGCGTGCGCAGGTTTCCTCACGACGTTTTTCTTCACCGTAAGAGCATCGAATAAACGTACACATAATTTCGAAAATACATTGGTACGTGACGGGATTTGAACCTGCACCCTCCAGATTGGAAGGCACCACACCAATGAGCCACCGACGCTTGTACACACGATGACATGACAGGGGAGATGATGAGGACAGACGATGATAAACTTATTAACTTATTGTTATAGAGAGCGGGGATATCTTACACAAGTAGTTTTTACTTTTAAAAAATCCCCATCGTAAAAAGATATTGTAAAAACTAGGTACTGAATAAAAAAAATCAATTGTATTTGCATTAAAAGAAAAAAAAATAAACTCCAAACTTTAACGACACGTCACATTTACACACCTTTAACCGTAGAATTTAAACTTACCGTCTTCAACTGTTGGATCGTGCAACTTTGTTCCTTCAAACTGAAGGTTTCTGAAAAAGACAAACTGAAGGTTTCTGAAATCGCATGAATGAGGAATGAGGGAGGCGCACGGGGTTTTAATATTCCACTGTCGTAACTCAGGTTCAGGCGGAATGGACCTAGTTCTTAACATGTTATCTTTAAAATAAATTCATATATAAAAGTACTACTTATCTATTAAATATGCGCTTTTACAAGAGAAACATCAAATACTACTAGGTGGTAGACTCGATACTGAGTCGTCTCGGTAGGTACCACCGCAGTGCAAGATATCGTCCCGTGAAATAGAAGTGTTTTGCACATCTGTGTTTCGGGATGGGGGATCTGTAGCTAGTGCAATTACCGGGTATAAGAGACCTAACATCTGTTGTCTCGGGTGACGGGCGCAGTGCGGCATTGATGGAGAATATTAACTGTCCATCAATTATTGGTCTCCAACAAGGCCGCTCTGCCATGGTCAGGCGTATCACTTACTAACAGGTGAGCGTCTTGACCACAGATTTCCCAATACAGGAGATGGGGCAAGCCGCGTTTTTAAGTGCGACAAATGTAAGCTCAACGAGCATACACTGGCTGCCAGTTTACGCTCTGTGAGACGAGTCAAGACGCACGAATATTAGAAGAAATTACCGTTTTTTCCCAAAATGCCATCCTGTGCGATTGTAACATGCCATCATCGCAATGAATCAGTAAATTTACCAAGAAATATAATAACTTTTCACAAGTAAGAACCGAAAAGAAATTGCGACACTGGGACTGCCTATAAACTTGGCGGCTTGTCCAGTCTAATTGTATATTCGGATGTCTGTGGTCTTGACCGTCCTATATACTTGTTAACATAAAAAAACCATGATGGAATATATTTTTGAAATAAATTTGTTACTAAAACCTATTTTAGATTTGCGCATTTAATAGAGAAACATTAAATACATATTTATTTTATTTCTTTTTCAGTATGAAAATAAATAAATATACACGGACTTACGCAGCATCAATTTAAGCAAAACAAATAATATAAATGTACCGATGTGCGTGGTGTACAATCACGAAGAAATAAAGCGAGCATATTGACACATACGTTGACTTATTGTTATATTTGTGACATAAAATTATTGATTAAAATTTTGACTTTAAGACGTCATTAATAGGGAAAAATCAAAAGAATGAGGTATGCATATCACTGTAACACGTAGCGAGCGACGTGATTACGAATGAAAATTCTGCCCAAGTGACGCGATGTGCCTTATTTGCCTCGGACAATTTTTGAGTGAGATTGTACATCGAGTTTGTTTAATTTTATGAAAAGTTTCGATACATAAAGGTCAGCACAACGATTGGAGTAGTAGCAAAGAAATTGCTATTTTGAATTAAATTATTAACGACACCATCAGGTTACTACCTGTTCCATTATCTAAAAAAATAACCCTCATCACATAAGTGTATGCTCGACGGAATCCCATTAGTCAGCTTGCAAACGTTATTTCCTGCTGAGTCATGGAACTAAGATTTTGTAGGTAGGGCCCTAAGTTTGAGCGTGTTTAATATCATAAAGTAATATTACATGCCATTTTATGAAACAAAAAGTGTATTTAATGGATAAAACTTGCAAAAAAAACTCAAAACGATTTTCTACGAGAACAGTTCATACCTAGGACAGTATATATTCTATATACCGCTAAACCCTTCGACATAGCTCGCAGTGGCACATTCTGAGGTTTGGACCTATTAACCAACACTGCCATAATGTGTTAGCAATATATTTATTTTATTTAGGTATGTCTATTTTGCGTCATTTTTTTTCTCTATTCAACCTATCGCAGTCCACTGCTGGACATAGGCGTCCCCCATTTTACGCCAGATATCGTTTGTCGTTTTATTTTTCATTATTTTTCTTGTGTTTTCAAATATTTTATGTGTGTGTGTGTTTACTAAATACGTCCTTAATACATATTCTTCAAAACTTCGTGTATCAACATACTTAGTCGTTGGCAAACCTGGTCTAGTTTGCCCCAGCCATAACATTGAGATGTTAAAACCCTTTGCTAATGTAAACAAATAGAAGTTTGATTAGCTGTCTAGGCTATTAGTCCTTGATACGGGCTCTCTGTTTTTCAAGGGTAAGTCAATCGATTGATCTTATATTTAGTATCCAAAGTCTACATGAAATATATACATACGCTCAGTAACTTTGACCGTATACTGTATTTGAGTTACCAAACTTCAACGATTTAAGCTTGTAATTTGGCAAGACTTTCATAGTATAAAGTTATCTTTTGATCATTGAACATAATCGTCGAACTACAGGTCTCAGTACTTCCAACACAGCATGGCTTTAAAAGGATGGGCCAACAGACTTTACAGCACAAGCATGGACCGTAACAAACCATGTCCTTTTGCGGAATGGTGGGTGTGAACGAGTACCATATTAAGATATATATTTTGACGACCCATTTGGTGTAGCGGTTGTGACGTCGACTGCTACACCAAGGGTTCCGGGTTCGATCCCCGGGCAATACAAACATTTATGTGCATGAACATATATGTTTGTTTTGGTTTGGGTGTTTTCTGTGTATAATATGTATGTATTTAAAAACATATGTATATAAGTATGTTTATCAAATGTTTAGTACCTGTAATACAAGCTTCACGCTTAACCTGGGGCTAGATAGCACTGTGTGAATATCAGTGGATAATTATGTATTTATTTATTAAGATTAAAACAATAAAAGTTAACAAAATTGGATCTAGTACACCAACGTCAAAAAAACAATTCTTCGCTAAAACTTATTTTCATAATACATTTTGGAACTGAGTATCGTCAGAGGGAAACGGGCTTGAAACTTATCGTAGGACGTAAAGGAATATTAGAAATGTAGGAAATAAGCTGTCCGTCAACGGGAAAGAGGCGGCCATTTTGCTTTTGGAATTTGTTCAAGACGTTAAGAGTACCGGTGCGGGAAAAATATTCCATTTATATACGTTAGTTTCCCCCAACGACTTCGGTCGAATGGACTTTAGAACATAGGTCATAAGTGAAAGCAAAATCGTCGAAGTGAACGAAGTCTGTGCATAAACCTGTATCACCTTAAGCGTATCATCATCAGCTCATTATCGTCTCCACCGACGGGCACGAGCCTACCCGTAGGTATAGGGTGATAAGACCTTAGTGATCCACGCGGGCCCAGTGCGGATTGGACTACTTCACACACAACCTTCGAATCTATTCGCAGGCGAGCATGAAGGTTTCCTCACGATGTTTTCCTTCGCCGTAAGAGCGTCGGATAACGTTCATATATTTTCGAAAATTCGAAAACACATTGGTACGTGTCGGGATTTGAACCTCAGTCCTCCCGGTAGGAAGGCGACAGTCCACATCATTGAGCCACCGACGCTCCTAGCGTATAGCGCTTGATAATTTTTATTACAAATTACTCTAGCTGACTTTATTTCTATCTACACAAAGTTGTTGATGAGAGACTTATGGACAAGAAACTTGACACCACCACGGGATGGCTGGTTGTCGTTCACGGTAGTAAAACGGCTTGCCGAACTACCGTATTAAATAAATAAATAAATATGCACGGACATTCACACAGCGCCATTTAGTCCCAAGTTAAGCGTGATGCCTATATTAATGGTACTCAACAAAGGATAAACATATATATTTATAACATTATATATTTTTTTGTAAATATATACATATTATACATAGAAACAGACGTTCATGCACCCAAATGTTTGTACTGCCCGGGGATCGAACCCGGTCTCAACCGCTACTCCAAATAGGTCGTCAAAGTATTATGATATCCTCTCTTCGGGATTTACAGTACCCTACTAAAGCCTGTGTGTGTAATCTAAATAATACATAGAATCGTCATCATCATGGGCCTCACATGTCACTGCTGAACAAAGGCCTCCTGTAATGATCCCTAGTCGACATCCCTACATCACCTTAACCAGGTCAACGCTCCATTTGGTTTAGTATCAGCCTACGCTTCTAGGGGGTGCACGGGATGGTCAGTGCACTCACCAGGTGGTGAAGTGATACGCCTGACCATGACAGAAGCAGTGTTGATGAAGATTACTTTTTTTTCCGTTAACACTGCTCTGTACCCGTCCCCTTAAGCTACAGATGTTAGGTCTCTTATACCCGGTCATTTTACTAGCTACAGTAGCCTCATCCCGAAACTCAGAAAAGCAAAAATTTTACATAACGACATCTGGCATCATAAAATAAAAATATATTTTAAAAAAAATCTTTCGCATTCTGGTTAATTAAGAAAAGTGTAAATATTTTATTACAAAAATTTAAAAGATAGTAAAAAACCATTCTGTTTTACTTAAAAAATTTAAAACATTTTTGTTTCAACATTTTAAACGTTTGTAGAAAGCAGCTACGAGCGGCCATTACGCGCGCAGCTGACTCCCGTGAGGAGCATCCTGCGTGGAATTACACATTTTTTGCGACGTTAACCCTTCACAATGATGTAAAAAAGTATGGATTCGTGATATGCTCGCAAAACAATCGAAAAAAGTGTTCCGAATGCGGTGACACCACACATACACATATTTCGAATTTCGAACACGTTTACTCTTCGGCGGTTCGTTTTTGAGGCACGATGGCGTATCTACCTATATACAGAATATCATTGACCCTTCACCGCATGTGGAAAGCAATTTGCGGAGATGTTTCGGACAAGGAATTATTTTAGGAATAAATTTGTGATTTTGGACTGTGGCAATTTTAAACGCTTTGACATCTAAAACAGTATGATTTTGTGCATATTAGCCTATTACCAACTTCTTACTTTTAGGAAATCAGGAGTACACTTGACTGTTGATACAAAAAAATAGTACCTACACTCAATATAAATTAACATACCGGAGGCGCTATTGCCTGCCTTTACAATGAGAGAGGGCAAAAATATATCAGTAGGTAGAAAAGAAAGATACAACAAAAAGCGTTTCTTCACATCACTTTCCTGCATTGTCGTGGTTTTCTTTTTCGTTTTCGAACTGAACTGTTGGCCGCAGATGGCCTTTACAGCTTCACCGGGCAATTGGCGAGCGCAGATGGCTCTCAGCCTTAAACATTTACACAACGAGCCTATGGGCGCTCCGAACGGGACTCGAACCTCGGCTTAGGGCGTTGCGAGGGGGTTGCCGTGGTATCAGCCAAACGTTTTTCATGAGGTTCAGCGATTAACCGAAAATGCAGGGCTGATCTACTAAGGGCTTCTTGGGTTGCAACCCAGGGCACCTGATTACAAGGAGCTCCAAGACCTCGCTAAACACAGTAGGTGATTCGGTTTCTCTCTTACTGAAAGGTTGCCTGGAAGATATTGCTACCACAGCAATAAAGTCGCCTTTAGTATATAATTCAAATTCAAATCATTATTTCGATTAATTGAAATCCATATAACATTGAATGAAAATAATAAGATATAAACAAAGAATAAAATTACTAACTACAATAAAATAAACATGTGATCAATATTAAAATTAAAATTATAAATTAATTTCCCAGATAATAAATTAAATAACTATTAATTTAAAAAAATATATTAATAATACTTGCTTAAATTTCAGTAAGAAACAGTTTTTGTACGTGACTATTAATTCACGTTTCAGCCAGGGCCCCAAATTCACGATCCGCCCTGTGAAAAGGTATTAAGTAGGTAATGTCATACTTTTTAATTTCAGTAATGTAACAGCTCGGTGGCTCAATGTCGGTCGGAGCTCGGTGAACTGTTGCCTTTCTACGGGAGGGCTGAGGTTCAAATCCCGACACGTACGAATGTGTTTTCGAAATTTCGAAATATAAACACGTTGTCCGACGCTCTTACGGTGAAGAAAACATCGTGAGGAAACCTGTGCACGCCTGCGAAGAGATTCAAAGGCTGTGCGTGAAGTTGTCCAACCCGCACTGGCCCGCGTGGACGACTAAGGCCTATACTCCCTTTACGGGTAGGCTCGTGCCCCTCAGTGGGGACGTTTAATGAGCTGATGATTAATGTAATAAGTTTTACATTCCAATTTAATTTATACATTCAACCCACTATTACGTTGTGTGTAAACAACGTCGCATTCCCCACAGGCGAACGCCGCGGCCGCGGAATGCGATCGACGGTCTGTATCGGACATTGATGTAAAAAGTATAGATTCGTGATATGCTCACAAAACAATTGAAAAAAGTGTTCCGAATGTAGCGACAGCACACATACATATATTTCGAATGAGCTTTCATTTACCTAAACAAAGAGTAAACTGTATCTCTTTGTCGGTTCGTTTTTGATACGGGTGGCGTATCTATATAATGTAAACTGAATATCATTGGTATCGGAATCTACGGTCATGTATGTTACATCCGAGCCTCTCAGTGTTGGGTCCGTATTGTTTTGTATGTTTGTTCTATGTGCCTGATTGAGTTGGTCACATCAGTCTTACTTTACTATCTTTGCCCGCGTCTCCGCTTTAAATTACGTGCAATACAGTTCCTATTTACGACAACAGACTTTTTATTTTTTTGTTTATTGCTTTTGTAGGCAGACGAGCAAGCAGCCCATCTAATGAGAACGGTAACGGCCGCTCATGGACAACTGCAATGCCAAGGACAAAGCCATGCCGCTGCCTACCAAGAGAAATAAGCTCTCCTCAAACGTCGTCATTATATTAACGCTACTTATAGTATTATACGTCTTTCCGTGGATTTTAAGCTTCCTTCCTTGAAAACTGCAAAGTCTCGTTAAAAACAATCTATAACACCCAGTAACAAGATGAGTGTGTTATCTAGTTGCCAGACCCTCGTTTGTTACATAGCATAATGATGATTTAAGTCCCCGAAACCGTGTAATGCCATCCGTTCAGTACCTCTATAGTCAAATCTTAGGTTAGTTGAGTCCAATTCCAATCCTAAAAATCATGCAAATAATTTGCGAAAATGCATACCTATGCAATTTTCAAAAGGACTGACGTCGTTTCAGAATGCAGCACACTAAACCTAAATCGAAGGTCCAACGTCGATCTAATCCGGCATTGTCTGACACTAAGCTTTGTTAAAGCCGTTTGTGCACATTGAAAATTGGATGAACATCCAATTTACTTTGAAGCGATATTATGGATCTTGCGTATTTTGCAGACATTTCGATGTTCAATTTCAATTCAGATTAGACAAACACGTTGGATATGTTCCTGGACTCAATTCCAGTATACACCAATTGAATCTTATTGTGTCGCAATCACAGATTTAGAATTAACGCGCTCTCATACTAAATTTTGCACTCATGTCGTTCTGTTTTATTAGATTTCAATTGTCACACCATTGGTAAAATCATTCTATACAATTACCCTTTGAGACCATTAACATTATTGTGTACATGTAGGCTGCCTAAATGCTGGGAGGCCGGTGTCCAGTAAAACGTTATAATGATGAAGAAGTTGGACATGCTTGTATGTCTCTGTCGTCAACAAATTACTGTCCACCATTAGATTTTAATTTCCTTTTTGTGCTCAATGTGTACAGGATGCTCACCTGATAGTAAGTGATACGCCTGACCATGACAGACCGGCATTGATTGAGACCAACAACTGATAAACAGTTATTATTCTCCACGAGCAGTGCGTCCGAGACAATAGATCTATGTCCTAAAACCCGTAATTACTAGCTACAATGACCTCATTTCGAAACACAAAAAGTGCAAAACACTCCTGTTTCACGGGACGATATCTGGCACCGGTGGTACCTACCTAGACACTCAACCGTAAAGTAGTAGTAGTCCCCTAATTGCGCGTCAGATATGCCGTTCCTCTGCATTCTTCATTCAGCCTCCACCAGCTACTTTGCAAGTCACCGGCCCATTGGACTGGAGGGAGTCCTACACTGCTCTTCAGTCTATGAAAGCAATAATTGTTTACGAATTTAAATGATAAACATGTTCTCGTCACACCAATGTGAAAGGATTATTCCAAGCTCTACCAGCGCCCTCTGTCGGTTGCTATAAACAGGAATTATTGCACGTGGTGCCCTCTAGGTTTTTGACAAATCCCTTTGCACGTGCCGTCGAAATTATCCTTTAATGCTATTGAAAATAAATTCACGTGTAAATTCAAGAACACGAGACGGATACTTATTTAATAGGACATGTGTCTAATTGATTTCTTAAAATGTTCTCAAGTAATTAATAAACAAAATAAGTAGGTTTTAAAGTTACTGGTTTGTTTTCGTCACTAAATAGCAAACAGAACTGTTTTGAATTGTGTGAGTGATTTTACTATTTGTTTAAGGAACGCGTAATCGTCAAGTACCGTTCAATAAATGGTACAGTCAAAAATTAAAACTTAAAGGCCCATTTTTAACGACCCATGGTTATAACGGTTGAGACGTCGGCTTATACACCAAGGGTCCGATTCCCGAGCAGTACAAAATTTGTGTGCATGACATGTATGTTTGAATTGGTCTGGGCTTTCTATATATAAGTATTGTTTAAAAAATATATATAATATATATATTTATCCTTGTTAGTACATAATACAGGCTTCACGCTTAACTTGGGCTAGATTCACTGTGTGATGTCAGTGGATATTTATTATTATAAAGGGTTATTTTAATATGCGACTAACACACGCAATGATGCAATATACCGTAAGCATCGGATGGCTAAACACAATGTTGCCACGTGTTCAGTTCCGGGGGATGGTACTCTCTTTGATTACACCCTTCCGATGCAAGTAACGCAGATAAAGGGCTGAGGAATAGCTGCCACTGTTTAAGCGAAATAATTGAAGCCTGATGGCCTCATAGAGATATAAAATAAATAAATAAATATCCACAGACATTCACACACGCCATCTAGCCCCAAGTTAAGCGTTAAGCCTGTATTATGGGTACTAACAACGGATAAACAAACTTATGTATTTTTTTAAATACATACATATCATACATAGAAAACACCCAAACCATTACAAACAGACATATTCATGCACATGAATGTACTGGAACCCTTGGTGTAGCAGCCGGCGTCTCAACCGCTACACCAAATGGGTCGTCAAAAGAATAAATGAAATATTAAATATCCAAAGATATTATTCACAGTATTACTTGACCTAATTTAACAAATACCTTATAGTATAGGCGGCTCCATACCATTTACCTATCAAGGCTACACTGTTGAGTTTTCTTGAGTGCTTCTTTCTCAACAGGCCAAACCACTGAAGCGCTTTTTTTGACGTTCATAAGTGCTTTTTGTAAGCCTAATTTGAAATAAATGTTTTTGACTTTGACTATACTCATGCTACAAGAATAGGCTTTTCAACCATAGATTTAGAATAAGCGCTACGCTTATACGCTATGTTTCCACACGCAGACCCAGTGCAAATTGGTGGATGTTATTGACTACCATCCTTAGACAGTTGTCGGAACAACTTAACTCGCCTTTCGAAGCATGGAGGCATATGTTAATATATCTCAGCGGCAAATAGTGTGTTAGAAAAAAATGTTTGCCGCAATTTAAAGAATGTTCAAAACAAAAATCATCATAATTAGCTGTTAACGTCCCCACTGAGGGCACGAGCGTACCCGTTTAAAATGTACAGGCCTTAGTCGTCCAACCGGTCCAGTGCGGTTGGCCGACTTCATGCGCAACCTTTGAATCTCTTCGCAGGCGTGCACAGATTTCCTCACGATTTTCCTTCACCGATAATATAATAATAATACATTCATTTTCAATCAACATGGATCACAAATTGAAAAAATACAATTTAAATTAAAGAATAAATTGAAAAATGTCAATAATAATAATACAGATTCTATCACATTTAAAATTTATTAATAATTTAAATTTATGGAATACCGGGACATGTCAACTTTTTAAAATAGGAAAATTAAAAATAAAATCAATTAAAATCACAAAAAGTTACGTAACCTATTTAAAAAAGTATATTTATGTCAGTCTGCCTATGCACCATCGAACAATGATTTAGGTACAGACAGTCGAAGCGCTCGGCAAAAGCAATTAATATACCACTGTGGCTGGCCCGCACCCTGCGTATCAAAGATGTGCACCGCTTCCGCATGGTCGCGTGGAAGCAATCCACGTGCGCTCGGCGAACATCCCCGACGCGCTGCAGAAGCGGTGCAGCCCCAACGGTACCATATTTCATATTTCATATCTTTATTGCACTCCATAAGTAACATAGATGTTAAAACAATATAGGTAAGTACATTTATGGACCCTGTAGGGCACGGCAAGTAGGAGAGACGAGGAGTCACCTTGGGCTCATATTAATCAAACAATTAAAATATAATTAAGGCCTTTATATTATTAAGGCCTAGAGTGACCTGACATTTATATTTTTATTATTCTAATATTTATTGATTCATCTTTATTTGGATGTAAATTAGATGTATTTATGTGCAGAAATATAATTATTTTTTATATATATATATGGTGGTTTGCGATTTTAATTTTATTTAGATTTTATTTAAATTTGAATTTAACTTTTAATGACTTCAATAAATTTCTTAATGATTTTAATAAATTATTGTTATTCAGTTAAGATTATTATGACATTTTATTGTTTATTTATAGTTTTTTTTTAATTATTGACTTTTAAGTTATATGTATGCTTTTTATCTTAAATAAACAATTAGGTTTGATTAATACATTAATTTATATTATTTAAATTCTTTTCGTCTAAAAATTCTTGTATGGTATAGTAGTTTTTTTTATTTAATATTTTTTTAATCGTTTAACAAACGACTTTTCAATAGTTATATCTTTAATCTGGGTAATTTATTGTATATCTTAATAGACATTACATGGGGGCCTGATGCGTGCAATTCAAGGCACGAAGCAGGGAGTGTAAGTTTATTTTTGTGTCGCAGTGTATATTTTAAATCTAGTTCACCTCTTGTCTTATACAATTCCGGGTATTTTTTTACAAATTTGCATATCTCTAAAATATATATACACGGTAAGGTAAGTATTTTATATTTTCAAAGAACGGTTTACAACTATCTGTATTTTGAATGTTAAAGATAATACGAATAAGCTTCTTCTGCATAGTGAAGAGGTTGGATGCATCTGTGCTGTTTCCCCACATGATGATCCCATAACTGAGCCACGAATGTGCATATGCATAATATGTTGTTAGGGCTGCTTCTGTGTTTGTGGTTTTTTTTACTTCACGCAGAGCATATGTAAAGGACGATAATTGTTTTAATTTTTTGTATGTGTGATTTCCAATTTAAGTTAGTATCTATTATTAAGCCTAGTAATGGAAAATGGTTGACTGATTCTATTTTCGTATTATTAAAAGTTAAATTTATATTTAAGGGTGCCTTTTGATATGGGTGGAAGCTGATGATTTTAGTCTTATTAAAGTTAATTTCAAGATTATGATCTTTCATCCAGTTTAATATTTTATCTAACATTGACGTAAGTTTAATGTCAATATTGAGATCATTGTTACATGAGGTCAGTAGGGATACATCGTCTGCAAACAGTACACAAGTTTCTTGCATGATTTTTGGGAGATCGTTAATATATATTAGAAATAATAAACATCCTATGACGCTGCCTTGGGGATTGATGCGTTTGTAATTTTTTGTATAGATCTTACTGTTTTTATTTCTCCTAAGTTATGATCGTAATATTCAATATCTACAAATTGTTTTCGGTCTGTTAAATATGATTTTAGCCAGTCATAAGCCCTTCCACGTATACCTATTCCATATAATTTACGAAGCAATATCTTAAATTGCACCTTATCATATGCCTTTGTCATATCCAATAGAACACCAATAGCATAATTCTTGCCGTTTATTATGTTAAGAATTTCTTGTATATATTTGAAGACTGCCAAGACAGTCGATCTCCTTTTGCGAAAGCCATTCTGACGATCATCAAATATTTTATATTTTCACAGAAACTATAAATGCGGTTACACATAACCTTTTCAAAAATTTTTGAATTAGTGGCAGGTGAGCTATCGGGCGATAGTTATTTGGGTCAGTTTTCTTATTTTTTTTATGTAAAGGTTTTATTATGGTGGTTTTAAGTATATCTGGAAATCGTCCTTCATTGAATGATTGGTTAATAAGTAAGCTGAGTGGTAAAGAAAGCTCTGCGGCGCATTGTTTAATTAGGCTAGGGGGAGTTCGTCTATCCCATAGCTATTTTTGTTTTTAACTGATTTATAGTTTTTTTTATTTCTTTGCAATCTACTGGTCCAAGGAACAACGTATTTTCTGTGGGAGACAGAACAGGATGACCGGTAGCTGTAGTAGAAGGGTTTTCGCCGATAGATGAAAAAAATCTATTAAATTCGTTAGCAATTTTAATGGGTCCGTGATTGTAAATTGTTTATTTCAAGTTTTATGTTATTTTTTTCAATTTTACTGGTTTGGTTCGTCCGCTTTTATGATGCCCGGAACGCATTGTTGTACTGGATGCGTAAGGCATTGTACTGCTTCTGCGTGTAGCTCGCCCACAAACTGCTCGTGTAGAAACACGTACAGAAAGCCCTAAAAAGGGTGATTTTGACATTATTGGAACAACGAGCAAAATCTGCGGGCAATCATGTTAGCACGCACAGACAACGCCCTACGCTCCCTTTCTATATCTGCATCGTCCCTCAGATCCGGGGTAACAAAATGCCCAAGATATCTAAACTTGCCAACAATCTTTAATGGACATCCGTTAGTTTGACGACTGGTATGCTATCTAAGTGTTTGCCCGCCCGAAAGACCATACATTCGGTTTTCTTCACATCATACAACAATCAGTGATCCCGAGCATACCGAGCACAAATTCCTAGCAGCTCAGACAAACCGCCTACAGAGGCGCTCACCATCAGCATAACTGATTTGTTGAGGCATACTCCTCCAAGTGGCAACCGACATGGGTACTGCTAAGCTCCTCCACAAGCGCATTCACATAGAGGTTAAAACGCTTAGGCGAGGTAAGCCCCCCTGCCTCACCCCGCAATTCAACCTTTATGGGTCCGAATAGGCCCCAAACCATCGAACAACATGACCTGGTTCTCGTACATACATAAAAATGTTGATTAATTCGTTCGCATATTCGTTTGCTGAGCTTACGCCACAGTATATCGTAATCAAAATCAAATCAAATCAAAAACGTTTATTCAGGCCGTAAGCCCATATAAAAAGTTAGTTACAGTTTCCTTACAAACTAGTGTTAGTACATACAATTACATTTTAATTAATTCAGGTGGATAGTCACCCACCTCGAGTAGAGAGGTGACTCCCATCGGTCAATAAAACCTTGGTAATGAACCAAGTCAAATGCCTTCGACAGATCCAGAACAAGAGAAAACGGGGTTCCTCTTTCAAGTCGAGTGTTAAGCAAACCGTCAAGCACTTAGCCACTATAGTAGCTAATGAGATGGGTCTATAATTACTCTTATCACTTATGTCACCGGTTTACTTTTACAATGGGCACCACTATTGCCTCATCATCTGTGCCGGTAGATAGGAGTGTCCTACGCATAAGGAATAGAACATAGCTAAAACTCGCGACAGATGTTCACCACCGTATTTAAGGTGCTCAATATTCAAGTTGTCGGCCCGTGACCTGCCACGCGACATCAATCTAATCACATCCCTCACCTCTGTTGCTATAAATCGAGGACATGACCTCTGGCCACCACCACCAAGTCTACATGAAGGCTCGATGGCCAAGAGTGACGAGACAGAAAGGTGTTCCTGAATAAATCTGCTATACCAGTCAATTCACAACACCGTTGACACTGACAGGTGATCCAGGTTTACTGTTAAGTTTATTGTTGACTTCCAAAAAGCGCGAAAGTCATGTGCGACGCTAGTATGTCCATTTGAATTTGGTCCCTATTGTTCTGACACCAACGCAAGCGCGATTTGAAAATCCTGCGACTCGTCCGCATATCACTCCAAACACGACCTCCCCGTGGCTTTCCGAACAAAACCCAAGTCTTGTGGTAAAATATCATCATGGTCACAATTAAGCTCGTCCATTGACGAGTCATTTGTGATGTGATAGGCCTATCGGTCACTGTCCATTAGCCAACCGCCTCGCTTCACGTTTACATTAGGCACAGAAGCAGGCATCCCCGGTACTGATGTCTCATTTCGCATTTGCAACATCTCTGCTAAAAGCTCATTAAGTTGGGTCTGGGTGACATATCCTTCCTTAACTTCTTTTAAGTCGATCTGAAGTCGAAGCACGTCTTTTAGAAGTTTAGTGCAATCCAGATGGTCAAATAGAATTGGAGGTAAACGTTCAAATCTCGTGCAACGAAAATCGGAAATAGATCCGGTTCCATTGTTTTAAAAACACTCACAATGTCAAGCAAGTCTCGCTCTTCCTTCCCATTGCTTTTCCGCTTAATTAACGCCTTATTAACGGGCACTGAGTCATATAACAAGGCTTTCGATGCAGCAATTTCTTCACTGGTAAATGCTGAGGTACATATTTGCACGAGAGTATCTTCATCGATCACAGATAACTTATTTTGGATAACAACTCATTAATAACAACCCGACACGAATTGCACTTTACAATTTTCGACATTTTGAAAAATAATTCGCAACAGATTTATCCGTTAGCTTGACACGACCGCACGGGGGGATGCGCGCGCGCGACTGATATACATATAGGTATATATACCTTATTTCGAAAAACGATAAACACATTGTAACGTGGCGGGATTTGAATCTACGCCCTCCAGATAAACACGGGAACTTCACATGATATTGTAGTATGAAATACAGTTCGGCAATAACGAGGGTCGTTCACGCGTCCGATCAACCTTTTTTGATTAAACGAGCGTGTTACGCCACATAAGCGGTTATAGCGCATTCCGCTTCCACATCAGTGCCGGTCGTGGACCCTTTGAAGGCTTGAATTTTGCCTGGCCCTTTGCTACACCATAGTCATTAGAAGCAATTTAAGGAGTTCTGTGTGTAGGAGTTCTGTTAACAAAGTAAGTTTCAATGTTAAAGTCAATTCATCTGGATTATTCTATTAATATATTTTACGAGCTGGGGTTTCGGATAAATTATTGCCAAACACGAAGAATAACACGGTAACACACTTTATTTAACCAATATTAATCACACACAACACTAATTACACTTACACTCGTACTAATTAATCAATTAACGCACGCACTAAAATCCGTAATTAACACTGCACACTATAACACAACACTTTCCGCACACACACGTAATAATCACACGTTAACTCTTCACACTGTTATATCACACTCGACGATCCCTTAGATATCGCTGTATCACTCGCTTCTTCCTTGTAGTCGCAGGTATTTCGCTCTTCGTTCGCTCTTGAGTAGAACACAAGACTCCGGCGCACCCGTCGGCCCGCCTTATATACCTGTCCGGCCGCTGAGCTCGAAGCGTCGACGTCATTCTACATAGTTCGCGAATTATCTAGAACATACTAGACTCTTTGCTATTTGACAATTCGCATGTCATACTCTATGGACTGTCTGTGGACTGACGTCACATATTAGCCGCCATATTTAATGACATTTTAATTACGTCAATTCGTAACACTGCCCCCTTCCAAGAAATGCTCGTCCCGAGCATTATCTCCATAGAAACGCGCTAATCGATCCACATGAACAATCTTGGATGCTCCTCGTGGGTGCTTGCGTATACGGTACGTGACGTCGTTAATTTTGGTTATAACTTGGTACGGTCCATCCCATTTAGCTTGAAGTTTGGGAGACTTTCCTTTGCTTCGAAGTGGGTTATGTAGCCATACCAATGAACCTTCTTCAAAACCTTATTGTTTGTTTGGTCCTTTCTGATGACTGCTGACTTGACTGTCGAACATGCTCATAAACGTCATTCATCTTATCTCTTAAATCACTTACGTACTCCGTTATACTACGAGGTGTATCAGGAGGTATTCCAGTAATAAGGTCAGCAGGCAACCTTAGTTCTCGACCGAAATTTGCAAATGCTGGGGTTACGGATGTGCTTTCATGGATAGCGCTTCGGTAAGACAAGAGAATGGCTGTATATGCTTATCCCAATCCTTCTGTCTGCTATCTACAACTTTCGCCAAGTATCTCTCAAGCGTTTGGTTAAAACGCTCTACCATTCCATCCGATTGTGGGTGATAAGAAGTTGTTCGTGTCTTGTGGGCACCCATTACACGACAAGTCTCCTGAAAAACTTGCGATTCAAAGTTTCTTCCCTGGTCGGTGTGGATTTCTAAGGGTACCCCGAACCGACAAAAGACTTCTTGAACGAGCTTGTCGGCAACTGTAGTAGCTTCTTGATTAGGTATCGCGAAAACTTCAGGCCACTTCGTGAAATAATCCATGACAACCATGAAGTATTTGTTGCCGCTCTCACTGACGGGAAACGGCCCCGCCACATCTAATGCTATACGTTCCCATGGAGCTCCCACATTGTATAATTGCATCGCACCTCGGCTGCGTGTATGTGGTCCCTTTACAGCAGCGCAGCTAGTACATTTGCGACACCAATCTTCAACATCAGCCCGACAGTGAATCCAATAAAATCTTTCACGAATTCTCAGTAAAGTCCTTTTTACTCCCAAATGGCCGCCGGAACATCCATTGTGATATAGCTGCAATCACTCGCTTCTTCCTTGTAGTCGCAGGTATTTCGCTCTTGAGTAGAACACAGACTGTCGGCGCACTCGTCGGCCCGCTTATATACCTGTCCGGCCGCTGAGCTCGAAGCGTCGACGTCATTCTACATAGTTCGCGAATTATCTAGAAATACTAGACTCTTTGCTATTTGACAATTCGCATGTCATACTCTATGGACTGTCTGTGTCTGACGTCACATATTAGCCGCCATTTTATGACATTTTAATTACGTCAATTCGTAACAATATTTTATTGATTCCATTTTGCCAAAAGGCAAAATTACTGGGTCCTGGAATCGTAAAAACTATTTCATTTTATTACAAATCTGGGTTGAAAATAACGATGTGCTCTCAGCTCAAAAGTCATGTTTTATGAATTTTATTAGTTATCAAAATGAGTCCATTTTTAAAGTACCACAATTGACCATAAAATTAATTACAACGGATAACACATACAATTTAAAGCAACTTTTGCTACGAAACCATTTAAATAAACGCATCATTTTATATAGCTGTAGTACAATAAATTCATAAACTATCCATACTAACTACAAAGACGTGACGCCATAATTAAGTAGCCCTTGTGTATGAAGCGATTTTGGCTGGTTCGGTTTTTTTTTCATATCCTAGGTAAAAGGCATCGCGGCAGTGCTACGACGTAGCACAGAAGCAATAATTAATTATTAACCTAGTACCGTTATTTAATAAAGTCATCGTCTGAAGTCCATTTATCTCAGATTTTTTTTATGTCTAGTGTCTGTTGTTTTCTTATGAATATGGAAGACAAACGAGCATACGGAAAGTATCTTATCTATTCTCATAGAAAGGGTGACAACCGAGCTCACGTAGTCAAGTCATAATCATCAGCTCATTATAAATCCTCACCGAGGGGCACGAGCTTACCTGTATAGGGTGTTTAAGCCCTAGTCGTCCACGCGGGCTCAGTGCGGATTGGCCGACTTCACGCATAACCTTTGAATTTCTTCACAGGTGTGCGCAGGTTACGATTAGTTCCTTCACCGTAATAGATACACGAACATTAATTTCGAAAATTCAAAGACATTGGTTCGTGGCGGGATTTGAACCTGCTCCCTGCTGATCGGAAGGCGACAGTGCACACTAATGAGCCACCGCTATTTTCTCATATAAATGGAACACAAACGAACATGAAAATAAATTCCATTAATATCTGTATACTATAAGAAATTCGCTTTTCTATATGCCGTCATTATACGAAGAGATAACATGTCATTGACCTCGGTTCGTTGCATTTACAATTCTATCGAAGTCTGATTGCACTTCTCGCGACGGTGACGAACTAAAGGAGTTTGTACACCAGAGGCACGAAAAAGTTTTTCTCTTCAAAAATTTTATGGCTACTTTTTTATCTTTATTTTCAGTCTCAAACAGGTGTGAAACTCTAATACAAAAAGCCTTATTTAAGATTAAGTATATTTAGGTCCATTTTGCGGACTGACTTCCTATCTGGAGGGTACAGTCTTTTCTGTTTCGGTTCGGATACAATCTTAGAATTATCGTATTTAACACCCACCAATCGCGGAGGACCGGGATATCTGGCGCAAAATGGAGGAGGCCTATGTCCAGCAGTGGACTGCGATAGGTTGAATAGATAATCGCGTGGTGGGTAACGACCAAATCTCCCGATAGCTATGGTCAACATAAACTAATATGGAAAAGGCCTGTATCCTGCAGTGAACCGTTTTAGGCTGATGATGATGATAAAGTAAGGAAATTCGCTTTGGTCCCAATTTCAGTCATTATCGTCATCAGAATTCAACGGCCCACTGCGGAGCACAAGTCTTCCTTCCCAGCATAGCTTTGGGGAGATTGGGCCGTAACCTACCACGCGGGCCCAAAGATTGGTGTGTGTTAACGACTACCATCCTAAGATTGTAGCCGGGATGTGCTTAACGTGCCCCCTGAAGATCTTTCTATTCGAACAATCAAGTGATTGAGCCACCAATATCTTAACTGAACTAGGAAAATCGCATATTGATCGGTTTTCCGCAGGATTCAAACCTACGGTTTCCGGGTCACGTAGCCGAATGCTGTGCCCACTAGACCACGGAGGTAGTATTATTTCAGTATCATGTTTATATACACTCGCCCCCATAAATAATTCATTAACGTTACTAATAGAATTAAAATCATAATATACTTACTCAGAAATCTCTACACAATAAAGAAAACAATGCTTCCACCAGGTTAACGCCCGAATTACTTGAGGAACCGAATCTTTGCAACTTTTAATTAAGTGCGGTTAAAATTTCCGTCAAAAGCAAGCGTTCATCCACAAGATTAAAGTGGAGGTGGGAGCAATGACCACCGTTTGCCACGTAGAGGTTAAGTGTTGCAGACACGTAACAGAATTCTCTCTTAAATATTAAAGTCACAAATTTTCGTCTCGTGACACTAATTGGTCAGATTTTAAAATGCTGAGCTCATTTACGGTAATTTTTCCACAACATAAAATAAAAAAAGTTTTTACAGATTTTTCAATATAAAGAAAGAGAAAGAATGAATGAAAAAGCAGTTATTTGACCACAAAAATAACAATTAATTTACACGTAAAAAAGGAAAGTTAGAATAATAATAAAAAAATAATTTAAACAAAGAAATAATCACACAAAATTTAAATAAAAATAGAAACACGTTACGTATGTTGTGGTCAAATGGGCCCTGCCTCAGCTTAAGCTGCCGTGTATCATATACAGTTTCTAAGATTGATCAAGTTTGGCCACGGCAGCGCTGGTGTTCTGACAGAGCCCAAGTGACGATGCGGAGGATTTTTCAATAAGGTAATCGTTTGTCTTAATAAAATGGACACAACAAAATAAATCAAAAAATAATAATTATACTGTATGTCATGCTGCATGTACATAAAGCTTCACGATTTTGATATTATTGTGATGTTAGGTCCTATATTATACAGATTTGGGTCAAAATTACATATGACGCCTCCTTGCCCAAGCGAGGTCGCCACCCCATCACATTTTGGCTCTAGCAACCATCCGACTGTCGGGAGACATGACCAGCCCTCATCCACTTCATTGTGCTGATTCTATGACTAATATCGATACCTTGGTTCTCCGACAGATATCTTCATTACGAAGTTTATCCTCCCATGAGATCTCGAGCATTGCTCTCTCCGTTGCTCGCTCAGCGACCTTCAACTTGTGAATCAGCCCTACGGAGAGTGTCCAAGTATCGGCCCCGTATGTCATCAGAAAGAACGCACTGGTTCAAACCCTCACCTTTGCTGCGTGGGACATCCGGCAGTCCATTGGACCGACGATTTGAGGAGGGTGACTGCTGGGTGTTGGATGTAGGCTGCTCAGAACCGGGATGGATTGCACTCCTTGGGGGAGGCCTATGTTCAGCAGTGGGCGCTGGTGGGCTAAATGAATGACGCTTCCTGCGATATAGCAAACGAAGCTCCTGCGCACTACCGAGCCAATTATCCTTGTGTCTCTAATCATGCCGCAGAACCGATGCCCGTTGGAGTAGACGAGTTTTGTAGTGGAGACCGCATCTTTCCAAGCGTAAAATTGAACGCCCTCCAGCCTGATGGACTGACGACTTTCAAAAGGTCGCTAGATGGAATGGAGACTAGATGATGAAAGCGGAGGTCCGGGTATCTGACGCAAAATGGGGGAGATAAGTCTCCCCTATATCCAGCAGCGGACTGCGACAGGTTGAAGAGAAGTATGGACAAATGCCTACGGGAATTTTGTGTAATCATAATGAGCCTTGCGAGCTATATCAGTAATTTTAGTTCTGTTACGGATGAAATCATTTCTAATCTTATGCCTAAGAGAGACCCCGAACATAAGTGCCTCTATTGCACGTTGAGTGACTATGAAGTCAGTGTCCATGTCTCAGCTGCGTATGGAACCACGGGTAGGTCGCATTGCTCAAAGACTTACATTATAGGTAAAAGCTTAATACCCAATGTTTACAGTCGATCGTAAACGAACTTTATACGCGAAGGATCGACCGTTCTCATGAAGACGCTTAATTAATTCCAGCAAACGAAGCGCGGGCTTCAATAAGTCTTGTCTGCGAATAATTAGCCTATCAAGACTCTGTAAGATTACAATTTCTGTTACATTGACTGTTTCGATTTGAAGTTATTTTGTTTCATCATCATCAGCTCATTAAACGTCCCCACCGAGGTGCACGAGCCTACCCGTAAAGGGTGTTTAGACCTTAGTCGCCCACGCGGGCCCAAAGCGGGTTAGACAACCTTAGAATTTCTTCGCAGGCATGCGCAGGTTTCCTCACGATGTTTTCCTAAAACTTATGTCACGGTAAGAGCGTCGATAACGGAGTATTTTGTTTACTACAAAGTTTTAAACAGTAATGTAGAAGTTATGAATTACTGCGGATTTGAGGTGATGGTTATGTGACGTTGCGGTGTCGTAGTGGCTAAGAAGCCATAGACATAGCAACGTAGGTCGACCATTAATTCAGATGGATGGATGACCTGGTGGCGGGAAGCTGGTAAATGGTGACTACTAGAAATGGGTTCGCATGGAAGTCACTAGGGGAGGCCGCCCTTCAACAGTGGACGTCATCATCAGTTTATTATACAACCCCAGGGGCACGAGCCTATCCTTAAAGGGTGTATAGGCCTTGGTCGTCCAGTCGGGTCCAATGCGGATTGACCGGCTTCACGCACAATTTATTCGTGGTCGTGCGCAGGTTTTCTCACTGTGTTTTCCTTCACCATAAAAGCGTCGGATAAACGTATATATGATTTCGAAAATTCGGAGAGGCATTGGTACGTATCAAGATTTGAACCTGCGCCCTCCAGATCGGAAAGCTACAATCCATACCAATGAGTCACCGACGCTCAAAAGTGGACGTATTAGACATTTACATAATAATGTTTTATGTAATGTACACCTTATAAACAATATTCTGCTTTCTTGTGCTTTTAAATCGTTAACATCCACCACATCCGTAGTACGTCCTCATGATATATTTTCACTCAATCGCCTGCAATATAAACTGTAGTTATATACATTATGTACATATCAGCCACATAATACAAGTAATGTACATAATGCTTACATATTTGTAACCATGCTAGAAACATTGAAATCTAACAATAAAATACAATAGAAATTCGACAGCCGTTTTTCGCCGAGTAATTAATGTGTAACAAAAGGCGAAAGCTACTAAAGGAATAAAGGGTAAATGGAAACTGTTTTGTACTTTGTAGTGGGACTAAAACCTTCACATAGATCCCTTTATGGACTTTCACGATATAAGATTTAATTGCTTTCGGTAAATGATACAACAGAACGATAAGTATGAAGTAGAAACAATACCACTTGGTAGTACAAGCCATTTTGATTTTTCAATGGATTTTGTTTATTCGACAAACAATGGAGTATTGTTGCATTGGAAAATGAATAAAATTTAAGTCATTGTATTAGTAAATAATGATATTATATTTAATCTGACAATTTAAACCTTGATGTTTCAGTATTTTTGTTTATGATAATGGAAGCAATTAAGCAGTCAATCACCCAGGGTGGTTACAGCCATCTCTTGAAATAGTATAACAAAAATATTCCTTCGCTTTTTCTGTTACAAAAATGTTAACGTATCATTATATTTATATTATGTTATAAGCAGCACCGGTATCACATTGGTGTGAATTGTATACAAGTTAATCCCATCACGTACCAATGTCTTTTGGATCGCCTGACTTCGCCCAAGAACTTTTGAATTTCTTCGTAGGCGTGTACAACCTTCACGGTGTTTTCCTTCACCGTAACAGCGTCGGATAAACGCACACATAATTTCGACAGTTCGAAAAGACATTGGTACGGGGCTGGATTAAAACATGCACCTGGAGGGTAAGATTACAGTCCACACCAATGAGCCACCGTCGTTACGCGGAATGTTTACGTAATTAAAATTGATTTCGGCACGACGCTTTTTCCAGGTAGGAACTGTAGACTGGATACTGAGTCGTCAACGTAGGTTGGTACCTACGTAGACGACTCAGTACCCAGTCTACAGTGCCACCGCAGTGCATATATCGTCCCGTAAAATAGAAGTGTTTTGCACTTCTGTGTTTCGGGATGAGGGCACTGTAGCTAGTAAAATTACCGGGTATAAAAGACCTAACATCTGTTGTCTTGGGTGATGAGAATAATAACTGTCTATCAGTTGTTGATCTCAATCAATGCATTATGTCAAGGTGCGACGTATAACTTACAATCAGGTAAGCATTCAGAACGTCCTGTATACTCGGTAAAAAAAGTAAAAGGTTAATTTCAGTTCCTAATAAAATAACAGAGCTCTACAATGTTTTATTTGCATTATTTATATGCTAATGAAGAATTGCGAGACACCGTTCTTCTTAACTTTCCTCATTTACATATATTTAGCTCTTTTACTGTCACATTTTACAGATAGTCGACATTTAGAAAGACGTGACTCTACAATGTTTCCAGCTATTAAAATATTCATTTAATTAAACACTGAGGAATCGATGGCGAATCGAGGACCGGGATATCGGGTGCAAAATGGGGGAGAGCTATGTCTAGCAGTGGACTGCAACAGGTTTAAGGGAGAAAATCGAGGGTATACCGACTAAGGTTTTTATTTATTTCATAACTAGGGAAACGAGTAGATGGCTCACCTAATGGTAAGTGATACCACCCCATCACCCATGGTCACATCGAAAGAGCAACAGTTAAAATCACAGACATCCGAATATACAATTAGACTGGACAAGCCGCCAAGTTTATAGGCAGTCCCAGTGTCGCAATTTCTTTTCGGTTCTTACCTGTGAAAAGTTATTATATTTCTTGGTAAATTTACTGATTCATTGCGATGATGGCATGTTACAATTGCACAGGATGGCATTTTGGGAAAAAACGGTAATTTCTTCTAATATTCGTGCGTCTTGACTCGTCTCACAGAGCGTAAACTGGCAGCCAGTGTATGCTCGTTGGGCTTACATTAGTCGCACTTAAAAATGCGGCTTGCCCCATCTCCTGTATTGGGAAATCTGTGGTTAAAATCAATAAATATAAACAAATATTAAAAAAATATTATTCTTGAGAAATATATGTGTTCAGTTCCTATATTACAGGCTAATGATTAATTTGGGACTAGATGGCGCTGTATGAATCTCAGTGGATATGTATTAATTATTTATCAGCTCATCAAACATCCCCAATGAAGTCTACAAGCCTCGGTCGTCCACACGGGCGCATTTGCCGACATTGTGAAGTGATCCTTTGAATCTTTTCGTAGGCGTGCCGTGAATGCAGCACCTAAATCCTACAAGCAGGGTGTGGAGTCAGTTATTTTCTTATCTGCCGTCATCACTATACTAGGTAGAAGACTTGGTACTGAGTTGTTTAGGTGAGTACTACGGCTGTGCCAGATATCGTCCCGTGAAATAGGTAGTCAAATTGTAGCTAGTAAATTTACCGGTTATAAGAGACCTTACATCTATCGTCTCGGGTGTATTTTGTGTTTAACATTGTGTTTTGTACAGCATTATATTATTTATAACGAAAATAATGTATATAAAGCAAATCATATTGAAAATTGTCAATATTGTTTTTATCATATTATGATATCGGTCAAGAAAAAAATTACAAACTCGTTAAGTAACCATAAATATTATAAAAATAATAATAATAAAACAATGCAGGCGTGGAGATCAACATCTGTCATGGTCAGGCGTTTCACTTACCGTCGGGTGAGCGTACTGACTGTCCCGTTCACTTATGACATAAAAACGCATACATATTTTCACTTCAATATTATTACAATACATCCACGTATTTTACAGGTGTTTGGTTAACACAGTCGAGCGTCGAGTCGCGACTTAATAATCCTCCAGCCAATGGTGTAAAAAAGTATAGATTCGTGATATGCTCACAAAACAATCGAAAAAGTGTTCCGAATGCAGTGACACACATACACATATTTCGAATGAGCGTACATTTACCTAAACAAAAGAGTAAATCTGTACTCTCTTCGGTGGTTCTTTTTTGAGGCACGGATGGCGTATCTACCTTTATGTATACAGAATATCATTGCCTCCAGCAGTCTCAGCACACTGACAGCTTTTGCATAACAAGGTGATCAACCTTACGGAATTCTCAACACGTGTTTATCGAGAATCCCCGATATGATTGCTCAATACCAGGAAGAAGTTTTACAAGTCATTCAAATTTATTCAGTCGGTTGCTAACTTATCACACGCGTTTCCGAGATGTAGATAAATATAATTTTAGCGACAGTTATATTATTATTTGACATTTCAATATAACAAATGAAATTTAAGTGATATTTGTATAATGGGAACGATAATCGACATCCTCAACTCATTATATTATATGTCCCCACTGAGGGGCAAGCACGAGCCTACCTTAGTCGTCTACGCGAGCCCAGTGTGGGTTGTCCGTCGTCACGGACAACCTTTGAATCTCATCGCAGGCATGCGCAGGTTTCCTATAAAAAATATATTTACAAAAAAATTATAACAGTATGTCTATCCGTTTTTTAGTAACCATACTACAAGCTTCACGCTTAACTTACGCTAAATGGCGCTGTGTGGATTTTATTGTTATTATATTCTGAGCGATTTGCTTTGACTCAACTTCAAGAAATGAATTAATACTTGCTTTGATTGCAAACTAAAATAATAACCTTATCAAATAATCTCCAAAATGGATATGTCTAAGTCACTTAATAAACACAAAACTGCCATGAAATCTGAGACATCTTGCTTCTTCGTATTTTGAGTAAACAATCGAGTAAGATCAGAGTGTATTGATTGTTTGTCGAGGAGTGGTCATTAGATCCGACCAGATTGTTGTATTCCCGGCGCTGATGAGCTATGTTTGCTTAGCGACTGAGAAAATCGACAGTCACAATTCATTGTCGAACTCCCAAGCTTTTTATGATTTATATTTCGTGTTACTAGGCGATTGGTAAGACGTCTACGTAAGAAGTAGACGTTACAATGTAATATTTACTTAACGTTGGCTGTATTGTTACCCGCAGGTCTCGGCGTAGTGATAGTTCAATATCAATACTCGTATCAGATTACAAATATTGGGTTTGCGAACTTTAATTTATTTGTATTAATAGTAAAAAGGTACTTGTTTTGTTATTTCATGGGTAACGAGCAGATAGGTAGGTACGTGGTACACACGCACACGTACTCGCACACACACGCGCGCGCACACACACACACACATCCGCGCACACGCGCGCGCCCACACACACACACACACACTCAAACGCGCACGCGAGTGCTCGGGCGCGCTCAATGGGTTCGGATGGTACTTAGCTATGTCACCCATGTTTATATTACCCGTACAGAGCTTTCCTGTAGGGATACTCACCGGACACATTCCACATAGAGAATAGGCTGTTTCTAGGCAGGCATGATCCATCTTCGGCCGCATCATCACTTACCATCAGGTGAGATGGCGGTCAAATGTCTGCCTATAAAGGATAAAAAAAAAACATACCTCAATGTTTGTTAACCATACACAAGTAAATAATTACTTACAGGAGCTGTCTTACCACAAGATTCTAAACCTCATTGTGAATAAACTATATTTATTATTAAAAGGAAATGTATATAGACGCAATGTTATAAAAAGTATATATTCTGTAAGGTTATCACTTATCTATCACCTTAGTTGAGCGAACGCATTCGTGTCGTAGCCTAGGGCACATTTAAAAGTTATAAACAATATTTACTTATTCATGAAGGTGTGCTAAACATAATCAACACTTAATCTTGTAGATATGAGATATTGCATACGGGGTCTTATATCTTTGAAGGTAATGCAATGATGTAAAAAGTATAGATTCGTGATATGTTCACCAAACAACTGAAAAGAGTATTTGAATATAGTGACAGCACACATACGCATATTTAGAATGAGCGTACATTTACCTTAACAAAAAGGATACAACTGTATTCTCTTTGGCGGTTCGTTGTTGAGGCACTGGTGTCATATCTATTTTTAACGAATAGAGTCCAAAACGTACATGTCGGAGAAATAAGTTCCAGCGGAGCCCTTTTATTGATGGGCGTTCCCCAGGGCTCAATATTGGGACCTTTATTATTTTTAATTTATATAAATGATCTACCTTATTATACTCAAAACCTATGTGAAACTGTATTATTTGCTGATGATACATCTCTTATATTTAACATGGATAGACAAAAAGAAACTTTTGACGATGTAAATACTACACTTTCTCAGATATTACATTGGTTTACGACCAATAATTTACTTCTTAACTCTAAGAAAACCAAATGTATTAAGTTCACAATGCCTAATGTAAGGCAGGTAGATACTAATCATCACTTTGGATGAAGGACCCATGGAAGTAATAAATTCAACCGTTTTCCTGGGTATAAAATTAGACGCAAAATTGCAGTGGGGTCCGCATATTGCGGCTTTGGCAGGAAGGCTTAGTTCCGCTGCATATGCTGTAAGGAAGATAAGAAGTCTCACTGATATTGAGACTGCAAGACTTGTGTATTTTAGCTATTTTCACAGCGTGATGTCTTATGGTCTACTTTTGTGGGGGTCTGCTGCTGATCTACAAACAATTTTTGTATTGCAGAAAAGATCCATCCGTGCCATATACGGCCTTAAATCACGTGACTCACTAAGGGAATTATTTAAACAAATAAATATTTTAACATTACCGTCTCAGTACATTCTAGACTGCGTCATCTATGTACACAAAAATTTACATGTATTTTCAAAAAAGTCAGATAATCATAGTTTGAACACTAGGAACAAACACAAACTTGCCGTTCCAAATCTTAGATTGCATAAGGTTGGGAACTCATTTGTGGGATTAAGCAATATTTAATAAGCTACCACAAAATGTAATTGATTTACCCCTGCATAAGTTTAAGTCTCATGTAAAGTCTATTTTAATAAAAAAAGCTTACTATAGTATTGAAGATTATATAAATGATAAAAACTCGTGGACATGTTGATTTCCACGCCTGCACTACTTTTGTTTTTTTTTGTTATCATCTATTTAAATTTATATAATACTTAACTGCTTAATAGTACTTTTGTAGATTATTATATTTTTACCAATACATAATACGATAAAAATTGAAATATAATTTGCTTTATATAATTATTTTGATTACAAATGAATCTGTTATTCAACACAATTTTTTTGAAAAGAGTAACTACTGAGTTTCTTGCTGGTTTCTTCTCAGTGGAAAACTACCTCCCGAACCAGTGGTAGCTTCATTTGACATTCATAAGTGTTCTATAAGGACCTAAACTGAATAAACACTTTTCATTTTCATTATATATACAGAATATCATTGAGTTAATGATATAATCACGGAATCTATATACGACTTTTGTCGCAATTTTAAATAAAGATGTCCTTACTAAAACTGTACATGTGAAACTGCAGACGCCACGCGATCCATTCCCAGATCCCAGGAGCGCCGTCAGTCAACGTAATTGGGAGCGGAGCACCGCCATATCTCATCATTTGCCGCCATTTTGAAAGACGCGACCGCGCACGGGAAATGAAAAAAGTTAGTTTTAAATTTTCGTCGACTCTGAAGAGGTTTTACTGTATTTCTTCATTTGATACCTTGATTGTTACAGACTATTTTAAAGTTAAGATTATATTCCTGGGTTGTCCAGTATATATATAAAAACTTCATCATCAGCCTATATCGGCCTACTGCAGGGCACAGGCCTCCCCAGACAGCATAGCTATGAGGAAATCGAGTCTTAACGCACCACGCGGGCCCAATACGGATCGGTGGGTACTATGGATACTAAACAACCGATAAAATAAGCGAATCTCACTATAATGGCTCAGCGACCCAAAGTGGATGTTGTTTTCTGAAACGAGAGACTTCCGACGGTCTCTATTCCGTGCAACCTTCTTATCGCGAGTGTTACTGCTAAACGTAAACGTACTCGTACGTCGTGTGTGTACAAAAAAATCAAAATAGCAGATTCAAAACGACATTTATTTTATTTAAATTTTTATTTCTAAGTCTATGAACTCCATCCCCGTTCATTTTGTATTTTCAATATGCATACCATTACGAAACCAGGCCGTGGGTGGACATTATTATTTCAAGTGGCATTAGAGACGCTTGTTTTTCAACGATGGCGGTCAATATAAATATGAAGGCGGGCGGAGTACACTCGTGACTTGAATCGAACTGCCCGCGGCTGGCCGGACCTGTTGGGCCATGAACCAAGCGGGAATTTTAAAAGAAAATTAAGCCAAATGATAGAAGAAATAAGCTTTACAGGGATTATAAAAGCGATCCTAAAAGTGTTAATAAAGGATTATTAAAATATTCAATGACAAAGTAATAGAGTGGCTAAATCAGCTTGGTTGCGACGAAGTAGAAGATGTGATAAAAAAATATGTTTGTTTGTCGTAATATATATATATATATATATATATAATATATAATATATTATTATATATATATGTATGTATAAAAAATATATCTATATATAATGGTTAATATATAAATATAGGGAAGGAAGAACTTTCATGACACTCACAGAAACATGAACACTTCCATAAATATACAGAAATATATCAACATTTTGCACATCCATAAACACACTCACAAACACGAAATCACACAAACAAATATACACTCACATATACGTACCTACACGCACTCAAATTCACCCATACACCTATACACACTTACTCACACACAAACACACACACACATACACACACACTCTCTCTCCCAAACCTACACACACGCAAATGCATGACTGCACGAGCGCTTATGTATGCATGCACAACTGCGCTTAGATAACTTTTGTAATAAAAAAAAACGCAACATTTTGCTAAACTGTTAAAAAGAGCCTGCCTCTCATGACACAGGGTAACCTTATGTGAGAGCAGTTCAAATATTTTTCTGTACTGTGTTTTTATGAAATAAACATTTATTATTATTATTTTAAATTTTATGTTATAAAAGTCCGTCAGTTTTGAATTAAAGTTAATAATGTAGGTAATTTTAGATTGCTAATTATTTATGCTACTTACCTCATCATCAGCTTATTATAACTTCCCCACTGAGGGGCACGAGCCTATCCGTAAATGGTGTATATGTCTTATTTGACCAAGCGGGCTCAGTGCGGACCGATCGACTTTTCACGCACAACCTTTTAATCTCTTCGTAGGCGTGCGCAGGTTTTCTCACTATGTTTTTCTTCACCTTGAGAGCGTTGGATAAACATACATTATTATTTGAACCTGCACCCTCCAGATTGGAAGGTAACAGTTGAACACCAATGCTACTTCACTTAGAAATTCAAACGTCGCTTGAGCTAGAAGCCATACTTAAACTCGAAGTAGTAGTCAAAAGATGACTTTTGAAAGAACTTGTTCAAATGTAGTCAATTAACCAAAGGATATTACATATCACAGGGGTCTAATAGAACATAAAATATCAGGATAATACATATATCCAAACGTGTAATCGAATATAATAAATCAGGATAATTACGTATATATTATTTTTGTTTGTGTCTTTGATGGTAGTCGTCGCCAATCCACATTGGGGCCGCATGGTGGGCTACGGCCTTATCTCTCCACAACTTCTGGCCATGTAGAGGACAGCTACAGACTGATAATCTCCTCTGCCATGTAGAGGACAGATACAGGCTGAAATTTTTTAAAATTAAATTTATTTAAATACATAAGACTCAAGGAAAATTAATTAAATATATTTGATAAAATATCTTCCCTCTGACTTCCATGATGCTATGCCTGTAAAGGTCCATATGATGTTTACATATTATATTATCTAAATTGTTTATGTAACATCTAAGTTATCTGGAATGCAATAAATAAATAAATAAAATGAAGCATGAATATGCACAACAGATGATATCAACTACGCGGATGTAATGGCCCAACCAAAAGGTCTGTTCCATTAGTCGCAGATTCGTTTCGGCGTACCTACTTCATTTCTTGAGATTTATGTTGCTTTATTTTCTTGGAGATGAACATCGCCAGTTAAAACACCAATTCTTTCATACCGATCAGTGATTTGCAAAAGGACGATTAGATTATGGCCCCGTGGATACACAAATATGCCAGAACTATTATGTGAATGATACCGCAAAAATCCGCCCATCTTTCTTTTATATATCAAACCTTTTTGATTTGATATTATAACGGGTAACACGTGTATTATATTCGTACAGGATAACAGAGAACACATGTGTTTGGCTTGGGCCCCAGAATTGTTACTCTTACTCTCTCTTACTAGCTCTTTCTTACTTGTAATCGACAGATTACTCATTTTATTATTATTATTTATCAACTCATTAAAATTCCCCACCTAGGGACACGAGCCTACCCGTAAAAGGCATATAGACCTTAATCGTCCACGCGGGTCGACCGACTTCACGCTCACCTTTGAATCTCTTCGCAGGTTTCCTCACGATGTTTTGCTTCACCGTAAGAGCATTGGATAAACGTACAGACAATACTGAATGTGTGTAATAATACACAGTAATAAAGATTGGATATAAGAAATTACAAGCAATATGCTCTTAAAGTTATAAGAATTAGTGTGGTATTACGACCTTAGCTTATTTCACGGGCGACGCCTTCGGGGCTGACGCGATACGCATAAAATATTTTAAGGGAAAATGCCGTCTATTGAAGGGAAGCAACCGGTGTGAAATGACACATTTATGAAGCAAGTTTGCCTTGAGGAGCTGTCACACTGGACAAGGACTGGCATAGTTTTTAACAACTGAGAGAAATCATTTATATGATCGTCAAAAAGGCACACTGTTTCTTCTATAATATGTTTATACTATGGAGCTATAAAAAAATACCGACGCAATTTCCATAACATCAAAATGTGTGTCAAGTTTTCGCCAGTTTTGTATGGAAATCTACAAAGTATTAGGACAATTGGCGTGCATTTGTTAGGAAATTATTTAGCCATAGATTAGTTAGGAAAAAAAAACAAAAAAACATTGCCCGTATTGCGAAATTGTGCAATAACACAGCATACAAAAGGAACACAATCCAGAAATTACGTATCATACGGTAAATTCGATTACATATTTTTAGTTCAAATCACTAAACAAAAAATATTTTTCTAAATTACATCATAGACAACAACTCTCATTTCAAGGACATAGTTTACGTACCTACAAATGACGATTTGATTACTGTCAGGCACATAAATTAAGAATAAGCGCGCTAGTATATCCTACATCTATGGTCAGGCATGCTGAAGACGTAGGTTTACTTTTTTCCAAATTATAATAATAAATAAATAATAAAAAATAAATAAATAATAAAAAGTTTATTACTCACCAATTAAATTTTAGTTACATACAAATAGACACAAAATGTATCACGTCACCTTGAAATATTTAATTGTTGTGTTGTGCTCGATTTTAATCGAAAAGCAAATTTAACACTTAGTTATAACGTTATTATAACTATAAGTTTTAATAACGTTATATTATTGCTTTTACAATTTTTGACATGGTTCATTACGACTCTAATTGTAAAGTATTCATTGATAAATAGTTATACGATTGACGAACCATTTGGTGTAGCGGTTGAGTCGTCGACTGCAACACCAAGGGTTTCGGGTTCGATCCCCGGGCAGTACAAACATTTGTGTGCATGAACATGTCTGTTTGTAATGGACTGGGTGTTTTCTATGTATAATATGTAAGTATTTACAAAAAAAAACATAAGTATGTTTATCCGTTGTTTAGTAACTATAATACAGGTTTACGCTTATCTTGGGGCTAGATGGCGCTGTGTGAATGTCAGTGGATATTATTATTATTATTACGATTAAAATGGACAGTGTGTCGTCTCACTAACTGGATGTCCCTTTTAATGTTCGCTGTCGACGAACAACCAGCTTTCTCACAAAAAGCCACGAGCCCTTATCACGGTGCGGGGGAGCTGCCAAAACTTATTTGCTTTATACCCCTGAATAATACGCTTGGAATATTTACACGTTTCTATTAGTAAGGATGAATTACATTTTTTTATGTTAAAGTATACAGGGCAGTCAAGACACGAACCTGATGGTAAGTGATACGCCAGTCCATTACAGAGCGACATTGAAGGAGACCAACAAATGTTAGACATATTATTCTCCGTCAATGCCGCACTGCGCCCGTCACCCGAGACAACAGATGTTAGGTCTTTATACCCGGTAATTTCACTAGCATAACTCTCCAGTTTCACGGGACGATACCTGGCACTGCGGTGGTGCCTACCTAGACGACTCAGTACCGAGTCTACCACCAGGTAAACATATTAAACTAACTATTATTTTTCCGTGTTAAAGCACTCAAAAATAGTAGCTGTGTGATCATTTTACAATAGGTATCTTATTTATAGCATGAAATCAATGGGACGGTCAGGGCCTGCCAAGTGACTTACCAGTCAGATGATAGTTGCAGAATTACAGTAAATTACGAGTAATAACAGTAGAAAGTCATAATTTCCGTCAACACTGCCCGTGCCCGTCATTTGGGACGACTGATGTTATATTACGATTATCTCCTATACTCGGTTTATTAGCTACAGTGCCCTTATCCTGGCTTTCACACTTCGAACCCACAAACCGATCACTAGACCACGGAGGTAGATAAAATATGATGGCAAAAGCAAAACATCAAACAATAACGAAGCCGTCATTCAGTAGTAGCTAGTGAAATTACCGGGTATAAGCAATGATGTAAAAAAGTATGGATTCGTGATATGCTTACAAAACAATCGAAAAAAGTGTTCCGAATGCAATGACAGCACACATACACATATTTCGAATTTCGAACACATTTACCTAAACAAAGAGTACAAACAGTAATCTTTGGCGGTTCGTTTTTGAGGCACGGATTGCGTTTCTCTCCTTTATATATACTTACTTACATATACTTGTTTAAAAGAAAGTGTGTGGCAAGATTAGATTCTGCTCCTACATAGAATATTTTTGTTATATGTAATTTTTTTCTTACTTCGGTTTTTTTGTCAGCTAGTTAATATACTTGTGGTTAAAATGTAATTAGGTGGCCCCCATTTTTTGTAATCGACAATTTGTTTTGATTATTCAATGTTGTATTGCCTGTAAAGACATGTTTTTTACACGTTTCACATAAATAACTCCATAGAAATGTATAATTATATGTCGCTGGCAAGTCTGTACCAATAAATAAATAAATATACAGAATATCATTGGTATAAGAGACCTAACAATTGTTGTCTATGGTGTTAAGCGCAGCGTGGTATAGTCGGAGAATAATAACTGTCTATCAGTTGTTCGTCTCCTTCAATGCCGCTCCTTTATGATCAGGCGTATCACTACCACTATCACACCAACAGGTGAGCGTCCATACCGTGCTGTTCACTTCGTAACATAAAATAAATATTAATAATAATAAGTTTAACAAGTTTTTTAATTGATAATTCCAGTTAACAATGATCTCTTAGATCAACTTTAATTACAGATCACGTAAGAGTTTTCACCACGTGGGCTGGTCACGTATGTCGCAGAACCGATGGCCGTTGGAGCAGACGAGTTCTGGAGTGGAGACCGCGTCTTGGCAAGCGTAGCGTAGGACGCCCCCGGCCCGATGGACCGACGACTTGCGAAAGGTCGCTGGTGGAAGCTGGATGAGAAAGGCGGAGGACCGGATGTCTGGCGCAAAATGGGGGAGACCTATGTCCAGCAGTGGCTGCAATAGGTTGAAGAGAAGAGTTTAGCGTTGACACTGTCAACTTGACAGCTGTACTAGTGTACACTGTGTAAGCGTCTTCCACCCTAGTTTTCTTATCAATTTTTAATGTTCCTACAGTAAGTTGAGTAGACAATGTTACCGGGAAAAATTAACAAATTTGGAAAAAAAATACATAAAATTTGTAAATAATAAGTACCTACCTCATATTATAATTAAAATTATGATATTAGAATTATTATGTTCCAGTCTTGAAACCTATCTTCCTTCAGTTTATCGACTCCGCTAAGGAGTTTATTTCATATTCATGAGCGTCACGTGGCAGTAGATTGCCAGTGACGGGCGTGTGTGATGGATGGAGGTGGCTAACCGCTCGGTACCAAGATATCAGGTTTAAACGATTTTTCATCATAATAGAGCTCTGAAATCATAAGTTATAGACATGGACGTATAAAAATATACGGACTGAGTCTCGCTAATGTGTCAAAATCAGGCTAATTTTTGTTCGGGCAAAATATTAAGACATTTGACGATGTCTGTCAACAGAGCCATAGGGAAATGTTAGAAAAAAAAACCTTAAAAGGCCTCTTGCAAAAACCGCAGTGAACAGAATGAAAGCAATCATGTATCATATGAAAATGAACAATTCGATTACAATTTTTTTATTTTTCATATTATGAATATATAAACGATACATTATATATAAAAATTTTGTCTGTCTGTTCAAGGTTATTTCTAAAATGGCTGGACCGATTTATACGGGACTGTTTTTGGCAGTTGGCTGATGTAATAACGAATACATTTTACTGTTATTTATAAAACCATTTTATTTTAGAAAAATAAAGTATTGTTTTACCGCGCGGCGTCGTTTAAGCTACGCGCCAATTTGGTATGTAGTTACGTTTAACTGCGGTAGAACAGCTTAAATCGCGGGTAGAACATCTTAATCTGACGACCCATTTGGTGTTGCGGTTGAGACGTCGGCTGCAACACCTAGGGCTCCGGGTTCGATCCCCGGGCAGTACAAACATGTGTGTGCATGAACATGTCTGTTTGTAATGGTCTGGATGTTTTCTATGTATAATATGTATGTATTTACAAAAAAATATATAAGTATTTTTATCCGTTATTTAGTACTTATAATACAGGCTTCACGCTTAACTTGGGGCTAGATGGCGCTGTGTGAATGTCAGTGGATATTTATTTATATTTATATATTTAATACCACGGGGCACAGCTAGTAAAATAATACGAGGCAAACATCAAACAATGAACAAAAATTGTAACATTCATTATCTTAGAACTATATGTATTATCGCATTAGGTTAAGACCTGTAATTTATGTTAATATTGAGAATCAAACTGTTTAGTTTACTAAAATCAAGTTAGGTTTGAGAAGTAAAAGAAATAATAATTAAACTTAACTCTTTTATTGCAAATATTACAATACAACAATTAGTATCTTACTTACATGACTAGCACGACCCAAATCTCCAACCAGAATGTGCCATTCAATCATTGGCTCCACATTTCGGCGCTTCACACGCCGCCATCTTACCGCCATGACAAACTTACATTTCGTCGTATAAACTATGGCGCTGCACGCGCATCCAATTATTATGACATTAAGATAATTTGCAACTAGACGCTCACAAATATTTGCCTAATTAATAATTTAATTAATTAAGCTTATTCCATAATTCTGAATACAAAAAGACAACAATAAGTGTCTAACAAAATAACTTTCTATTCAAGGTTGCCGGAACTTAACAATCAAAACAGTGGATTATAAAACATCCTAATATGAATTCTTAACTCAACAAGTTATTTAATGATAGCTAATATTCACTAGATATTATAATAATATTTATCGGTATTAAGATTTGTTATTAACAAAACTAATTTATATTTCTGATTAATAAAAACATTAGTTAATTGTTCTAAATACACGGATATAGTTTCGCTAATCTCGTGTTGGTTACTTATTAATCAAAACAGCATTACTTCAATTCTGTAATGCTGGAATAATTATTCTACTGTTTAAATTAAGCTTTAAATAATATTTAATGATTTTATAGGATGTGTTACATTGTAAATATGAATTAATGAAAATGTAATTAGAACAATTGCCGCCACAGGAAATATGCTAATGTTTGATATCAAAACACTGTTCCTTAAAATCGGTAAGGATTAAGTTGCAACGTTACCAGTTAAATGTATTGTTAAATAAATTTGATGAATTATCTATTGATAATAATTGGTTGCGGCGACATATATATATATATATACATTTTTGTAACATATATTATAATACTGAAAAATGTCTGGTACAATATCCCCCCTTCCCCTCTCTTTTAGGGCTCTTGGGACCGATTTCCGAAAACAGAAAAATGAAAGATTTATTGTTTGTGACTTACAGCCGAAAGCCGAAAAAATATGGCACAATTTTTTTTCTGAAATCCACCCCCAAACTCATCAAATAGGAGAGGAAGTATCATACCAATTTTTAGCTTTCTACCTTAAAAACTGCGGAAAATCAGATATGATACTTCCTCCCCTATTTGATGAGTTTGAGGGTGGATTTCAGAAAAAAAAATTGTGCCATATTTTTTCGTTTGTGACAAATAGTCCGCATACCATTTTAGCGTCGTACTACAAAATTGCGAAATGTTCCATACTAACTTCCAACCCCCATTTTAGAAAAGTTAAGTGGAAGTGGGGAGTTAAAACGGTACAAAAAGTAGCCTAAAACCTACTCTAGGTAACCTTCTATCAACATACCAAGTTTCAATAAAATCTACCTTAAAAACTGCGAAAAATTGGATAGATACTTTGTACGTACGTACAAAGTATCATTAAAAACGCAAAAAATACGTACGCAAAAAATACGTACTACAAAATTTGCGGAATGTTCCATACAAACTTCCAACCCCCATTTTAGGGAAGTGGGGGGTGAAAACGGGACAAAAAGTAGCCTAAAACCTATTCTAGGTTACCTTCTATCAACAGACCAAGTTTCAATAAAAGCCATTTAGGCGTGAAAGCGTAACAAACAGACAGACAGAGATACTTTCACATTTATAATATTAGTATGGATATTTTTATGTTACTAAGTGTACAGTACGGTCAAGACGCCCAACAAGTGGCCTTGATGAAGACCAACAACTGATAGACATTATTCTCCATCAACGCCCAACGTCCGACACCGAGACAACAAATGTCAGATCTTACACCCGGTAATTTCACTAGCTACAGTGCCCCCATCCCGAAACACAAAAGTGCAGAACATTTCTATTTCACGGGATGATATCTGGCACTGCGATAGTACCTTCCTAGACGACTCAGTACCGAGTCTACCACCTAGTAAATTATTTGATACAATAGAAACTTATACGGAAATCTGCACGGCACTACACGAGTATAACCCGCCGACGCAGGGCGTGCACAAACAAGGAATGCGGCAGGCTCGCGACTATATTGTTGTGTGCGAAGCTATGAAACATATTGGACATGGCATCGACCTTTATATATATAACTCAAAGGTGACTGACTGACCGAGTGATCTATCTACGCACAGACCAAACCACTGGACGGATCGGGCTGAAATTTGGCATACAAGTAGATGATATGACGTAGGCATCCGCTAAGGAGTTTCATTTATTCAACCCTGAAGGGGATAACATAGGGGATGATTGTTTATATGAGACTATGTCAATTTTAAACCGATCGGGCTGGGAATTTGCATGCATATAGCGACATGACCTAGGCATCCCCTAAGCAGGATTTAGACAAAATGAAAAATATTACTTCTTAACGCGAGCACAGCCGTGAGCAAATAATTATAGTAATTTATTTCACAGATAACAATAATCCATTTATGGTTAGTAAAGTGATCTTAAAAATATGTTAGCAAAAGCACTAACCCCTTGACCGTCAATGACGTCTTAAGACGCCAGACTGAATTCCCGACGTTCAATGGGTTAAATAACTTCCATATAAAACTAATGTCATAACACCTAATAATCGACTCTGACCGAGCCAAACTTTCCCGCGCCCGCCATTCCATCGCACCGTCCAAATCGTTTCGTGAATCGAATGCGAAATTGTAATCGATAGAATGGGTGGAATGTTGGAAATGAAAGCGGCGCAGATATTGGCTAAATTAACCGTTCCGTCCCTGAGTTTGTATCTACTGGACTTGGAATTGAAGAGGTTTGCAGCTAGATTGGCCAAATTAAACGCTCAAAATTACTCGTGCGGTGTTAGAACTGACGCTTAGGCGCCATTTGAGGCACTGAAAACAATTGAGTGAGCTCAATTAAACTTTACACGAAATCTTACAATGATGCAAATGTAAGCACTAATGTAATACATAGTAACATTTCATACAAGAGCGCGATGGCGACAGTAATCGGATCGTCATCGACGCCAAAAAAAATTAACGTGCTGTGTCAGAAATTTGGAATGGCTGCTTTGAAAATGAAGCGTTACGGCAAGGGCTTTTTTGTGTGAAAAATGCGCTAATTTATGTCTTCCTGGTTTTAAACAGTACTAGGTTACATACTAAATAATTAGAACCAAACCGTATATTGAAATAGACGATCGCAAAAAGAATTGGTATTCCGTACATCACGTAGCAAGCGAATACGTTCCGCAGCGGCTAGTAGGGCGTGCAAAACAAATGGGCGCGGCGATGGGGCGGACAATACGCTATCGCACGGGCGGCTGGTCACTGTACACTCGTTTGTTGGTAAACCTACTTGTTTACGAATGGGGGATAATCAGGACAAGCGGTTAAACAGTACCCGGACGATTGTAATGGAGTAATTCAAGTGTTTTTTTCAAATTGAGATTTAAATTAAGCAAAAATTAGGCTTCAAGATGAGGTCTCCACACCAGAACTCGTCTACTCTAACAGCCATCGGCTCTGCTCTGCGACGCACTTATTCACTTATTAATGTTAAATTTAAATCTTTCACTGGTGCGGAATGTAATATTATATTGAGAAGAATCTAGCTCAATAGTAAATCTTTTCGTAATAGGGATGATGACAATTTTTTTTCTGTTATTATATCGATGGACCGCATAATAATAGAAACATTGGTAAAAAAATTACTCCGTTAACATTAAAACTCACAGAGATTTTCCAATTCTAAAAACACATTAATGGACTTTCCCAAAAACGGTTCATACAAATGGCTACCTAGTTATGACGTCACGCATAGTAATTTGTACGCATAGTTTGTGAATTTTGTACTACAACTATATTAAATGTTGCGTTTACTAAAACGGTTTCATAGCAAATGTTGCTTTAAATTGTATGTGTTATCCTTTTGTTAACAAATTTTTGACAATTAATGTACTTTAAAAATGGACTTGCCCATCTAACTTTGAAGACTAATAAAATTCATAAAACATGAGTTTTCGAGCTGAGAGTAAGCACATCGTTATATTTAACCCAGATTTGTAATAATATGAAATAGTTCTTACGATTTCAGGAGCCAGTCATCATGCCTATTGTTGATAATTTAGAGAATTATGTTTTAATGAGTGTCATCATCATCATCATCAGCTCATTAAACGTCCCCACCGAGGGGCACGAGCCTACCCGTATAGGGTGATTAGGCCTTAGTCGTCCACGCGGGCCCAGTGCGGATTGGACGACTTCACACACAACCTTCGAATCTCTTCGCAGGCGTGCATGAAGGTTTCCTCACGATGTTTTCCTTCACCGTAAGAGCGTCGGATAACGTACATATATTTTTCGAAAATTCGAAAATACATTGGTACGTGTCGGGATTTGAACCTCAGCCCTCCCGGTAGGAAGGCGACAGTCCACACCACTGAGCCACCGACGCTCTTCAATTAATGAGTGTATTACAGAAAATTCACACCAGGTATGCTAGACCTATAGTTACTGTTGTCTCAGTGCATTTTCATAAAACAATAACAAAAAAAAAATATAGCACAACACCAGTAGCTCATGAAATTTTATCAATGCCAAAAACCTATTAACCGCACAACAAAATTTCCGTTACCGACTACCAAAACGGAATATGAATTCGTCAACAGTTCTAAATATATCACAGTTTCTCATTATCGCTAGTCGCACTGATGGCGATAAAATAAATTGCCTCTCACTTGCTCGTGAGGAATCGATTGGTACCTCGCGATCAGTCATACAGAAACATTTTTTCATGGCAGCTCGAAACCTAAACAAACAGGATCAAAAGCTTACACGTGGAAAGTGGAATATTGTTCACTATTCCCCTAAAAGATTATTTTAAGTAATTCAAATATATTTCTTACACAAACACACACTCACGAACATACAAACACACACACAATATAGGTGCCATATGCTATTGATTTTCTTTTATTTTTTTTTGTTTTTTTCATGTATACCTTTTTAAGTAATTTTAAAGCCCTCATTACTTTCTTAATAAAGTTCTCGCCTAACATCGAAGAGAAGAGAAAGTTACTGAAAACCAGCGCTGACTAGGTGCTTGTCACCTGGATCAGTGACAGCTGAGGTGCTTCCTTTTGCTATCATCATTAACTATTACATATTGTTATAAACCCACCATTGTATGAATGTAATATTATGAGAGCAATGAACAATTTTTATTATTATTATTTGTAGTCTCTGTTAGGAGTTCACGGTTCATAGACCGGTCCTTTGAAGCTTGCGTGGGGACATGGGTCCAACACGTAGAGGCTTTGTGAGACAAAATAATGAGTTGTGATGTGTACACCGAGCGGCCGCTCGCTCTGCCCGCACTATGGGAGTACACACAAAGCGAGCACCCGCTCGGTGCAAGGACTATTGCGAATATGGGAAGAAAGGAATAAGGGCTATGGATAGGGTAATTAGTGGTCTAGTTTATGTACTATTGATTGAGATATTATTGATGTGTGACGATGAGTAACAAGTTTTGGCTAAAACTAACCTCGACTGCCTCTGCCACTTCAGTTCGCTGATCCGCAGGCAATATTGGTAACCTTAGATGAAGCAAAAAGAGTAACTACACGAGTTTCTTGTCGGAGTCTTCTCGGTAGATAACATTCTCCGAACCGGTGGTAGATTCATTAAAAATAACTTCTGTTTTGACGATTCAAAATTCTCATTTAATAATTTATTTGATTTAAGCATTTTTGAGTTTGAGTTATGGCAGACGTATTCTGGGATAAAGACCGCGTCTAGGCGTAGGACATCCCGATAGACAAATGTCTTGCGAAAGGTTACTATTAGAGGCTGGATGAGGAAAGCGGGGTATCTTCTTAGTATAGGACGTCACCGGCCCGATACTGGCACTAGAATAAGCGTTCATCATATACATAGTTGACACCCAGACCAATACAAACAGACATGTTCATCCACAAAATGTTTGTACTGCCCGGGGATCGAACCCAGTACCCTTGGTGTAGTAACCGACACCAAATGGGTCGACAAAATGTTTTTGTGAAAAATCATAAACAAAAGTAAACATACTCAATTTGATTGACTCTACCATTGCTTTAGAATTAGCGCGCTACGCTGATTCTACAGTATCTGTGTACGTATGTATGTAGGTATGTGTACGTAGATACACCTATTTAAATAGTATAATTAAATAGACTGTTTGTACAGGTGAGATGCACATCTCAAAAATATTGTTTTTGTTTTAAATATCTGAGCAAGATACGTACAAACGTCAAATATTTACTAATAAAAAAGTTTGGGTTTCGAACGTCATCATAGTTCACATAATAAAAAAGTCGTATAGATGTAATTAGAGTTATGATAAATATTTTCCCCTTTAAATGGATTGGATTGAGATAAAGTTACCCCTTTGTAACTTCCTTATTACCCGACAGAAGGGTTATGTTTTTCAGCGTATGTATGTATTTCAGTATATATGTATGTAAATGAGAACATAGAGTGCCCTGCTGCAGCCGGAACCAATTGACAGATTTAAACATATGAGGTGTTATTAGATTGACTTCATAGCGCGAGACATTAAAAGCATAATATAAACAAAATGGCGGAATTAGAACACCATTTTGAAAGTTTGATAAAAAGTTTTGAGTGGGTTATTATTGAATAGGTATCTAAAAAAATAGTATTATGAGCGTCGAAACCACAGATTTCCCAATACAGGAGATGGGGCAAGCCGCATTTAAAGTGCGACAAATGTAAGCTCGACGATCATACACTGGCTGCCAGTTTATGCTCTGTGAGACGAGTCAAGGCGCACGAAATTAGAAGAAATTACCGTTTTTTTCCATCCTGTGCAATTGTAACATGCCATCATCGTAATGGATCAGTAAATTTACCAAGAAATATAATAACTTTTCACAGGTAAGAACCGAAAAGAAATTGCGACACTGGGACTGCTTATAAACTTGGCGGCTTGTCCAGTCTAATTGTATATTCGGATGTCTGTGGTCGAAGCCATTTCTCGATACAACGTATCATTTACGAAATAATCAGCTTATGAGATATTTTTTAAGAAATTTTATAACAGTGCTCAGAGCAGTTTCAACTAATATCTATGTTAAATAGAGCGTCTTAAATAAACTTGTAATTTAAAAATAACCTAAAACCCGACTGCTAAATTATTCACTGAAAAGGGAAAAACAAGGTCTACCATAACGGGCAAACTATATTATACTTTTCATGACAGGTAGGAGAAAACAAATCCTAAAAACGTTCTTTAGGCTTAACGTCTTAAATGTATATGTAGAGTAATTAAAGAAATAAATTGTGTTATCATATGTTTGTCTCCTGTCTGCAATACAATGATAAGTAATTATATAATGGTTGCAGTGATTGCTTTTTATAGTACAGTTGGTTTTTTTCTTTTCAGTAGGTATTCTTAGCAGTCGGGTTTTTGTTTCTTTTAAAAGTTTATTAAAAGCGGCAATTACCAACCACGAGGTGTGCTTGATTTTGTAACTATCTTTATTTTAGGTTTGAAGTACCATCGAAGAAAAATAAATTTTGGCGATGAAACAATAAATACCCCACCAATTCACACTGTACTAATACCAAGGGCATGTGCACTCAGCATGCATGAGGGCACAGAACCAAGAAATCAAACTTAATTACGTTTGTATGTATGTGCTATGTAGGAAGGCCTAAATCAAAGCGAGAATCAAACTAATGACAACTACACCAAAGTTCCGGGTTCGATCTCCGGGCAGTATAGACATATTATGTGCATGAACATGTTCGTTTGTAGTCTGGATGTTTGTATTTACAAAAAAAACTATAGAAGTATGTTTATCCGTTGTACCAGTACTCATATTACAGGCCAGATTGTTTTAATTGTTTGGGGCTAGATGGCGCTGTGTAAATGTTAGTGGATATTCATTATTATTATAATGCCAGATCTCAGACTAACAATAAACTAACTTCAAAATTCTGCCCATCGGTTGGGCAGAATATTCATTTATAATCACGTCGCTCGCTACATGTCATAGTGACATAGTTGTATGTTTGTGCTATTGATTTTGTACCATTTCAATGATGCGTTAAGGTCAAAATTTTATTAAATAATTTTAAGTTGTAAATATAATAATAACTAAACGTATGTGTCAAGCGGCTCGAATATTTTTTGGTTGACATTTGTTGGTGATTGTCACAGATTTCCCAATACAGGAGATAGGGCAAGCCGCGTTTTTAAGTGCGACAAATGAAAGCTCACGAGCATACACTGGCTTCCAGTTTACGCTCTGTGAGACGAGTCAAGACGCACGAATATTAGAGGAAATTACCGTTTTTTCCCAAAATGCCATCCTGTGCAATTGTAACATGCCATCATCGCAAAGAATCAGTAAATTTACCAAGAAATATAACAACTTTGCACAGGTAAGAACCGAAAAGAAATTGCGACTGGACTGCCTATAAACTAGGCGGCTTGTCCAGTCTAATTGTATATTCAGATGTCTGTGGTGATTGTGCATTTGGTTAGTTTATTGTAAATCTAAATACCAGATACAATCGGTCCTTACAGCATTTTTGTATTTTCTGTCGTCGTTTATGGTCCCCTCGCGGTCTCTATCGGTGACCGTTCAACGCCGGATTATGAAAAGGCGGAATGGGAAAATTAAAGATTTTTATCGGTACCCACCCGAAATATTTGGACAATTACGATCAGCAATTTTGGTTACTGTTCAACGGCTTTTTGTATAAGTGTTTAGAGATTTTTGTTTGAAAATATAAAAACAACACAAAAGGACTAAAAAATGTAACAACGTTTTTACGTTGTTAGATCTTTTAACGGCTTTATCTAGACGACTCAGTATCGAGTCTACCAACTAGTTCCCCCACACTTTCGTATCTCTATAGGCATATAATGTCAGCTATGTTTAAATCTTATTTCCCTTGACTGTTCCCTTTTCCCTGTCACTTTAAAAAAGTTGGCAACGAACTCATTGCTTCTTCGGAAAACAGACAGTCCACTCTCGCGTTGCTCCTTCCAAGTATATAGTCCATGCTAGTCTTAGATTTACGGTAACATAATAAGATGCACTAACTCACTCAAAAAGTGTCCGCGGCAAAATTCCGCCCGTGCGTCGGTAGCGTCGGTTAGGCAAAATTTTCATTCATATCATCATCAGCTCATTAAACGTCCCCACCGAGGGGCACGAGCCTACCCGTATAGGGTGATTAGGCCTTAGTCGTCCACGCGGGCCCAGTGCGGATTGGACGACTTCACACAACCTTCGAATCTCTTCGCAGGCGTGCATGAAGGTTTCCTCACGATGTTTTCCTTCACCGTAAGAGCGTCGGATAACGTACATATATTTTCAAAAGTCGAAAATATATTGGTACGTGTCGGGATTTGAACCTCAGCCCTCCCGGTAGGAAGGCGACAGTCCACACCACTGAGCCACCGACGCTCTTATTCATTCATTCATTCTTATTATTTCATTCATAATCATGTCATAATGACATAGTAGTGTGCTCGCGCTTTTGATTTTATACCGATTCAATGACGCGTTACGGAAAAAATTTAAATAAATAATTTTATGTTATAAACATAGGAATAAATACACGTCTTCGTGATCATGCATCTAGATAGTTAATTGTTCATCTGAGGTGGTGGTTAGTATGGTGAAGTTGAGTGCAACTTCACCGTTGAATCGACTACTCTTTTGCCGTACGTACGAAATAAAAGAAAATACCTACGACTTTTGGAAAGTACCTTGATCACGTTTTGAATAAATAACAACTTACTTACTTTTTTTTTGAATAAATAAATAAACTTATCTACATACAGAATAAATAAATTATATCTAGTATCGTAGTAATGTTGTGTCAAACATTCACGTTTTTCCCGGCCACTCTAAATTATTTTATTGTAATTTAAACAAGATAATGTCTATTTATCAAGTCTAATTACTTTTAATTAACCGACTTCAAAATACTAAAAAGCAGATACCTAATCAATTACCTCCCGAACCAGTGGTAGCTTCATTTGACATTCATAAGTGTTCTATGAGGATCTAAACTGAATAAACACTTTTTTTTTTTTCGAACTGACTACTGCTGTTGGCCGCAGATGGCCTTTACAGCTTCACCGGGCAAGTGGCGAGCGCAGATGGCTCTCAGCCTTACAGAATAAACACTTTTCATTTTCAATTTGTCTGATTTTATTTAACCGAATTCAAAAATGGTCTTTTTTCTGGACTTGTTGAGTACCTCCCAGCCCTACAAGCTTCTCTTTCGAAGTTGGATAGTTTAATCCAAATCAGCCATCAAATGCATAATGGTGACATTTTTTTTATGTAACAAAGTGAACAGGACGTTCAGGACGCTCACCTGGTAAGTTAATGAACTGATAGATAGTTTTCTTCATCAATACCACACTCGCGTCCGTCATCCGAGACAACAGACAGGTCTCTTATACCGTTTTTTTTAATTTTATTACAATGACATGTTATCGAACACGATATCATCTGCAGATACATGCCACGCCTTACTCTCTCTTTCTGGCTCTTCCAAAAATCCTGCCAAATTGACGATACCATCAGCAAAGAGAAAGTTATAAGTAAACTCCGCTTACAAACTGCAGTCTCGTTCAATCCAATACAATATTAAAAACATCGGCCATTGGTTTGTGAATTCTTTCGGGGATAAACCGTCGTCCTGCCCTAATAGGCATGATGACTGGGTCCTGAAATCGTAACAACTATTTCATATTATTACAAATCTGGGTTAAATATAACGATGTGCTTACTCTCAGCTCGAAAAGTCATGTTTTATGAATTTTATTAGTCTTCAAAGTTAGATGGGCAAGTCCATTTTTAAAGTACATCAATTGTCAAAAAATTTACTACTCAGTACAGTCACAATTATGAGTTCTTTATTTCGTTTTAACTGTGAATTAGTTGATTTGTAACTGTAACTGAAGTAAACTTGATGTAAATCATATGGATTTCGTTAATTTTTCCGAACGAATATTCACACATTCTCACAGCGCCATCTAGCCCCAAACAAAGTATTTAGCCTAATGGATACTAAACAACGGACAAACATACTTAACTATATGTATATTTTTTTGTAAATTCATACATAGTAAACAAGACAGACCAATTCAAACACACATGTTCATTTCATGCTACTAATCGGGGTCCCGCGGTGTTGTAGCCTGTGTCTCAACCATTACACCAAACGAGTCGTAATGTATCAACTTCATTTGATTTCATAAAATAATACGTAATAATAATACTTTTATATTTCCAGTGACTGTAACTCTATACTGAACCATTTTAAAATAATGTGGAACCCTAAGCACATTTCAGGTGCGGTAACAAATAAGATAGCTAATGTAATTTAAATACCTTCCTAGTATTTTAAGCAGAAAATAATAAGGTACGCGAGCAGAAGGAAGGAGACTGTGAAATAAACAAGATCTCAATTTAAGACAAGTGAGTACTCTTTATATCATTCTATATATGCTGCGGCTGTAGGTTTAGAAACTATGATAGTAGCGGTAGTCTGATTGTCAATTAACCTGGAAAAACCCATTCGATGAAAAAGAAGTAATCTTTTGAACATAGGTACCTACATGTACGAAACATATAGTTAAAAAACATTAAAAGAGCGAGTCATCATCAGCTCATTGTACGTCCCCACCGAGGGGCACGAGCCTGACCTTAAAGAGTGTATAGGCCTTAGTCGCCCAAGCGGGCCAGTGCGGATTGACGGACGCACAATCTTTGAATCTCTTCGTAGGCATTCAAAGTATTCCTCACGATATTTTCCTTCACCGTAAGAGCTTCGGATAAACGTACATATTATATTTTCGAAAATTCGAAAAAACATTGGTACGTTGCGGGATTTGAACCTGCACTCTACAGATCGGAAGGCAACGGTCTACACCAATGAGCCATAATCTTTAACTTTACAACAAGTAAAATGAAAGATTATGGCTGTTTGTTTCTTACGTATGAACAATACTGATTTTAAAAAAGTAGTACCTCGCGTACTGACAATTTAATGATTTTCTTTAGGACATATCGTATAAGTATAATCATCATTGTAGTCTACTATGACTACTCTTGAACAATAAATAGCCTCTCTTAATGATTTCCGTACAAACTGATCCTTAGCAGTCAATGTCCATCGGTTATCCGCCATATTAACTAGATCGCCGATCCACCTAGTTGTGGCCCACAACACGTGGGCCGACCTTCGCTTCTTTTTTTGGTTCCGCGGACGCCACTTAAAAACATTTCCGTCATATCTTTATTAATTGAATGTAAATTTTATGCTTGTGATAGTTTAGTCACGTTTGCACTCGTAACAAAAGGAAACCACCAGAACTTAATTTTCGAGGACACAAGTGTCTAGTATCAAAATAGGCTTATTTGCTTAACTGTAAATACTAACCCACCAAAAACATTTCATGGTGGCATAGATATAAACACATGATATTTGTCCTCTTTCATCGTTATTGATATGTTTAATTTTCAAATTACGATACATACAACCATATTTTATATATGTACTTTTATTTAATTACATATTAATTAGTTACTTATTATCTTTATCCTGCTCGCTTCGGCGTAATCACCGTTGTGCTTTTTTTATTTTATGGTTTTATTTTCAGATAACAAGCACAAAACCATGTTGAAGCTATGGATATTATTCACCGTTACGTTATTACAAACGGTACTTGGGGATGAATCTTCAAATCTGATAAGCCCCTTCGGATATTCGCCTCGACATGATCTCGCATTCCCTGAACTAGTGAAATATGATGGTTACCAGGTAGAGAATTACACCGTTACAACCAGCGATGGCTACATACTATCGCTGTTTCGTATACCAAGAAATGCTTCCTGTCCTGCAGATGAAAATCAAATACCTCTAGTATTCATGCACGGCTTATATCTCAGTAGCGATGACTGCATCATCCCTGGTCCTGGCAAAGCGCACTGCTATATCTACGCTGACGCATGTAACGATGTGTGGATACCCAACATCAGAGGTAACAGATATGGCCGAAATCACGTCTCTTTAAATCCAGACAAGGACAGCGAGTTTTGGGACTTTGCTTTAGATGAAATGGCTCTACTTGACTTGCCAGCCATCATTGACTTTGTTCTGAAACAAACAGGGAAGAAGCAGATTAACTACGTCGGTCACAGCCAAGGTGTCGGTATTTGTATTCTTTTGTGTGCCAAAAAACCGGAATATAACGCAAAAATTAAAGCTGGTTTCGGACTTTCGGTTACAACGTCTCTAAAGCATTCTAGATTCGTTGTAATCTCAATTCAAGCGATTACCGCTATTGTAGGTAAAGGAAGGAACGGAGGAAATTTTGAAATTTTACCTCATGGCAAACTTACCCAACAAGCCGGAGGAGTGTTATGCGGACTGAGCCCTTTACAGTACCCCTTCTGTTCTTTTGCAATATTCGCTTTGTTTGGATACAACAAATTTCAAATTACCGAAGAGACTCTACGTACATTGACAGGACATTTCCCAGCTGGTACATCTTTTAGAAACTTCGAACGTTGGGGAGAGATGGTACTCAACGGTTTCGCGGAGCGTGATCTTGGGTTATTAAGAAATTTAATAGAGTACAAATCAATGAAACCTCCCCAATTCGACTTAGAGGCTGTGAGCATGCCATGGTACTTTATTGGAAGTGAAAACGACTATGTGGGTGATATCAGAGACGTAGCAGAATTAGAGAAAAAGCTTTCAAATGCCACAACTTGCGTACTAGCGGATAAAACATTCGGACATTTGGACTTCATATATGGTAAGGATATAGTGAATTATATAACGCCAAAGATTTTAGCAGTCATTAATGGCGGTGAATTTAAATGTGATAAATAAATAGGTTAATAAATTATTAAATACCATTGTTTCTAATTATTTGTGAAAACGAGATCTGGTGATATCATTACACACTTTTGGAAACTATGCCCTTCTAGTCCCTTCTACAGTCTCACGGTTAGGATTTGGGCTCCAATATAAAACAAATTGTAACCACCCCTACTGAGGCTGCCACCCGTATTTAATAATAAAGTATTGTCATAATCATTTACATTACATTGTATAAATGACAATCTATATATAATACTATATACTATAAAGGAATACTAAACCGTAAATACTTTCTTTTACATAATTTGATTTGATAATGCTGATTTTTATTTAATAGTCGCAACACTATTTAAAGCATTTAAATATTTTTATTACTGACTGTCATATCTTAATCTTATCTTTGTATTTAGTCACAAGTGAAATTTAGAATACAGAATAATACCAGTGATATTAGTTTTTAGTATCCGATAGGAATAGATATTTAATAGAAACTGCGAAATGCAAAATATTATAAAATGAAATATTATTGTACTTTATTTTTATAGTACGTATTTTAGGGTCCGTAGCCAAATGGCAAAAAACGGAACCCTTATAGATTCGTCAAGTCTGTCTGTCTGTCTGTCCGTCCGTCCGAATAATACAACCCATTTTTTCTCCTGCGCACACCTACGAAGAGATTCAATGGTTGTGAGTGAAGTCAGCTAATCTGCATTGGGCTCGCGTGGACAATTAGGCCTATACACCCTTTACGGTTAGGCTCGTGCCCCTCGGACGTTTTTTTTTTTTTTTTCGAACTGACTACTCCTGTTGGCCGCAGATGGCCTTTACAGCTTCACTGGACAAGTGGCGAGCGCAGATGGCTCTCAGCCTTAATATTTACACAACGAGCCTAAGGGCGTCCCCGATCGGAACTCGAACCTCGGCTTAGGGCGTTGCGGGGGGGGCTTGGTAGCCTAACATATGTTTGGGGAGAAAAGCGGCCCGGCACATGCCGGTTACGCGAATAGGGACTGTGCGAACCTACAGGGATACGCGACGATGGCCCCCGACACCTCGGACGTATCATCTGCTCATGCGCAGAGCAATACCTACTTCTATGAATCACTTCCCTTATTTATAGGCAGGTACTCAATATAATGTATGACATCCATGTTTGTAAAGCAAAAGTAAACTGTTCAAATGTTGTTATACGTGCCTAGATTCTAGCAGAAGGCAATAAAATTGCATCGTAGAAGTAATGCAGAAAGTCTTTAAAAACTCATTAGACATCTAAATGGGCTAACGACCAAACGACATTCAAACGCAAAGCTTTCTGCCGCGGTGATGGCCGAGAAACATACAACATGCTAACGTGCATTCTATGAATAAATTGAACTTAATATAGAGCGTCGGTGGCTCAATGGTGTGGACTGTCGCCCTCCTACCGGAGGGCTAAGGTTCAAATCCCGACACGTACCAATGTGTTTTCGAATTTTTGAAAATATATGTACGTTATCCGACGCTCCTACGGTGAAGGAAAACATCATGAGGAAACCATACACGCCTGCGAAGAGATTCGAAGGTTGTGTGTGTGAAGTCGTCCAATCCGCACTGGGCCCGCGTCGACTACTAAGGCTTCATTACCCTATACGGGTAGGCTCATGCCTCTCGGTGGGGACGTTTAAAGTGCTGATGATTATGAACTCCAATTACCAACCTACAACTGCAATACTACATCCTATTCAACCTATCGCAGTCCACTGCTGGACATAGGTCTCCCCCATTTTGCGCCAGATATACCGGTCCTTCGCTTTTCTCATCCAACCTCCACTAGCGACCTTTCGCAATTAGTCGGTTCATCGGGCCGGAGGGCGTCCTACGCTACGCTTGCCGAGACGCGGTCTCCACTCCAGAACTCGTTTGCTCCAACGACCATCGTTTCTGCGACATACGTGAACAGCCCACTGCCACTTCAACTTGCAATACTACATACGTATTAATAAAGAATAGGACCCTTTAAAAAAGCTTATTATTTTCCATAATAATCTAGGAGTAGATAAACTAAGATTTACTAGGTGGTAGACTCGATACTAAGTCGTCTAGGTAGGTACCACCGCAGCGCCGGATATCATCCCGTGAAATAGGATTGTTTTGCACTTTGGTGTTTCGGGTTGAGGGCACTGTAACTTGTGTACTGTGCAATACCGAGTTTATGAGACCTAACAACCGTTGGCTCGGATAACGGATGCAGGGCGGTATTAACCGAGATTATTTACTTTATACAGTAGCTGTTTTTCTTCCTTAAGCCTAAGCCTTAAACCAAGAGAAGCAAATGCTACAGGCCCCGCGGATTGAGGGGCTCGCGCTACAGTAGAATACCTGTTTGACCCTGTTTGACCGCAACAATATAAATAATAATTAAGAGGAGCATAAATTATATTGCACGCCTTAGGCGTGAATATCTTAGGTTATGTAGCTTAGGCTTTTTCTTCCACTAGGTAAAAATATCTAAACCTCTGTTGATTCACGGTAAACCCAAAAATAAGTTGAACTATTTAAATGTTTCATTACAATCGATTTAAAACAAAATCAGGGGCTCCTTGACAGAATTTGCTGGAGGGCCCGTGTTGTCCTAATCCGGCACGGGCGTATGTAACAGCCGGTAAAATAATGCTGTCAACATCAAACGTCACTTTGATAACGAATTATCTTTAAGTTTCCAATATAAATTGTACTGATAACAAAAGTTGAATACAAAACCGTAAATTAAACTAAGCAAGGTCGCAATTGCTGTTGATAACATAATAGCAATCAGTGTTTACCATGTGTTAAAATTTGCGACTTCGAAAATGTCGCTTAAAACTTTACTACAAATACGGTAAGTTTATAAAACCATTAAAAACTATTAATAATGTTTTTACACTTACTCCACTGCAATTTATGTCCCGAATAACAGTAAACATCTAACTTTGATGATCCCCAGTAATTCACAAGTAACATTATAAATTAAAGTGTTTCGAATACATTGTCAACTTAACATCCAATTAAATAGCATGTTATGGGATTAAAAGATGATTGATTTCGCCCATATTTATGCCTCAGTAATAAGGTTAAAAATGTGTATGTAATATGGTCCTAAAATAGTTTTATTAATAGTATTTACTAACCTATAACTGTAGTTTGGTTATTTAAAAACTAAATACATTAATCACCGAGAATTGAACATTTAAAAAATGGTTTAAACATGTAGGCATTGTTTTCATTGCTGAGGAATCTTTAAAAATATCAATGTTATTTGATATTATTAGAGCGTCGGTGGCTTAATGGTGTGGACTGTCACCTTCCTACAGGAGGACTGAGGTTTAAATACCGCCACGTACCAATGTGTTTTCGAATTTTCGAAAATATATGTACGTTATCCGACGCTCTTACGGTGAAGTAAAACATCGTGAGGAAACCTTCATGCAAATCTGCGAAGAGATTCGAAGGTTGTGTGTGAAGTCGTCCAATCCGCACTGGGCCCGCGTGGACGACTAAGGCCTAATCACCCTATACGGGTAGGCTCGTGCCCCTCGGTGGGGACGTTTAATGAGCTGATGATGATTTGATACTATTCTTATTGTTTATCTAAATTCATTGTATTTGTATAATTTTATATAATTTGTTTTATTAAATTTCAGCAATGTTGCAAGATTTAGAATTGTTAACTTTGCACCTATTGCAATAAGAAATATCCATAAAAATGGATCAAACAAACAGGATCAAGAATGGAGTTGCAGAAGCAAGCTCACTGTAGGTGCTGTTTTAGGCTCAGTGTTAGTTGGAGCTGCTATATCAGGTAATTCATCATCAGCTCATTAAACGTCCCCACCGAGGGGCACGAGCCTACCCGTATAGGGTGATTAGGCCTTAGTCGTCACGCGGGCTAGTGCGGATTGGACGACTTCACACACAACCTTCGAATCTCTTCGCAGGCGTGCATGAAGTTTCCTCACGATGTTTTCCTTCACGTTAAGAGCGTCGGTAAGTAACAGATATTTTCGAAAATTCGAAAATACATTGGTACGTGTCGGGATTTGAACCTCAGCCCTCCCGGTAGGAAGGCGACAGTCCACACCACTGAGCCACCGACGCTCCTATAATAGATATAATAGATATCAGGTAATTATTGAACTCAAAATATTCTATTCTCTTTACCTTTTTACTTGTGTAGATGGGTACATCTTAAATCAACAAAAACAGTTGATTTGCTTTTGTGTATGGAGAGCAGTCCAGGCAGTTAATGGTTAAACTCTGAATTCCTTAGTTCAATAAAATATACCTAATTACAGTTTAATTGATATTACCACAAATAAGATCATAAAAACTTAAATGTTTTTTGGGCACATATAGAAAAAAAACTATCTATTGACTAATGAATAAATATCATACTGCATTGGCTTGTAATATGGGTACTTAATAACAGATAAACATTATATCCTTTATTTTAAATATTTACATAGGAAATATCCAGACTAATACAAACAGACATGCACAGAAATGTTTGTTCTGCCCGGAGATCAAACCTGGAACCCTTGGTGTAAGAGCCAACATCTCAGCCAAAATGAATAAAAGTAAATTTTTTTTTGGGATGGTGTAATAATGTATTTTATGAAATCTATTTCAGATAATATGCATACAAAAAAGGATACCAAACAGGACAAATTCGAGCCCGTTTTGCCAGAAGCAGGTTTAAAAAGATCAGACCTTCCAACCTATAGAGCTGAAGAAATTAGCAAACATGATACTAAGTAAGCACAATAAAGATTGGTTTATTTAGCAATTTATTAGAAATATACTGTTTAATGTTAATTGAAAGTTAGTCAGAATTAGATCATTGTAATCACTGGGAGTTACAATAAAAGTATTTTGCAATTATAATCCCACCAAAAACATTCATTTGTGTACATGAACATGTCTTTTTGTACTGGTATGGTTGTTTCTCTGTATAATATGTATGTATTTACAAAAGTATATAAGTATGTTTATCCATTGCTTAGTGTCCATATTACAGGCTAATGTTTAGTTTGGGGCTAGATAACGCTGTGTGAATGTCAGAGAATATTTATTTTATTTATAAACAAAAACACCTTGGAATGTGTTCACACCAAATTTTATTATTAAATGGTGAATTCGTAAAGTATTTCCAAATTCATAATAACTAACTTATGGTGAAGGAAAACATCGTGAAGAAACCTTCACGCACGCCTGCAAAGAGATTCAAAGGTTGTGTGTGAAGTCATCCAATCCGCACTGGACCCGCGTGGGGCTCGTGCCCCTCGGTGGGGATGTTTAATGAGCTGATGTGGATGCTATATAAGCTTATTTATCGGCAAAGCTTCTGGGTGACATACAAGCATGGTGTGTATGACGTTACAAAGTTTCTGCCATCGCATCCTGGCGGAGAGCAGATCTTGAATGCTGGTGGCCTCAGCATTGAACCGTTTTGGAATGTCTATGGGATGCACAAGACCCAAGAAGTATATAAATTATTGGAAAGCTATAGAATAGGTAAGCAATGTTTGTTATTGAAATACATATTTACTAGGTAGTAGACTCGGACTAAGCTGTCTTGGTAGGTACCACTGCAAATGAAATGAAAAGTGTTTATTCAGTTCAGGTCCTATAGAACACTATGAATTCAATGAAGCTACCACTGGTTCGGCAGTAGTTTTCCACTGAGAAGAAACCAGCAAGAAACTCAGTAGTTACTCTTTTCAAAAAATTGTGTTGAATACAGGTTAATTTGTTTAATCAAAATAATTATATAAAGCAAATTATATTTCAATTTTATCATTTTAAGTATTGGTAAAAAATAATAATCTACAAAAGTACTATTAAGCAGTTAAGTATTCATCATCAGCTCATTAAACGTCCCCACCGAGGGCACGAGCCTACCGTATAGGGTGATTAGGCCTTAGTCGTCCACGCGGGCCCAGTGCGGATTGGACGATCACACACAACCTTCGAATCTCTTCGCAGGCGTGCATGAAGGTTTCCTAACGATGTTTTCCTTCACCGTAGAGACGCGGATAACGTACATATATTTTTCGAAAATTCGAAAATACATTGGTACGTGTCGGGATTGAACCTCAGCCTCCCGGTAAGAAGGCGACAGTCCACATCACTGAGCCACGCTCCAGTTAAGTATTATATAGTTAAGTATATAAAGTAGTTGAATATAAATTAATGATGATAACAAAAAAACAAAAGCAGGAGTGCAACATGTCCATGAGTTTTTATCATTATATAATCTTCAATCTATAATAAGCTTTTTTTTATTAAAATCGACTTTACATGAGACTTGAACTTATGCAGGGGTAAATCAATTACATTTTGTGTAGCTTATTAAATATTTTAATGCTTTATCCCACAATGATTCCCGACCTTATGCAATCTGAGATTTGGAACGGCAAGTTTATGTTTGTTCTAGTGTTCACACTATGATTATCTGACTTTTTTGAAATTACATGTAATTTTGTGTACATAGATGACGCAGTCTAGAATGTACTGAGACGGTAATGTTAAAATATTTATTTGTTTAAATAATTCCCTTAGTGAGTCACGTGATTTAAGGCCGAATATGCACGGATGGCTCTTTTCTGCAATACAAAATTGTTGTAGATCAGCAGCAGACCCCACAAAAGTAGACCATAAGACATCATGCTGTGAAAATAGCTAAAATACACAAGTCTTGCAGTCTCAATATCAGTGGACTTCTTATCTTCCTGACAGCTATGCAGCAGAACAAGCCTTCCTGCCAAAGCCGCAATATGCGAACCCACTGCAATTTTGCGTCTAATTTTATACCAGGAAAACGGTTGAATTTATTACTTCCATGGGTCCTTCATCCAAAGTGATGATAGTATCTACCTGCCTTACATTAGGCATTGTAAACTTAATACATTTAGTTTTCTTAGAGTAAAGATTACTTCTTTACTCTAAGAAATGTCGTAAACCAATGTAATACCTGAGAAAGTGTAGTATTTACATCGTCAAAAGTTTCTTTTTGTCTGTCCACGTTAAATATAAGAGATGTATCATCAGCAATAATACAGTCACATAGGTTTGAGTTAATAAGGTAGATCATTTATATAAATTAAAAATAACAAAGTCCCATAATTTGAACCTGGGGAACGCCCATCAATAAAAGGGCTCCGCTGGAACTTGTTTCTCCGACATGTACGTTTTGGACTTTATTCGTTGAAATATCAGCCTCTAGCTCATCATCATCATCATCAGCTCATTAAACGTCCCCACCGAGAGTGGGTAGGTTTATTATAAATTTAATGATTACAAATAATGTAATTGTTATTATTATTGAGTGCTTATATTAACCATTTTATCTTTCACTTTGTTAAACAAATATTATCTCAATTAATCAGCAGTTAATGCAAGAAATACAAATACAAGCAGTCAAAATTTATGTCACCGTCGTTTTAAATAATAATTACCATAACTTAATACTATTGCCAACGTGAATGATGTTTCGTGTGCAAAGTATTATTTGTATGAGGCTAAACGTTGCTTAACATCAACTTTACTTCCACTTTATGTCAAGTAAAGAGAGCTACAACTATGCCTGTGTTCTGATATGGACGATACTCGCGAAACGAGTGATGTGGAGTGTTGGGTGTTGTATGTCGTTAAAATATTAATAAAATCTATACTCTCCTGGTTTTCACCGTAGAATCCTTCAATTTCGTTAAGTTGAAGTAGCCCAACCGTTGACTTTTTTAATTTCAGATTGAAGATTTTTCAATTTTCGTACGAAGTTGTTGCAAACACTTTCACAGGTTATTTAACACTCAAGTACTTGAATTAACTTGGTTTCTACATTAATTATACTAGTTAAACATTTATTTTAAATTAAATTGTGTAAAACAGTGCCTTATATCGTACCATTAAAGAGTGTTATGCATTTTTTTGGTTTCAGTATGAATGCACTGTATGCATCTGTTGTCTCAGGTGTCGGCTGCAGTGCGGCATTGACAGAAAATAATAACTGTCTATCATAGTCATAGTTTAAAAAATATATATCTTTGTCTTGCCATTAGTAGGGGTACAAATTTTATACGTAACTATAACTTTTATATATAAATATAATATAAATATTATATGTTTTAGGTATAAATTCAAAAATAGATCAAATAGAAATTCAGAAATAATCAAAATAGAATACAAATTTTAAAAATATGATATAAGTAAAGTCAGGAAATAAAATAATAAAAAACAACACATTTACAAAGTACGACAAACTTAAGGCAATTCATATTTATACCTAATAATTTAAACATTTCATATTCATCCATTTGCATTTTAGTCCATTTTAAGTTGTTGTGTTGTTGGTCTCCTTCAATGCCGCTCTGTCATGGTCAGGCGTATCACCTACCATCAGGTGAGCGTCCTGACCGTCCTGTACACTTATAATAACTTAATGTAAAGTAACAAAAATCCACTTATATTGTTAAGTTTGATGACCCATTTGGTGCAATGGCCTATGTTCAGCAGTGGACGATGGTGGGCTGATTGATTGGTGCAATGGTTGAGACGTTGGCTATTGATTAACATGTCTGTTTGCATTGGTCTGGGTGTTTACAATGTATATATTTACAAAAAAAATGTATATAAGTATGTTTATTCTTGTCGGTTTAAATTTGATGTGTGTTCTTGTGATGCAAATAAATGAACTATCTATCTATCTTTATTCGTTGTTTAGTTTCCATATTACAGGCTAATGTTTCCATATCCCTCAACGATCTCATATAAGCCCATATCTCAACAACCACAATTTATTAACAATGCAATCACGACGTTCGCTTCATTTTGCCAGTCTGTTGTTTGAATAATCCATAATAAAACACCGCAATATCTTTTAATAAACTTAAATTCTCACAAAGACCTTTAAGGTTAGCAAGCCGGTTATTATGTCCAGTGACCAACACAGCTGCGTTTCGTGGCAGCTTTCGATAGCTGCCACGAAATGTTGGAATATTCCCCACCCATAAGAAACCTCAATAATATTAAAACATTTTAAAATTAAATTGAAGTCACACCTTTTGTTAGACCAGAAATCACAAATATGAGTCACTGTCTATTTATTTCATATATATATATATATATATATGTATCCTTACATACCCTTCTATAATAATACCTATTTTAAGTACGTTTTGTTATGAACTTAAAATGTATTCTTATTACTTTAACTTATTACATGCATGCCCGTATTTTACATATAATATTTATATAAAAACATAAATTTGTATTTATTTCATTAAGTATATATTTCACTTTCTCAGTATTACATTGGTTACGACCAATAATTTACTCTTAACTCTAAGAAGACCAAATGTATTAAGTTCACAATGCCTAATGTAAGGCAGGTAGATACTTTCATCACTTTGGATGAAGGACCCATGGAAGTAATAAATTCAACCGTTTTGCCTGGTATAAAATTAGACGCAAAATTGCAGTGGGGTCCCCATATTGCGGCTTTGGCAGGAAGGCTTAGTTCCGCTGCATATGCTGTAAGGAAGATAAGAAGTCTCACTGATATTGAGACTGCAAGACTTGTGTATTTTAGCTATTTTCACAGCGTGATGTCTTATGGTCTACTTTTGTGGGGGTCTGCTGCTGATCTACAAACAATTTTTGTATTGCAGAAAAGATCCATCCGTGCCATATACGGCCTTAAATCACGTGACTCACTAAGGGAATTATTTAAACAAATAAATATTTTAACATTACCGTCTCAGTACATTCTAGACTGCGTCATCTATGTACACAAAAATTTACATGTATTTTCAAAAAAGTCAGATAATCATAGTTTGAACACTAGGAACAAACACAAACTTGCCGTTCCAAATCTTAGATTGCATAAGGTTGGGAACTCATTTGTGGGATTAAGCATTAAAATATTTAATAAGCTACCACAAAATGTAATTGATTTACCCCTGCATAAGTTTAAGTCTCATGTAAAGTCTATTTTAATAAAAAAAGCTTACTATAGTGTTGAAGATTATATAAATGATAAAACTCATGGACATGTTGATTTCCACGCCTGCACTACTTTTGTTTTTTTTTTGTTGTCGTCTATTTAAATTTATATAATACTTAACTGCTTAATAGTACTTTTGTAGATTATTATATTTTTACCAATACATAATACGATAAAAATTGAAAATAATTTGCTTTATATAATTATTTTGATTACAAATGAATCTGTATTCAACAATTTTTTTGAAAAGAGTAACTACTGAGTTTCTTGCTGGTTTCTTCTCAGTGGAAAACTACCTCCCGAACCAGTGGTAGCTTCATTTGACATTCATAAGTGTTCTTTAAGGACCTAAACTGAATAAACACTTTTCATTTTCATTTTTCATTTCATTTATCTGATAGATACTGTTACGGCGTTGGCGCAGGCGGTTGCGTTCTTTTGCACCCGGTGCACACGGAAGATCAGTGTCGCGGTGCTTATAAGTACCTCGACATAAAGCTGAGTGGGCACCTTTCAGTGTCCTTACTGTAATTTAGACTAAGAACTTTGTATGTATTTGGCATGAATAAATGATTTTATTATTATTTATTATTATTATTATTAATGCTTAGTTTGGGGGCTAGATAGCGCTGTGTGAATGTCAGTCAATATATTTTTTTTAAAGTGAAATAAGGTTTTGAAAAATGGACAATAATATAAGTAAATAATAATTAGGTAATCTTCACGACGATGACGTAGTAGACCACACGGACGACGAGCTGTGGGTGCAAGAGCCCCGCAGGGACGAGCGGCTGATCGTGAAGACGGCCAAGCCGTTCAACGCCGAGATACCACCGGAACATCAGGTTGCACACTTCGACACACCTAAGTACGTCTAATAAACAAACATCCCAAGTATATTTATATCCCGCCAAAACATTGTGTGAAAAATTAGCCAAGTCTCGATAAAGCTGCTTGTTTACCTCTAAAAATTAATGAAATCAAGACAAAGACGTGCCAACTCTGAAGTACCTTACTGTGATTGCTTTATTATTATGGTTAATGAAGTGTGAATTGGCCGTTGAAGAGTACACAAGGATACAAACCAGGTGCTCCATGACACCTTTGCGTCAATCTGTCACCAGAACCGCTACCCATTAACGATAATAATTTGCCACTTGGAAAACGGTGATTCAATAACCAGTCGATAGTAGGCTTGATAAAGCCACTAACTTATAAAGTATGTTCAACGGCCAAGTCACAAAAGATGCGAACCGCAATAAGGTTAGGACGAGAAACTTAAAAAAATATTAATATATTTTGAGGTTCCCCATACATTGAACTGAAACTCAATTTATTTTTCATCGTATTTATTTATTTAAATAATTGCAAACAAGACTTGTCTGTTTTTCCAGTGAATTATTCTACGTGCGCCAGCATATGCCTGTTCCGGAGCTAAATGCGAGCGATCATAAACTCAAAGTGGTAGTTAAAGGGGCAAACGAACGAGTCATGTCTTTCACCTTACAAGATTTGGAAAAGGTCCCAAAGGCTAGAATACGGGCGGCACTTATGTGTGCTGGTAACAGGAGGAGCGAGATGGACAAGGTTGGTATCATGTAACCATGTAAAAAAGGTTTAGTGATTTAGAACTAATAATCTCAAACGCTTATATAAATGTGGACATTCCTCCGGGACTTAACTACTGAGGCTTTTAGCCTCCGCTATTTTGAATTTTTTAAGGCTAAGTCTTTGGACTTATCCTCGGTCCAAACCACAGACATCAGAATATACATTAGACTGGACAAGCCGCCAAGTTTATAGGCAGTCCCAGTGTCGCAATTTCTTTTCGGTTCTTACCTGTGAAAAGTTATAATATTTCTTGGAAATTTACTGATTCATTGCGATGATGGCATGTTACAATTGCACAGGATGGCATTTTGGAAAAAAACGGTAATTTCTTCTAATATTCGTGCGTCTTGACTCGTCTCACAGAGCGTAAACTGGTAGCCAGTGTATGCTCGTTGAGCTTACAGTTGTCGCACTTTAAACGCGGCTTGGCCCATCTCCTGTATTGGGAAATCTGTGGTCCAAACATAGGATTTCATTAATCAATTTTTATTTCACATACATAATAAATATGGCAAATAAATTACTACGTAAAACTGTTTCGCAATCGTAACCTCCAAGTTAAAATACGATAGCTACTAAAACACAACCTAAATAATTAATTAAATTCTGAAATTGTCGTTAACCAGATGGTAGACTCTGCACTGAGTCATCTAGGTAGGCACTACCGCTTTGTCAGATATAGACCCGTGAAATATAAGTGTTTTGCACTTCTGTGTTTCGGGATGACGGCACTGTAGCTAGTACAATTACACAACAACATCTTCACAAAAACATTAGAAAGTTAATTAACCCTTTGACCGCTAGTGACGCCATGAAGCGTCACAAGCAATAGCTTTTCCATTGTGTCTGGAATCCTGGCGGTCAAAGGGTTAAGAAACCTTTTTACAAACAAGCTTTTATTTAAATGTGCTAAAAAGAAAAAATAAACTTTTACACTAAAACTTTTACTGTTAACTTTTAACGTCATTTCAAATTTAACACAATTTATATGTTATAAAAGCTTGTCGCGAGAGTTAAGTACTCGTATTTACTTTATGCCTATTAAAATTTTGAAAACTAGGAAAGTTGGTTATAGAATGACGTCTTACTGTTAATCATGAATTGTTATCCGAACTGAACGTACATACCAAATTTCAGCTCGATCTGTTGAGGGCAAGTGCCTTAAAATTGAGTTGTAAGATTTCACCCGAACAAACATACATTGCAATTTAATGAAAGCTTCTAAAAAGGATACAAACAATGTACTGAATGAAATTAATGGGATAATTACCTACATAAATTTGTTTGATGCCGTCCAAAGCAGGTGAAGCCGGTGAAAGGTATAAGCTGGAAGACAGGCGCGATTAGCAATGCGGTATGGGAGGGAGTGTACCTTCGTGACGTGCTGTTACACTGTGGTGTCGACCTAGACGACACAGAGGGGAAACATGTCATTGTAAGTAGACATTTTTAATATTAGTGTACAGGACGGTCAGAATCACACCTGACGGTAAGTGATACGCCTCACCAAGACAGTTTAGTATTATCCTCCAACAAGTTATTATTCTCCGACAATGCCGCACTGCGCCCGACACCCGAGACGACAGATGTTAGGTCTCTTATCATCATCATCAGCTTATTAAACGTCCCCACCGAGGGGCACGAGCCTACCCGTATAGGGTGATTAGGCCTTAGTCGTCCACGCGGGCCCAGTGCGGATTGGACGACTTCACACACAACCTTCGTATCTCTTCGCAGGTTTCCTCACGATGATTTTCTTCACCGTAAGAGCGTCGATAACGTACATATATTTTCGATAATTCGAAAATACATTGGTACGTGTCGGGATTTGAACCTCAGCCCTCCCGGTAGGAAGGCGACAGTCCACACCACTGAGCCACCGACGCTCCTAAGGTCTCTTATACCCGGTAAATAATAATCGTAATATATTGTCGTCCAGAAACAATGCGTCGCTGCGGCTTCTTCCTCGAAGTGTTCGGGCTCTCCATGACTTCCTTCATTAAAAAATCGTCCCTGAATCCACCGATCTAAATTCAGTAACAATCGTAACAGCTGACCATTGTTGTAGATGAGCGGTGCGGACGTGGACGCGACCGGTGTGAACTTCAGCACGTCAATACCGCTGCACCAGGTGTGGAGTGGTCGCGTGGTGTTGGCCACCACCATGAACGGCCGCCCCCTACCCCCCGACCACGGGAAACCACTCAGAGCGGTGGTCCCTGGGGCACCTGCGGTCAGGAGTGTTAAATGGCTGGGTCAGTAGTCAACTGACATTTCCCTATAGACCACCAGTGGGGTTACCACTATCCCTTAAAACAGTATAACAATTTTTTTATGTATTTCTTCAAAATTTATACAAAATAACAAAATCTTTGCTTTCTGCCAAACTGTGCAACAGTTCGTCGGCAGAACTGTAATGATATGTCAGAATTTTGTACCAGATACATGAGACTGAAACTGACCGAGAATTCTAGCAGAAAAAATGCGATGGCCAGGAACGAAAAAAGTCTTGATCCCTGTTTTCAATAGAATATGTTAAAATTATTTGTAATATTTGCACGTTGCAGTCGAATGAAGTCATACATAAGAATGAAAACAGTATTTGTTTTGGTACCAAGGCTTTTTTCGTCCCTGACCTCCGCGTTTTTTCTGCTGCAATATTCTGTCAGTTTCAGCCTCATACCAGAAACAGCGAAGTAATATATACCAAAATTAGGTGACTTCCTGTTATCTGTTTTTAGAGATGGCGGTAAGTCCCCAGGAATATGTTTTTATGTCAAAGGCAAACAAGTAGACCATGTCAACCACGTCCAGAGTCCTGCTCGATATCAAAATACCCACATGATGTATCATCTAAGATATGGGTACCTTCTTGTCTTTTGGACACATTCAATAGATTTTAAATTGTATATAGTACTAGTTTTTACCCGCGGCTTCGCTCGCATGAAAATTGGGGTAACATAGTTCCTGTTTCTTAGTATAGAACTCGGAAAAGAATATGATGTTAATGCGCTATGTTAATTTTGGCTTCCTACCCTGAAAACTGCGAATAGTCCCATATACCTTTTTACCTCCTTTTTTAAGGTGTTAGTTGAAAATAAATGCTGCACATTTTTTTCGTAGTGACAAATAGCATACCAATTTTTTAGCTTACTACTTTGAAAAATTCGAAATGCTCCATACAAAATTCCATCTCCTCCCCGACCCCTTATTTAAGGGAAGTTGGAGGTTAGAAAGAAACAAAAAGCAGCCTACACTCTCCATCTCTTCAACTATCTATTTTTTTTAAATCACGTCTTCAACTCGTCGCTTTGCCGTGACAGATGGACAGACACACAAACTTTCACTTTTAATATTAGTATAGATATATTATTTAAATAAGACGTGTTCACAGAATCAATAACGATATCGGAAGAAGAGAGTCCGTCCCACTGGCACCAGAAGGACTACCGGTCCTTCAACCCGTCGACTACGTGGGAAACGGCGGACTTCGCTAGCGCGCCGCCCGTGTACAGCCTGCCCGTCACCTCGGCTATATGCGATCCACAACACGGTGATACTGTGGCTGTTAAGGATGGGCATATTGTGCTAAAGGGTGAGTCAGATTACTCCGAATATGACTTTGACTATGAAATTTGATCTTAAAGCCTAATTTTTTTAAATCCCACTCAAGATCAAGATGCTTACCTGTTTTTTTTTGTTATAAGTGTACAGGACGGTCTGGACGCTCACCTGATGGTAAGTGATACGCCAGACCATGACAGCGGCATTAAAGGAGACTAACAACTGATAGACAGTTATCCTCCGTCAATGCCGCACTGCGCCCATCACCCGAGACAACAGATGTTAGGTCTCTTATACCCGGTAATTTCACTAGCTACAGAGCCCTCATCCCGAAACACAAAAGTGCATAACACTCCTGTTTCACGGGATGATATCTGGCACTGCGGTGGTACCTACCTAGACGACTCAGTATCAAGTCTACCACCTAGTAAAATGGTGGTAAGTGATACGCCTGATCATGACGGAGCGGAATCGAATGAGACCAAAAACTGATAGACAGTTATTATTCTCAGTCAATGGCGCACTGCACCCGATACTAGAGACAACTGATGGTAGGTCGCTTATACCCGGTAATTTTACTAATTATTTGAGTCATGATTTCAGACAATTGATGTCTACATGAAGTGTGGACTTTACCTATGAAATTTTGGAAGTCTTCAATTTACTGAGCTTATTAATGACTTCAGTCAACATTTAACATTCTAGATAAATGATATTCTGTATATATGAAAGTAGATGAAAAATGAACCGCCGAAGAGAGTACACTTTGTACTCTTTTGTTTGGGTAAATATGTTCGAAATTCGAAATATGTGTGTATGTGTATTGTCATTGCATTCGGAACACTTTCTTCAATTATTTTATGAGCATATCTCGCATCCATACTTTTTACATCATTGGTCTATATATGAAGCTTAAGGGTGAGTCAGCTGACGCATAATATAGGTCATCGTAATGGAAAAAGGCGCCTTTTAGTTTTTTCCCAAGTGCAAAAAAAATTATAAATAAAGCTCACGCCTTGGTCCCAGAGATGTAGGCAGAGATATAATAATAATAATAATCATTTATTCATAACCCAGGTGTTATACATAGTAAGTCATTTCAGGTATAGTTTAGGTTAGGGGTTTACAATGTATGGTTGCAGCAAAAGGTGAACCCTGACATCGAAACTAGTAAAAATACTGTATTTTCAATGTCAGTGATTCCTCGACACTGTTAAACAAAACTAAAAGTTTTACAGTTTATAAGTGCATAATTAGGATCATGAACATAATTTTCTTAAAATAACAATAAGAAAAAAATACAAAAATGTGATGTATGTATACTGAGGTACGCGCGCGCGTGCGTGCGTGCGTGCGTGTGTGTGGTGTGTATGTGTATGTGTGTGTTGGTGTGCGTGTGGTGTGATTATTTAACAAATTCTCTGTATCGATATACGACATTTTCAGTAAGCAAGAAGTGGTTTCTTTCTAACTACAAATGTATTAAGAGTATATATAACAATTTTGTGTATACCATTATATAATTTGGAAGAGAGGGCTAGAAATTGACGTTTAGCAAAAGCTGTTCGGCATTTTATTGATGGACATACATGTGTTGAAGATCTTCGATGAGTGAGTGAGGTGAGATGATGGAAGAATGTTTTGTTGTCAACGAGCAGGGTACGCGTACTCGGGCGGCGGCGCTAGGGTAGTGCGGGTGGACGTGTCGGCGGACGGCGGGCGCGCGTGGTCGCCGGCGCGGCTCGTGTGGGACGCCGCGCCGCCGCCGCACCACTACTCGTGGACGCTGTGGACGGCCACTGTGCCCGTGCCCGACCACCAAGAACAGGTCACCACTTCAATCAGTTATTGCTTCTCCACAATGGTTATACATTGACAATTTTATCACAAACTAAATACAAACTTCATTTACTTAAATTGCAAAAAGAAACTAACTCAAAAAATTAGGCGGAATGGGTTCATAATTTAAATATTATTGTATTTGTTTCAAGTTATTTTATATTTTATAATCTATCCATATGAATATTTATGTTCGTATATAATTTGTTTTTATGTATCTGTATCTTTTTATATAGCTGTAGACCATTGTGTTGGTGAACGCGGCGTAGTGGCTCCTCTTACCTCATCAACGGTGTCTACGGAAGACCAGCGTCAGGACATCCTGTGGTTGTTCTGACTACGCTGAGTAGACTCCCATTCAGTGCAATTGCATAAATTTAAAAATGTTGTTTTTAACTTTGTTTAACAATGAGTGTTGTAATTGTTTTCTGAATAAAATTTTACTTTACTAAATAGGTACATTATGGACCTGTCGGCACAGCAACTTAGTGCCTACTAAATCAACTTGTGCAGTAATAACGCCTAACACACACACAAACTCACGCATACACACACACACAAAAACGCGCGCGCACGCGCATAGACACACACACACGAACACACATTTTCGCTTTCTGCTTTTAAAGGTTGGAAATACAGTTTTTGCTCCTTCAGAGTTGCAAGTGTCCATAATAGGACATATAGGGATGCTGTTTATGGGTGGTTTATGATGGACATGGATTCCCGGCGTTCAATGGGTTAAATAGAATTATGCTTGCTTTGCACAGACGTGTTTTTAATTATTTCCGGCCTCCAAAGGCCCCTTATCAGTCTCTATCTACTTTAACATTTTTACGGGTTTAAAATATTACTTTCCTAGCATAAAAATAATGCATATTTTTGTAGCATCTTTATTTTTTTTCCCACCAGGTGGAGATATGGGCAAAAGCAACAGATAGCAACTTCAATACCCAGCCAGAGCGTTTCGACGATATCTGGAACATTCGCGGCATATTAAGCAACGCCTACCACAAGATTACCGTGAAACTAGCTCGTAAGGTTGGCAACTATTGATAACAAAGATAACTGTAAATCAAAATGATTAGGAATATGCTCAAACNTTTTCGTAGTGAAAATAGCTACCAATTTTTTAGCTTACTACTTTGAAAAATTCGAAATGCTCCATACAAAATTCCATCTCCTCCCGACCCTTATTTAAGGGAAGTTGGAGTTAGAAAGAAACAAAGCAGCCTACACTCTCCATCTCTTCAACTATCTCAATTTTTTAAATCACGTCAACTCGTCGCTTTGCCGTGACAGATGGACAGACACACAAACTTTCACTTTTAATATTAGTATAGATATATTATTTAAATAAGACGTGTTCACAGAATCAATAACGATATCGGAAGAAGAGAGTCGTCCACTGGCACCAGAAGGACTACCGGTCCTTCAACCCGTCGACTACGTGGGAAACGGCGGACTTCGCTAGGCGCCGCCCGTGTACAGCCTGCCCGTCACCTCGGCTATATGCGATCCACAACACGGTGATACTGTGGCTGTTAAGGATGGGCATATTGTGCTAAAGGGTGAGTCAGATTACTCCGAATATGACTTTGACTATGAAATTTGATCTTAAAGCCTAATTTTTTTGATGTTAGTGTCCTGTACACTCAAGATCAAGATGCTTACCTGGTTTTTTTTGTTATAGTACAGGACGGTCTGGACGCTCACCTGATGGTAAGTGATACGCCAGACCATGACAGCGGCATAAAGAGACCAACAACTGATAGACAGTTTTTTTTTTTTTACATTATCCTCCATCAATGCCGCACGGCGCCCGTCACCGAGACAACAGATGTTAGGTCTCTTATACCCGGTAATTTCACTAGCTACAGTGCCCTCATCCCGAAACCAAAGTGCATAACTCTGTTTCACGGATGATATCTGCACTGCGGTGGTACCTACCTAGACGACTCAGTATCCAGTCTACCACTAGTAAAATGGTGGTAAGTGATACGCCTGATCAAAAATGATAGACAGTTATAAATTCTCAGTCAATCGCGCACTGCACCGATACTAGAGACAACTGATGGTAGGTCGCTTATGCCCGGTAATTTACTAATTATTTGAGTCATGATTTCAGACAAGTTGATGTTACATGAAGTGTAGACTTAACCTATGAAATTTTGGAAGTCTTCAATTTACTGAGCTTATTAATGACTTCATCTTCAGTCAACATTTAACATTCTAGATAAATGATATTCTGTATATATGAAAGTAATTCTTGCATCGTCGGCGTCGAGTTGCAGAAGATTGGATATTATGAATGCATCGTTTAAAAGAATGATATGAAAGTAAATGTTGGAAAACGAAAGTTAGGTTTTTGAAAGAGATGAAGTTATGTCTGATTGCGAGATTATGATTGAAAGCGAGAAAGTTGAACAAGTGAAGAGTTTGTATATCTGGGAAGCGTGTTTCCAAGAGATGGTAAGTGTGATAAAGACATTGAACGAAGAGTTATGAAAGGAATTCGGTTAACGGAGCAATCAGCGCCTTGTGTGCAGCCAAACGTGTCTAAAAAGGCAAGGATGGCTGTACATAATGCTGTTCTGGTTCCTACGTGACGTATGGTAGTGAATGTTGGGTATGGCTGAAGAAGCACGAAAGTAAAATAAATGCGGTAGAGATGCGAGATTGTGTGACAGGATTAGGATGCTGTTACTAGAGAAAAGTGTGGTTGAAAGTAGATGTAGTGTCAAAAGTAGAAAGAGGTATGTTAGGATGGTATGGACCTTGGAACGCTGAGTGAAAAAAGAATAGCAAAGCAGGTGCATTGTGCGAATGTGGAAGGATACACGAGCAGGGAGACCAAAGGACTTACCTTGACCAAATTGGTCAAGTCCTTAAGAAGGCTGGGTCCCAAGTAAGAGGAATAAAAGTTGTATGAAAAAGATTGATGGATGTGATTGAAGCTAGGGAGTATGTCAGGACCGTGCAAAGTGGCGTTTCATCATCTCTGCCTACCCTTCTGGGACCAAGTGAGCTTTATTTATATTTATATTTATTTATTTATTTATGAAAGAGATATGCCATCCGTGCCTGAAAAATGAACGCCGAAGAGAGTTCACTTTGTACTCTTTAGTTTGGGTAAATATGTTCGAAATATGTGTATGTGTGCTGTCATTGCATTCGGAACACTTTCTTCGATTGTTTTATGACATATGAAGTTAAGGGTGAGTCAGCTGACGCATAATATAAGTCATCGTAATGGCAAAAGGCGCCTTTTAGTTGTGTTCCCAAGTGCAAAAAAAAATTATAAATAAAGCTCACGCCTTGGTCCCAGAGATGTAGGCAGAGATATAATAATAATAATAATAATCATTTATTCATAACCCAGGTGTTATACATAGTAAGTCATTTCAGGTATAGTTTAGGTTAGGGGTTTACAAAGTATGGTTGCAGCAAAAGGTGAACCCTGACATCGAAACTAGTAAAAATACTGTATTTTCAATGTCAGTGATTCTCGACACTGTTAAACATAATTAGGATCATGAACATAATTTTCTTAAAATAACAATAAGAAAAAAAATACAAAAATGTGATGTATGTATACTGAGGTACGCGCGCGCGTGCGTGCTTGTGTGTGTGTGTGTGTGCGTGTGTGTGTGTATTATTTAACAAATTCTCTGTATCGATATACGACATTTTCAGTAAGCAAGAAGTGGTTTTCTTTTAACTTCAAATGTATTAAGAGTATATATAGTACAATTTGTGTTTACTATTATATAATTTGGAAGAGAGGGCTAGAAATTGACGTTTAGCAAAGCTGTTCGGCATTTTATTGATGGACATACATGTGTTGAAGATCTTTCGATGAGTGAGTGAGGTGAGATGATGGAGGAATGTTTTGTTGTCAACGAGCAGGGTACGCGTACTCGGGCGGCGGCGCTAGGGTAGTGCGGGTGGACGTGTCGGCGGACGGCGGCGCGCGTGGTCGCCGGCGCGGCTCGTGTGGACGCGCCGCCGCCGCACCACTACTCGTGACGCTGTGGACGGCCACTGTGCCCGTGCCCGACCACCAAGAACAGGTCCCATTCAATCAGTTATTGCTTCTCCACAATGCTTATACATTGACAATTTTATCAGTTTCCGGATCTTTTAAAACTAAATACAAACTTCATTTACTTAAATTGCAAGAAGAAACTAACTCAAAAAATTAGGCGGGAATGGGTTCATAGAGATAGATAGATGAATATTCTTTATTGTACAATTTCGAAACAATTAACAATTTAAAGTACATTAACAATAAAACATAAAAGTACAAAGCGGCCTATTGCTAATAAGCAATCTCTTCCAGGAACCTTACATTTAAGAAACATTTTAAATCAGAAATAGGAAGGCGGAATAATTTAAATATTATTTTGTATTTGTTTCAAGTTATTTTATATTTTATAATCTATCCATATGAATATTTATGTTCGTATATAATTTGTTTTTATGTATCTGTATCTTTTTATATAGCTGTAGACCATTGTGTTGGTGAACGCGGCGTAGTGGCTCCTCTTACCTCATCAACGGTGTCTACGGAAGACCAGCGTCAGGACATCCTGTGGTTGTTCTGACTACGCTGAGTAGACTCCCATTCAGTGCAATTGCATAAATTTAAAAATGTTGTTTTTAACTTTGTTTAACAATGAGTGTTGTAATTGTTTTCTGAATAAAATTTTACTTTACTAAATAGGTACATTATGGACCTGTCGGCACAGCAACTTAGTGCCTACTAAAATCAAACTTGTGCAGTAATAACGCCTAACACACACACAAACTCACGCATACACACACACACAAAAACGCGCGCGCACGCGCATAGACACACACACACACGAACGCACATTTTCGCTTTCTGCTTTTAAAGGTTGGAAATGCAGTTTTTGCTCCTTCAGAGTTGCAAGTGTCCATAATAGGACATATAGGGATGTTGTTTATGGTGGTTTATGATGGACATGGATTCCCGGCGTTCAATGGGTTAAAAGAATTATGCTTGCTTTGCACAGACGTGTTTTTAATTATTTCCGGCCTCCAAAGGCCCCTTATCAGTCTCTATCTTACTTTAACATTTTACGGGTTTAAAATATTACTTTCCTAGCATAAAAATAATGCATATTTTTGTAGCATCTTTAATTTTTTTTTTCCCACCAGGTGGAGATATGGGCAAAAGCAACAGATAGCAACTTCAATACCCAGCCAGAGCGTTTCGACGATATCTGGAACATTCGCGGCATATTAAGCAACGCCTACCACAAGATTACCGTGAAACTAGCTCGTAAGGTTGGCAACTATTGATAACAAAGATAACTGTAAATCAAAATGATTAGGAATATGCTCAAACATTAACCGAAGTTCTAATTTGTGGAATGTTCAGATAATAGAACAATTATTTTTTTATTATGTTAAATATTGTCTGTTATTTTATTAGTAAAGGCATCTTAAGAAACCGGACAGAATTACAGCTTAAGCTGTCATTTTGACGTGTTTTGAATATTTTTCCTTTTTTTTTAATAAGTTGTTTTATGTATATCTGTTATATATATTTGCTAGGAGATAGCATATACTTTCAATCTTGTGGTTGTTTGTCAAATTGCTACCGTTTTCGTGTAGAACTTGTGTTGTGCACGGTCAATGTCTTTTCTTTCAAAGAAATGTTATTTTGGACCAGTGATCTATAGAAGTCTCAAAACCATATTAACAATTTGTTGACTAATGTTAGTGCTAAGCTAAATATAATAAATAAAGTGCAATCTTTTTTCTAAATGGCAGATTTGAGGTCTAGCGCCACTGTCTGTGACTATTTCTGAGCGTTCTTAGCAATGAACCAGTTTATTACGTACATGTAATTGCATAAAAGGCGTACGTGCAAGTAACAGGGCAAACAGCATTTATTAAACTTGTTAAGTTGATTATCCATATATTCAGTCCACAGATAATATAAATACGGTAGTACTAATAAGAATATCTGTTATATGAATATGGGGTAATTATTACCTATTTGTGGATATGTTAACGTTTTTATTTTATTTTACTATTTTTTTTCTAGTCTACCTACTAATGGACCATAACATTTTTTTACAATTTTTGTTAATAGCCTAGCCTCACTGAATATTAACTATGAAAGTGCTTTACCATATCACTCTTATTTAAATTATAAAAATTCATGGTAATATATATATACCTATTAATTACTACATAATATAAAACAAAGTCGATTTCTCTGTCCCTACATCCCTTATGTATGCTTAATCTGTAAAACTACACAACGGATTTTAATGCGTTTTTTTATTATGTAATTGAAGAGGAAGATTATGTATAAAAATGTGAATACAATTATCATACTTTAGTTATGTAGGAAAATGATTTCTTTGGCAGACAGTCATTGAAGAATATTAAGTGGCAAGACAATGTTTATTTCAATTTTAAGTATTTGCAATTATGATAACAGTTGATAACTTAAGTGATACTACTGTGTATTTACCTTTCTTTATGTACCTACATATTTGTTAAGGAGAAATATAAGATGTTAATAAAAAGCTATATAAGAGATTCCAGATCTGATAATCTAATTATCATTGTTCAAAATATTTTTGTCACTTATTGACGTCGAGGGCTTCAAGCCAAAGGGGCGTATAAGAAAATCAACACTTTCAGTAAAAAAATAATATCTTTGCTCTCAGTGTAAGGTGCACATTATTAAAAATTGTATGTGTATTGAAATTAAGTTTTATATTTAAGTGACAAAAAAACTAAGACTTTGTATCGATAAATTAAGAAATGATTGTTCAAAAAAAAAAAACTTTTAACTTATACGGCCCTTAGGCTCCCGCGACGTATATTTAAATAAATAATTGATAGAAAATCGTTATCTTGTTAATGTTATTTTAATAAAAACTATTTCAGCATGACAAGTGTTTCTCTTATCCATTTCATTTTAAGTTTCTTATTCTCTTTAGACCCTTGAATAAAATTAGTTTTATGTGATCTCAAAGGGCATTAAGTTCTGTGATCACGCTTAAGCAAGAGCTTTCAAATGCTTGTTGTACGCTGAATGTACCGAGCGCTAAATGGGAGGTAGCTATATTGAGAACACCATCTATATTATACTACAAACAATTATGTGCTCTCAAAAACAACATAAGAGGGTGTTTCAACAAGTGCACTAAAAAGAAAATAACTTCCCCGAGCTGTCCTGAGTAGGCAAATAGTTATACTCATTGATAGGCTCATCAGCTTTCTTAACCCACCTTAGGTCTAAAGTCAGAACGTTGTTTTAGCATACATTCACCAGATGGCAGCAACTATTGCAACATGCCTTCCAACAATGTCCTAAGAAAACCGTGGAAAAAACGTACGAATTGATTATTCTTTATGATTCAGACCAATAATAATAATAAAATATCTTGAACATAATACTAAGCCGAGACCACTAGAGTTGTTTTCTACAAAAAGGCAATTAAGATATTGTTTTGATTCTAGATTCTTCACTACATTGCTTATCATCATAATCAGCTCATTATAACGTCCCCACCGAGGGGCACGAGCACAGACATCAGAATATACATTAGACTGGACAAGCCGCCAAGTTTATACGCAGTCCCAGTGTCGCAATTTCTTTTCGGTTCTTACCTGTGAAAAGTTATTATATTTCTTGGTAAATTTACTGATTCATTGCGATGATAGGATGTTATAATTGCACAGGATGGCATTTTGGAAAAAAAACAGTAATTCTTCTAATATTCGTGCGTCTTGACTCGTCTCACAGAGCGTAAACTGGTAGCCAGTGTATGCTCGTTGAGCTTACAGTTGTCGCACTTTAAACGCGGCTTGCCCCATCTCCTGTATTGGGAAATCTGTGGGCACGAGCCTATCCGTAAAGAGTAGTAGAGTAGTTGTTTCTCGTAGGCGTGCGCAGATTTCCTCACGATGTTTTGATTCACCGTATGAGTGTCGGATAAAGTAGGTACATATAATTTCGAAAAGGCATTGCTACGTGGCGGGATTTGAACCTGCACCCACCTGATCGGAAGGCAAATGTCCACACTGAAGAACCGACGCTCTTGCACACATTGCTAATAATAATGAAAATTCCAAGTGTACTCGTAAGACAATAAGGCTAGGTATGATGTAGAGTAATAGGATAATTAACAAATATCACGAAGTACACTTATCACAACTGATGTACTTATGTAATAACCTAAATACATAATATTTTATCACAAACTATATACGCGTTTAATGTCAACAGAATTTTATCTTTTGTCGCATAATCATCTTGATGAGACAAAACCGGTTCATAAGTGCCGGGCGGTCAAGACCACAACATGTTTCCAATACGAAATTTGCTCAAACAATTACTACTGTGCGAAACATCGAATGGATTTAGAAATATCACGCAGAGATCAGTGCACGAATATTTGAAATTACAAATAAGAGGTGAAAACTTAAAGTTCCCATATGTGTGGCTGCGAGACAACTGCCAGTGTGATCACTGCTTCCATAAATCCGCTAAAAGCAGGATATTGGATTGGACAAAGTTCGACTTGAATATAAAGCCGGCAGACGTCGTCAAAGGCGAAAACTCTGTACAAATATCATGGACTGACGGGCACAAATCCGAGTTCCAGTTAAACTGGTTAAAGTTCAGGAGTTTCACTCCAGAAAGTCAGAGGCGATACAATGAAACTATATACAAGCCATCGAAAGTCACATGGAACAATGAAAGCTTCAATGAGGCTTTTACTAAACATGACTACAGAGAAATATTGAATTCGGACAAGGCGCTTTATAACTGGCTGTATAACCTCTCCGTTTACGGAGTTGCTTTGATTCNGGCGTTCAAGGGTTAAATAGAATTATGCTTGCTTTGCACAGACGTGTTTTAATTATTTCCGGCCTCCAAAGGCCCCTTATCAGTCTCTATCTTACTTTAACATTTTACGGGTTTAAAATATTACTTTCCTAGCATAAAAATAATGCATATTTTTGTAGCATCTTTAATTTTTTTTTTCCACCAGGTGGAGATATGGGCAAAAGCAACAGATAGCAACTTCAATACCCAGCCAGAGCGTTTCGACGATATCTGGAACATTCGCGGCATATTAAGCAACGCCTACCACAAGATTACCGTGAAACTAGCTCGTAAGGTTGGCAACTATTGATAACAAAATATAACTGTAAATCAAAATGATTAGGAATATGCTCAAACATTAACCGAAGTTCTAATTTGTGGAATGTTCAGATAATCGAACAATTATTTTTTAATTATGTTAAATATTGTCTATTATTTTATTAGTAAAGGCATCTTAAGAAACCGGACAGAATTACAGCTTAAGCTGTCATTTTGACGTGTTTTGAATATTTTTGCCTTTTTTTTTTTAATAAGTTGTTTTACTGTTTTATGTATATCTGTTATATATATTTGCTAGGAGATAGCATATATGTACTTTCAATCTTCTTGGTTGTTTGTCAAATTGCTACCGTTTCCGTGTAGAACTTGTGTTGTGCACGGTCAATGTCTTTTCTTTCAAATAAATGTTATTTTGGACCAGTGATCTATAGAAGTCTCAAAACCATATTAACAATTTGTTGGCTAATGTTAGTGCTAAGCTAAATATAATAAATAAAGTGCAATCTTTTTTCTAAATGGCAGATTTGAGGTCTAGCGCCACTGTCTGTGACTATTTCTGAGCGTTCTTAGCAATGAACCAGTTTATTACGTACATGTAATTGCATAAAAGGCGTACGTGCAAGTACAGGGCAAACAGCATTTATTAAACTTGTTAAGTTGATTATCCATATATTCAGCACTACACAGATAATACGGTAGTACTGTTATGAATATATGTTATATGAATATGGGGTAATTATTACCTTTTGTGGATATGTTAACGTTTTTTATTTTATTTTACTATTTTTTCTTGTCTACCTACTAATGGACCATAACATTTTTTTACAATTTTTGTTAATAGCCTAGCCTCACTGAATATTAACTATGAAAGTGCTTTACCATATCACTCTTATTTAAATTATAAAAATTCATGGTAATATATACCTATTAATTACTACATAATATAAAACAAAGTCGATTTCTCTGTCCCTACATCCCTTATGTATGCTTAATCTGTAAAACTACACAACGGATTTTAATGCGTTTTTTTATTATGTAATTGAAGAGGAAGATTATGTATAAAAATGTGAATACAATTATCATACTTTAGTTATGTAGGAAAATGATTTCTTTGGCAGACAGTCATTGAAGAATATTAAGTGACAAGACAATGTTTATTTCAATTTTAAGTATTTGCAATTATGATAACAGTTGATAACTTAAGTGATACTACTGTGTATTTACCTTTCTTTATGTACCTACATATTTGTTAAGGAGAAATATAAGATTTAATAAAAGCTATATAAGAGATTCCAGATCTGATAATCTAATTATCAGATTGTTAAAATATTTTTGTCACTTATTGACGTCGAGGGCTTCAAGCCAAAGGGCGTATAAGAAATCAACATTTTCAGTAAAAAATAATATCTTTGCTCTCAGTGTAAGGTGCACATTATTAAAATTGTATGTGTATTGAAATTAAGTTTATATTTATGTGACAAATAAAAACTAAGACTTTTTCGATAAATTAAGAAAGATTGTTCAAATAAAAAAAACTTTTAACTTATACGGCCCTTAGGCTCCCGCGACGTATATTTAAATAAATAATTGATAGAAAATCGTTATCTTGTTAATGTTATTTTAATAAAAACTATTTCAGCATGACAAGTGTTTCTCTTATCCATTTCATTTTAAGTTTCTTATTCTCTTTAGACCCTTGAATAAAATTAGTTTTATGTGATCTCAAAGGGCATTAAGTTCTGTGATCACGCTTAAGCAAGAGCTTTCAAATGCTTGTTGTACGCTGAATGTACCGAGCGCTAAATGGGAGGTAGCTATATTGAGAACACCATCTATATTATACTACAAACAATTATGTGCTCTCAAAAACAACATAAGAGGGTGTTTCAACAAGTGCACTAAAAAGAAAATAACTTCCCCGAGCTGTCCTGAGTAGGCAAATAGGTATACTCATTGAGAGGCAAGCGCTCGTCAGCTTTCTTAACCCACCTTAGGTCTAAAATCAGAGCGTTGTTTTAGCATACATTCACCAGATGGCAGCAACTGTTGCAATATGCCTATATATATAGGCATTTTCTGCTTAAAAGGTGACTACGACAAATTTTCTGTAAATGTAAAAAAAATGTTGAAGAAATAAAGATAATAATTATTTATTAATTATGCCATTATTATCAACAATGTCCTAGAAAACCGTGGAAAAAACGTACGAATTGATTATTCTTTATATTCAGAGACCAATAATAAAATAAAATATCTTGAACATAAACTAAGCCGAGACCACTAGAGTTGTTTCTACAAAAAGGCAATTAGAATTTTTTTGATTCTTAGATTCTTCACTACATTGCTTATCATCAAAATCAGCTCATTATAACGTCCCCACCGAGGGGCACGAGCCTATCCGTAAAGTCTTAGTTGTTTCTCGTAGGCGTGCGCAGATTTCCTCACGATGTTTTGATTCACCGTATGAGTGTCGGATAAAGTAGGTACATATAATTTCGAAAAGGCATTGCTACGTGGCGGGATTTGAACCTGCACCCACCTGATCGGAAGGCAAATGTCCACACTTAAGAACCGACGCTCTTGCACACATTGCTAATAATAATGAAAATTCCAAGTGTACTCGCAAGCGTAAGACAATAAGGCTAGGTATGATGTATAGTAATAGGATAATTAACAAATATCACCAAGTACACTTATCACAACTGATGTACTTATGTAATAACCTAAATACATAATATTTTATCACAAACTATATACGCGTTTAATGTCAACAGAATTTTATCTTTTGTCGCATAATCATCTTGATGAGACAAAACCGGTTCATAAGTGCCGGGCGGTCAAGACCACAACATGTTTCCAATACGAAATTTGCTCAAACAATTACTACTGTGCGAAACATCGAACGGATTTAGAAATATCACGCAGAGATCAGTGCACGAATATTTGAAATTACAAATAAGAGGTGAAAACTTAAAGTTCCCATACGTGTGGCTGCGAGACAACTGCCAGTGTGATCACTGCTTCCATAAATCCGCTAAAAGCAGGATATTGGATTGGACAAAGTTCGACTTGAATATAAAGCCGGCAGACGTCGTCAAAGGCGAAAACTCTGTACAAATATCATGGACTGACGGGCACAAATCCGAGTTCCAGTTAAACTGGTTAAAGTTCAGGAGTTTCACTCCAGAAAGTCAGAGGCGATACAATGAAACTATATACAAGCCATCGAAAGTCACATGGAACAATGAAAGCTTCAATGAGGCTTTTACTAAACATGACTACAGAGAAATATTGAATTCGGACAAGGCGCTTTATAACTGGCTGTATAACCTCTCCGTTTACGGAGTTGCTTTGATTCAGAATACACCAGACGTGGAAACAGCAGGCGATGCGATAGTTCAAACGATTGGATTCACAAAGCGAACACATTACGGTGTAAAATTCATCGTACAAAATGTTCCTAATACGAGCAATGTTGCGTATTTATCAAGCACATTACAGATGCACACAGACCTGCCCTACTATGAATATTGCCCTGGAGTGAATCTGTTACACTGTCTCGTTCAAACTGAGAGTGAAGGTGGTGATAACCTATTATCAGATGGTCATTACGTAGCGAATTATATAAAAGAGCATCATCCCAATCAATATAAAACTTTAACCGAAACAGAAGTTGAATGGTCTGACATAGGCACTGAAGACGGAAATGAATTTTACAAACTATACAGAGCACCTGTTATCTGCCTTGATAAAAACGGGGAGATATTCAGGATAAACTTTTCCGTACCTCAGAGAGGTAGCCACTTCCCCGGCCCAATAGAAGAAGTAGCACCTTGGTATGAAGCACATGGACTATTTTTGAAATTGAACAGACAGTTTGCTGCCAATTTCAAAACTAAACCAGGCGAAATTTTAGTGTTTGACAATATAAGATTACTACATGGAAGAAATTCTTATGAAGATAAAGGAAACAATGTGAGGAAGCTTATAGGCGCTTACATTGACTGGGATGAAATATACTCACGCCTACGTTGTTTAACAGTGAAATTGAAACAAAATGATGGTATTTAAATAAATTAAAAATGATTGACTACCAAAGTATTGTTATTTAATAACTAATGTATATTGTTGAACATTAAGCAATAACAAACAATAAGAGGGCACATGATAATACATAAGAAAAAACTTATACCACAATATTTTTAACTATAATTACTACAAAATAAGTGAAAACTGCTAGGGATCGGCCAGCGTTAAAATCATTAGGGGAGGCCTTCTTTCAGCAGTGGACATTTTAGGCTGTAAAAATGATGATGTTGATGGCACCAGTGTGGATAAGGGTTTGTTAAAATTGCAGCCGGAGTTAACAGCTTATTGATTACTAATCCCCATTTTGAAGTTTGGAGTCAAAATTATTGTTCCAAAAAGGCAAAAATCTTACTGTTCATAAATTATAAACACCATCAAATAAATAAAAATTGTATTCAATACAGTATTTTTTTCTTTTGCAATACAATTTCATTAGCAGTATTTAAACTTCCATATATGTCTCTAGCCTATAATTCCGTACAGGAAAACTCCTAAGAGGCACAATACTTTGCAGCTCCCGTATATTATGTGCTTCTACTAAAGGAAAATCTTCGTAGTCTGGATTTATAACCATAGAAACTGCTGTAGACTCATTAGTATGTATATAAATAGTAAAACTACAGTCATCTGGCAGACTTTTAAATTGTTCTTTTGTTGATATATTTAAACAAAATGCACGCAAATTCTGCTCTGCCTGAATTAAATAAGCGTCTGCCGTGTTATCGAATTCGTCGGTTTTGAGGATGTCGAACACAATCTTCAAAAGCGGTATGTAATCAGTATTGGTGATGGCAACTACAACACGGGTAAGTTGATCATTCTTTAGACATTCCTGTATACTTTTCAAACACAAATCAATGTACTGCTTTACCTCTGGATGTATGCAATTGTGAATGACCACGTTATACTTTTTTCTCGTTTCAAAAACTGTTGCGGGATACACAGAAGCGTAATATAGAATGCAATGGATCGCAACTGCTAGAAATTCAACTGTTATATCTTGAAAACAAGGATCCATTACAATTTAAGTTAAATTTCGAATAAAGTTATCGTTTCTGTTTTCGTAGGTAGCGCGCCTTTAATAATGACCAACGAGAACGACAGATGTCATATTGCCACTTGACAGTGACAATTGAATTGTTATTTCGCGTTCCATTTATCGAAATCTTTGGTTAGGTTAAGTCAGTTACAATAATAAAAACATGTGATTTGCAATAACCCAAGGTATTTTAAGTACCTTATTTTTTGAAATGGTCATCAAGAGTTATATTTATGTATTTATACATACCTTCACGTTCCAGCTAAGAATGAAGTCTAGTACAATTGTATGGATTATACTTCAGGATTGTTTATCTTCTAACTGAAGGTTGTCTGGTAGAGATTGTTAGACTTGGATTTGTGAATTAATGTAACCTTTAACGAGTTACATGGGTAAAGCTAGGTAACGAGGTTTCCCCCAGGGGAAAAGTCTATTAATGTTGTCATACTCCAAATAATTATGGATATTATTATCTTGTATATATAGAATGTAAAACATTGAATCCATATAAAAGATATGAGGAGATATTGATGAAAAAAAAGAAGCCCTCATTGAAAATCAACTGGTATATCAATAAAACTCAAGGGCAAGGCCTCTACCTGGTTAGACACCCATACTAAGTATTAGTATGTTTAAGTATTTTGAATGACAATTTAAACAAAAAGCATAAAGATAACTTAAATACAATTTATTTTACAACAAATTAGCTAAACAGTAGTTGCATTTCTTTTGAAAATAATTATTTGTCCGGGATTGCTTCCAAGCCCTGAAAACAAATAAAAATTACTATAACTTCTTCAAACTATATTTCATCATTTGTTTAAAAACTTATCCCTAGTATTTTTTTTTAATTTTTTTTTAGAATTTTGCAATGTCATACTTATGCATAATATTGCCATAATCGTGAGGAACCTGCACATGCCTGCAAAGAGATTCAAAAGGTTGTGAGTGAAGTCATCCAACCCGTACTAACATAATGGCCCGCATGGACAACTAAGGCTTAATCACCCTATATTGGTAGGCTCGAGCCCCTCGGGGAGGATGTTTAATGAGCTGAAGATAATGATGATTGCCATAATCTCCATACTATATGACAGGTGTGTTAAAGATAGCAGTACCTACTTTAGAAAATTAAAGATGAGGAGTACTGCTACCCATTCACTCCTGATTTTTTCCTAAGCTGCCTCATGTGGCACCCATGTGATGAGCAGTGAGGTGACAATTATATTTTCATTTGCCACCACCACACAGCTTATATGACTAACTAAATCATCATACTAAGTCACCTAGTACCTACATATCCCAGTACAAGATATCATCCCATGAAACAGGAGTGTATTGCAATGCACTTTTGTGATTCAGTATGAGGGCAGGAGGAATTACTCCAAATATTTAATATTTTGCTAAATAGACATTAAAAGACAAAGATGCAAATATAAATATATACAAACAATATAAGACAGTGAAACAAAATAGGTGTCTTACATTGACTTTGTAAGCATTTCCAGTTAGCCTCACATCACGCTGATAATTAATGCGATCCCATCTCTGAAGCAAGCTTCGTCTGTAATGCTGAAAGAGGCAGGTATTACAAAACTATTATCATATAAAAACATGTGTTTTGATTAATCTTGCCCTTTCTTGTTTACAAGTTTGCCTAGAAAAGATCCCAAGCAGAATAAAGTTTTTTTAATAACTAAAATAGAAATATATCTAAATAAATAGCATCATATGGACAACTATGTGGCACCATATGTATGTTTTCAATATATAATAGTATGCCTCTTAGTGCCTTTTGAAACTTCTTGAGTATCACATTTGACTGTTTATGGAGGAGATTTGGCAAAAGCGATGCAGAAATTTGTTATATTTAGGTATATCATGACCATCACTTACATACTACATCAAAAACCTACTTCTACGTCTGCTAATAAGTAAAATAATCTTATGGTGATATATTTACAAGCAGTTCAATGCACTTTTTTATCTGTGGACTGGCACCAAAACATCAGATTTGCTCTTCTAAAATACATCACAAGTGTTACAGCCAAGATTGTTACCTAACCACTAAGGTTATTTTGCTTACTTACATTTCCTAAAGCAAGATTGTGAATGTGATATAGCCCCCAGCCTGGCAAACCCAAAGCTGCCGTCACAATGAAGAAGCTAGGCAGAATTTCGTACCACATAATTACAAGAAATTTTGGAATAAATAAGGAAAACAAAGTGTTTCGCCAAACGTCAGTATTCTGTTTAATGCTACCAGAGCGAAAAATACATTTCTTCCATCAGGGTGACCAGCACACTAGGAAAGGTAGGATAAAAATTAAAATTTTAGATCAAAGTTATTAGAAAACAAAAATAAGGATAATTCAAATTGTGATTCCTAGATCTAGACCTAGAATCACTTTGCCTAATATAATCTTATAATTTCTTATTTTTTTAAATATTTATTTTCTACAAATAAAGATTTTGTGTAAGTGTAACGTAAATATATTAAATAATTACTTACGGACAGGCCAAAACTTTTGTGAGGTTGTTTAATTGAATATTTTATTTAATAACTTACGTTTCCCAAAACTAAGTAATGTAGCCCCCAGAGTGCGTATCCTGGAAGAGCCAAACTTCCACACACAATAAAAAAAGTAGGTAAGATTTGAAACCACATAATCTTTGTACACTCGAAGTATATAGAACTACTCCGGAATATAACCATACAATTATGATGACAAAATACAACAGCGATTAAGTTATTAAACAAATTTTGCAGGGAATGTGAATTACTTATTAGAATGTCATGCAAAATTTAATGTCAAATCAAATTAAGTTTTTCCTTTTTTTTATTGTTAGTATAGTTCCTAGTTCAGTTTGCGTCGTAAAAGAAGTTTGACTTACGGAATTATTAGGAGTAATTTATTTCTGTGGCTTGGCAAGTTTGATATGTATCTTGGATTTTTTCTGTTGTCGTGTAGCAACACTAAATATCGAATCATCAAAAATGGCAGACGTCCCTATCGACTGTGATTTCCCTGTTTGGGGATTATTACCAAAAAAAGAGACAGGCGTTGTCTCTTTTTTATCTAAATATCCTGAATACGATGGCCGAGACACTGTTATTGCTATATTTGATTCGGGAGTGGATCCCGCTGCGTCTGGACTCAAGGTAAGAAAAATGATTTGTCACGATTAGTTTAGCGACAACTTTTGTTACCTGAAAGCTTTTGTTTAATGTTTAATCTTTTAGGTGACACCTGATGGTCAGACCAAAGTAATAGAACGCTTCGATTGTTCTGGCTGTGGAGATGTGGATACTAGTACGGTTATAAAGAAAGTTGTTGACGGCAGTATTACCGGCCTGACCGGCCGCGAACTTAAGGTATTTTTAATAAAGTTCATCGTATTATTTGTTGTTATTAGTATGAGAGTCATCCTTTTATTAAGCATTATTATTAGTTAGTAATTTTTCTATCAATTTCTTAGTCAGCTGGCATGATCAATAAGGTCAATGACTTTAACTGTCATGCCTACAGCTGTTTTGTGTCATCAGCATATCACGAAAGAAAATAATTGTAAGACCAAAGATGCGTTTATATTTTTGGAATTTACACATGTTTTTTTTAAAGATAAAGGATTTTACAAATTTAATAACAATTTATACATTTAATTTCCTTTGTAAGTAATGGATTTCTATTTTTAAAGAAGTTTTTCCTCTTTGTTTTGAATCTCTTTATAATAGAGTATTAGTATTTATTGTTATGAATATTAGCTATAATAATAAAGGATAAACCACCCTTCATTGTTATTACAATAATACATAAAATTATATCGATTTTAATGAACAGAAAATTATGAGATTTATGAACTAAAATACTTCGTTGTATCTTTACAATGCCAGGTAACTATCTCTATTCAACCTATTGCAGTACATATCACCCATCTGGTATGATATATTTTTGTATCAAGTTGGAAATTCTTGTATCAATTGTTATTTTTTTTCTCTGTTATATTACTACTCTGTTTTCTACTGAAGTGGTAATACTCTTATAAGTGCATGTTGTGTTTGTCTATAATTATTTATGGCAAAAGCGATTGAACTGTTGTATGGTTTTGCTTTCAAAGTATAATGGTACATAAACATTGGAAAACCTAATACATAAAATAAAATGTGTTCTTTATATCCTAGCCCTCCACTTTCTTCATCCATCCTCTGTATTGGTTAATAAGATTTATTATCCACTGAAACATAGCACATGCATAGACAATAGATTAATCTATTGTGAGTTGTGAGTTTACACCCGTTCTATGTATGACCTGTTATTATTCTTTCTATCACTACCTTTCACAAGTCATCACATTTGTTTATTATAATTGTTCCATTTCCAGATACCAGAGTCTTGGAAGAATCCAAGTGGTAATTGGCGTGTAGGTGTACTCCACCCTTACAGTCTGTACCCAACCAAGCTCCGTGAGCGAGTGCAGGAGCATCGCAAAGAACACATTTTTGATGTGGACATAAGGGTTTGCAGGAGTTTGAGAGTGAAACATGTAAGTTATAAAATTTTATATTTGTAATTTAGTGATTACAAATTGAAGCCTACTAGGTTATTAATTGCGAAAGGTCACTGGTGGAGGCTAGATGAGAAAAGCGGAGGACCGGGATATCTGGCGCGAAATGGGGGAGACCTATGTCCAACATTGGACTGCGATAGGTTGAATAGAAATAGATAGGTTATTAATTTGTAAATATATTTATTAGCTTTATGTTTCCTACTTTAAACTTGATAAACTAATTGTTATTTAAAAACAACAACTTTAAAGCATACACCATTTAATACAACTTTGCATATAAATAAGCACTATGTGTGTTGGAAGATTCAACCTGTTTAATACCAAGTTTGATATTTATATTTCAGCAAATAAGGGAGCTAACCTTAGTAATGAAGATAAATTGCTCAAAGAAGAATTGGAGTCCAGGGTAGAAGTTTTACAGAATGTTGATAAGAAGTACAGTGATTTGGGTCCTACCTATGACTGTGTATTGTTCCATGATGGCACTGTATGGAGGTAAGTTATACTAAATTAAAATCATCATTTAACTCTTTGACCGCCAATGACGACTTAAAGTGCCAGACATGATAGTTTTCTTATAGTGTCTGGATTCCCAGATTTCAATGGGTTAGTGATCAGTATTAAACATACAGTGTTTAGCATCTTCGTAAAATAATTTTTATTTTACTTATTGTCTTTTCAAATAGAATATAATTACATAGTAAAAAATTTCCTTTTGCTACTTTTGGTTAATTTACTGCAGGTTTGAATGTTAGTACTCCTTCATGGTGGTGAAGGTTTTGTCATAATTAACCCATTGAGCGCTGGGAATCCAGACACAATGTAAAATCTATTCGGTCAAAGGGTTACTCTCCATTCCTCCATAAGGTAACTACATATAAAAGTTAACATTCATTTTTGCATTGGATAAAAATATTATTTGTCTGACAGGGCTTGCATAGATACATCGGAATCGGGTGACCTCGCCTCTGGCCCTCTGCTAGGCGAGTACTCGGTGACACACGAGCACACACACCTGACGCCGCTAGATGAGATGACCATCAGCATTAATGTGCACGACGAGGGACAAACACTTGAAGTTGTTGGGATGTGCTGTAAGTTAATTCATACATTATGACGTTTTTTAGTATTTTTCAATAAGGTATGTAAAGCTGACCAAAAAAAAAAAACCTGCTCTGAGGCGCTATATTAACTATGATTATGGCAACATCTACTATAGTCATACTATTGCGAATTGGCAAGTGTACGTTTTTTTAGCTAGTGTTTAATTTAATATAAACTATAGCAGAAAGTTAGTTTACCTACTATTTATTTAAATTCGCGGCTAGAAGAAGAATCGGCGTTTAAATTTTTTTTTAATCACTACAATACAATCTAGGTTTATTTCTTTCTTTTCTAACGATTCAGGAAGGACAGTTAAAATTTACTTTTTAAAGGTTGTTCCTACTACAAGTTTTTTTTAAAGTAAATATTTAATTTTTAAAGTATTGTGAAATAAACTTCCTTAAAAGTAAACTATAGGCATTCTGATTCTAATTAGGCAGTTTAAAAACGTACAACTTTATTATTTCAGTATTAGCTTTATTTAATACTAGCTTTTGCCCGCGGCTTCGCCCGCGTTAATGTCGGGATAAAATGAAAGATTTATTGTTTGTGACTTACCTTTTGGCCCTCATACCAATTTTTAGCTTTCTACCTTAAAAACTGCGGAAAATCAGATACTTCCACTATTTGATGCCAAGCCCATGAAATAGGGGAAGTATCTGATTTCCTGGTGGATATTAGAAGAAAAAATTATGACATTTTTCATTTATGACAAATAGTCCGCATCACAAATTTCAGCGTCGTACTACAAAATTGCGGAATGTTCCATACAAACTTCCAACCCCCATTTTAGGGAAGTGGGGGTGAAAACGGGACAAAAAGTAGCCTAAAACCTATTCTGGGTTACCTTCTATCAACATACCAAGTTTCAATAAAATCCGTTCAGCAGTTTAGGCGTGAAAGCGTAACAAACAGAGACAGACAGACAGACAGACAGAGATACTTTCACATTTATAATATTAGTATGGATTTTAATAGCATAAGTCTTCAAAGTCAGAATCCAAATATTCAACAGATTCATATGTTTCATGATCTTCATTGTCTGATTGTTGTGTTTCAATTTCAGATATAACAGATTCATTGCTACTTGTATCACTGGATGTTTGACTATCGTCACCAACATTTATAATAAATTTTTCAATTTCTCCGTCAATTACTGGTCCCTTTGTCTATAATCTTCTTCTATTTTCTTTGTATGCTCACAACAATTATTCCATGTATCGGCGGTTATATCCTAGAAAAATAATTAATAAGTCAGTAACTGTATCTAAACAAAATATTTAATTTTATATCAGATGAAATGTGATAATTACCTCAAAACAGTTTTTTACAAGCTGCATGAATGTGATATTGTCTAAACCAACATTCTTTGTGGCAACCTTCCCTTTTACTATGCCCCATATCATCTCAATAGGATTGAGGTCACAATGATAAGGAGGCAGTCTTACTATTTTGTGACCATAATCCTGTACTAAATGATCTATTTCATATATTGGGTCAGGTTTATTTTGTTTTACTATAACCATTAGCATACTTTTGGTAGCATTGGTAGGGTAGGCAATATTATTTGATGAAAGCCAGTCTGTAATTTCTTTTTTTCTATTTATCATGCTCGGTGGCTTGTTGATTTGGCTAGAATGATATCTAGCGTTGTCCATGACTATACAGGTAGGTTCATGCAAATTGGGTATTAATTTATCCAATACCCATTTCTTAAAATTAACTGTATTCATGGCGTCATGGAAATCTTCTTTTTTTTCTTTGTCATTATAAATTAATAAAGCATTAGGGACGAACCCTGTCTTGCCACCACAATGGACAATGACATATCTTTTGCCTTTAGCCACAGATTTAGATACACCGGGCTCATTTTCACTTTGCCAGCATTTAGCATGATTGAGCGAAGTATGAATATAACTTTCATCAAGGTATACAATTGGCATACCACTCTTCCTTACATCTTTGATTTCTTGTAGATATCTATCCCTCCATGCTACTATATCATACCGCTCCATAAGAATTGTCCTTTGATTTCTACATTTTTTAAATTTATAACCTAATTTGTGTAACAGTAAACGAAGAGACTCCCTGCCACCAACAAAATTTATTGATTCTTTCAGAGCTGCAAGCAACCGCTTCAAACTCGGTACTTCTTTTCGGACGGCATAAAATTCTTGTAATTTATGCCTAATTGCACAGGCATCAAAATCATCCAAATTGATTTTCTTTTTTGTTTTAGGTTTATTTTTCTTGGGTGTAGAAATACAACTGAGGTCTGACCTTCTCTTCGTATTTTCATTATGGACGATCGGGATATACCTATACAAAAAAAATACAAAAATAAAAAAACAGAACTTTTGAATTAAAAATTAGTCACAAATTAGCCAATTCCTATTGGACGTAGTATATGAGGTACCTACCAGTCAAGTTGACAACAAGGTCCGTGATGTTGTTTAGAGGAATAGAGTCAATTCCTTCAGACCTTCTTTCTGACAAGTAATTATTTATATTATAAATAACTTTTCTTAACTGGCTTTTAATCGTTTTTGGCATTTTAACGCTGAAATAACTCACTTAACTAAGAAATACACCACGAACAATCGACAACAAACTTTGACAGATGACAATAATGACATCTCTTATAGATGGTTGCCAGTTGAAGAAATTAGTTCCAATAGTTTTCCGCAATATGGCGAGGTTTTTTATTTTATTGGTCAGGCTTTAATTTTCATCAGAAATTTACTGCAAATACAAATCAAGTTGATTCAAGTGCTTGAGTGCCAAATAATCTATAAATCAAAAGTATTTGCAACAACTTGTATGAAAATGTGAAGTAAGAATCAAATTAGAATAACTCATTGGATAGTTTACTACAACTTGAACGAAATTGAGGGATTCTCTACTGTCCGTACCTGTGGTCACTTCATTCAACATTTAGTCCCAGAGCCAGCCTATAGATCCGATACATGAATATTTTTTGAATATGGTCTGAGAATCCATAGAACTAAAGGTCGACACCCCAGAAAATGCCTGATTTTGCCCGCATGCAAAATTATGACCTCACTTCGGTTGTAATTCCAGAATTTGTTATTATAACTCATAAGATACATGAAAAAAAATAACGGGAAAATAAAGAAATGAGTCCACCACAATTAAAGACGTCCTTTAAACGTTCGTTCATGAATGGATTGAGCTTGTTCGTCTTTGAAAACTTAATTCTACTCATCAAATTCTTTATTTTCGGCCGGCTCTCCCTACTAATCTATGAGTGTTCTCAAATGACCTAAATTGTAAAAGGCTTTTTTTACCATACAGCAACGCACGGCACCCACGTGGCGGCCATCGCTGCGGCATACTTCCCCGATACGCCGGAGCTGAACGGCGTAGCGCCTGGAGCTCGTATAGTGTCCCTCACTATCGGGGACGGGCGCCTCGGGTCCATGGAGACGGGGGCGGCGCTGGTGCGGGCGTGTCTGCGACTCATGGCGCTCAGCGACCGGATGCGGATCGACGTCGTCAATATGAGTTATGGAGAACACGCGCACTGGGCCAATGCCGGGTGAGTTTGCTATGTTGTTAAGATATTGTGTTTTGGATTCGGCGGTCACTATAGATAATCAATTGTGTGAACATTACGTTCACACAATTGACTTTCTTCGGTGTCATGGAACTGAGCAACATATCCTCCTAATGCTGCTCAGTTCCATGACAATTGTTGTCACAACATTGTCGTCAATATGAACGTTGGTGTTTGTCGTGTCTCTATATGATCGTGCGTGTAAATGTGTGTGTTTTTAAGTATGCAAGCGTTTTGGTGACTGTTGTTTTTTTGTCATGGTCCTTCGAGCCGGATTGTTATTGGTCCTTCGTGCCGGACTTGAACATAGGTTTTTTATTTTTGACTTAATTATAATTCTGTTTTTTGTTCGCAGGCGTGTTGGTGACATAATATGCTCAGTGGTGAACCGGTACGGCGTGTCGTGGGTGGTGTCGGCCGGGAACCACGGACCGGCGTTGTGCACGGTGGGGGCCCCACCAGATATAGCACAACCTATACTTATTGGTGAGCTTTGTTTAATATAGTTAGCTTTGTATAGCTGTACATAGACTAGAAAAAAACAGTTCATCAAGGCGTAAGACCCGTAACTTACCGTTTTTAGGTAGAAGGACAAAATGCGGGTGGATTAATCAACAATATTGGTTAGTACAATTGGTGGTTGGACTAATTTGTGGCTGGTCCGCTCCAATTAGTTGTTGGTCTAATTTGTGGTTCATTCAATTACTCAAAATTGACTCTAATTTGGGTTGGCCCATTTGGTTTGGCCCAGATTAGGGTTGTTGTATTTTTGTTCTAAATAAAACAACATCATTAAATGGAGGTTGTGTTCTGTGTAACAGACAATAAAAGTGATCCCTCAAATTTTTGACCGAATATTGATCCTACCCACATTTAATGTAATCAACTAATTTCTCATCTAAATTTGAATAAAATATTACAAAAGAAACAATTCGTATTCACTAAAAATAAAAATACAGTTGATGCGAGGATTGCACTCGTCAAACATATATTTCTACATGGAAGAAAAAGCAGGATGCCGTTGGGGTATTTTGTGACCTGTCGAAAGCTTTTGACTTTGTCGATGATGCAATGTTATTAATCAAGTTGAGACATTACGGTGTGACGGACTGTCCATTACAACTTTTAGTGTCATACCTCTCTGGTAAAATTCAGAAAGTTAATGGTAAATATTCCTCGGGTACTCTGCTCCGCATAGGAGTTCCTCAGGGCTCAATATTAGGTCCCCTTCACTTTCTTATTTACATAAACCATCTTGCTTACTATTGTAGTAATCTTTCGGACGTAGTACTATTTGCTGATGACACTCCTCTTATCTTTAACGTCCATAGACATAGAGAATCATTTGACGAGTCAAATAGTGTCCTGTCTGACAGGGCACTATTTGCTCGCGCTTGGCCAATTTTTTTAAAAGAGTAACTGCATGAGTTTCTTGCCGTCGTTTTCTCGGTAGATAATAACCCTCCGAACCGGTGGTAGATTCATTGAAAATAACTTCTTGGCGATTCAAAAGTGTCATTTTAATGATTTATTTCAATAAAATATTTTTGAGTTTGTACCTAAACTATTATTTATAAAAGGTGTTCTCATAATTATGTCAAAAATATAATAGTATGTAAAAGTTATGACCAGAAGGTGCTAGTTGAATATAATGATGACATATAATAAGAATAAGACGCAAAAATATGATTACCTCAATGATGTAAAAAAGTATAGATTCGTGATATTCTCACAAAACAATAAAAAAAAATGTTCCGAATGCAGCGACAGCACACATACACATATTTCGAATGAGCGTACATTTACCGCGAATTAGGTAGATTGGACTAAACGTTTATTGGTGGTACCCACGAATAAGGTGGATTGGACTAAACGTCCATTATACCGACCGCGAATTAGGTGGATTGGACTAAACGTGCATTGTATCAACCGCGAATTAGGTGGATTGGACTAAACGTGCATTGTATCATACGCGTATTAGGTGGATTAGACTAAACGTGCATTGTAACAACCGTGAATTAGGTGGATTGAACTAAACGTCCATTATACCGACCGCTGGTTTGGATTAAACCTTTATTGTACCAACCGTTAATAGAACCGACTAATTGCGTTTAAATGCTTGCCGTACGTGTCCAGTACGTGTTGGTGGGTCCATCCTTACAAAGCGCAAACATTTTGCGAGATAAATGATGGTATTTATATATTCCCGAGTGTTTTATGTTGCATGTATTTATGCATACGCATTCACGCCGTTGCGCCTGATTAAAACACAATTCTGACCACTCTTCCCGCGGTTGAAGTCAGAGGTGACAGTCTTTTAAGCGCCTTTTAAAGTTCACCTTTTTATACAACCACCAAAATACTTGGTTTCGGACGCTCAAATCATCTTCCTATACAAGTTTTTCTACTTTTTCGATGGTTTCCGGTATAATGCCTTTAAATCAGGTCGGCAACGCATTTCAGTGCCTGTTGGTAATGCAAATGTACATAGGCAGTGGTGTCATTTACCATCAGATGAGCCGTTTGCTCGTACGCCCGCTATAGCATAAGCATAAAAAAAATGGCTTGGGTCATCTTCAATGGAATCTCTTCCTTGTTTTAGAAGACCATGCCTCTTGTAAACTATGGTTTCACCAGGAGTAAATCAACAGCTCTTGAATAACTTCACATTGACTTAATCGCAGTTTCTAAATTAAGTAATCAAACGTTTCGTCGACCATGCATCAGCATATTTCAATCCCCTTTTCGCTCAATTTGCTCACTACTCAACAGCAGCAAACACCTTACCATACCTTCACGTTGTCGCAATCTGAGAAGTCCCCGGGACGTACGTTAGTCTACGATCATGGCGGCCCGATCCCGATTTATATCGTGACCAAATAGCGCAAATCGTCTCTTAACAATACACACAACATTTCGTGGTCGCAAATTTTCTTCATAGTTATGCAGTGCGGGAAGGCTTGTGCTTTGGAATTGGGCCGTTATAGGATGAAGATAAACTATGTTATTCAGACGTCACTGCAATGTTATAATATGAATAAAGTTTGAGTTTCACTTTGGGATGTCTTTAGGTTCGTTGAATGAAACTTTTTAAGGTAGAGAGTCATCCCCGCTTGCCATTCGCCTGGTGAAGTTGTGAAAGGAATTAGCGATCAACATTGAAAAGTTGCCTTTTCTTCTTTGTTCTCGCCTTTTCCTGTTACGCGGGGTAAGCTTTCTTTGTTCTGTGGGGTCCTTATTCTGTTGGCTGGTATGCGTTGTCATCTGAAAGTCCTAATGACTCGTGTCCCGCAAAGACACGACCATGCCATGAGGCAGATGCGGAATCCAAGTACTTGTAGGTGCTAACTCTGGGTAGAGCTGTGCCATCTAATTTGACGTTCGTGTGTTTAATTCATGACCTTATTTGTAGCATGTGTTGTGCGCAGGCGTGGGCGCGTACGTGTCCCCGGAGATGATGAGCGCGGCGTACTCGATGCGGGCGCGCGTGGGCGGCGGCGCGTTCTCGTGGAGCTCGCGCGGGCCCGCCGCCGACGGCGCCGCCGGCCTCAGCGTGTGCGCGCCCGGCGGCGCCGTCGCCTCCGTCGCCAGGTACCGCCCGGGGCCGGGGCCGGGGACACGGACGTCACAGGGGGCGGGGAGCCGCCGACGGCGCCGCCGGCCTCAGCGTGTGCGCGCCCGGGGCCGTCGCCTCCGTCGCCAGGTACCGCCCGGGGCCGGGGCCGGGGACACGGTGACGTCACAGGGGGCGGGGAGCCGCCGACGGCGCCGCGGCCTCAGCGTGTGGCGCGCCCGGCGGCGCCGTCGCTCCGTCGCCAGGTACCCGGGGCCGGGGCCGGGGACGGTGACGTCACAGGGGGCGGGAGCGCCGACGGGCCGCGGCTCAGCGTGTGCGCGCCCGGCGCGCGTCGCCTCCGTCGCCAGGTACCGCCCGGGGCCGGGGCCGGGGACGGTGACGTCACAGGGGCGGGGAGCCGCCGACGGCGCCGCCGGCCTCAGCGTGTGCGCGCCCGGCGGCGCCGTCGCCTCCGTCGCCAGGTACCGCCCGGGGCCGGGGCCGGGGACACGGTGACGTCACAGGGGGCGGGGAGCCGCCGACGGCGCCGCCGGCCTCAGCGTGTGCGCGCCCGGCGGCGCCGTCGCCTCCGTCGCCAGGTACCGCCCGGGGCCGGGGCCGGGGACACGGTGACGTCACAGGGGGCGGGGAGCCGCGACGGCGCCGCCGGCCTCAGCGTGTGCGCGCCCGGCGGCGCCGTCGCCTCCGTCGCCAGGTACCGCCCGGGGCGGGGCCGGGACACGGTGACGTCACAGGGGCGGGCCGCCGACGGCGCGCCGGCCTCAGCGTGTGCGCGCCCGGCGGCGCCGTCGTCCGTCGCCAGGTACGCCGGGCCGGGGCCGGGGACACGGTGACGTCACAGGGGCGGGGGAGCCGCCGAGCGCCGCGGCCTCAGCGTGTGCGCGCCGCGGCGCCGTCGCCTCCGTCGCCAGGTACCGCCCGGGGCCGGGGCCGGGGACACGGTGACGTCACAGGGGGCGGGGAGCCGCCGACGCCGTGACGTCACAGTAGCCGGACACCTCTACACTCCCCGCGGTCACATCGCAGCGCGGGGACCGAGCGGGGGACTAGTCGCTGCCACATAGCCCGTAGCCGAGTTCATAGCACTTAGTTCTTCCATTCGTAGCATTCTGTGGCCAGGTCACACCGTGGTCTAGTACGTAGCATATCAGAATGGCGTAGCCGATTGTATGTAGCACTCCTAGATTGCCATATGCGAAACACATACAATGACGTAGCAAACAGTGATTAGCACTGCTTCGTACTCAGGTACGTAGAACATGTCAAAAACGAAGCAGATCATACGTAGCACTCTATTGTCACCTGGTTCAGCAATACCAATTGTGCAGACCACTTCTCCATTACCAGCTTCGTAGCACATGTCGATTTTGTTGCCGATTGTATTTTCGAGTTTGAGCCATTTCCTTATTAGCCCTGTAGCTATTTCTAACCTTTAATGATGGTAAAAAAACCCTAGCATTGGTTCAAGAAAAGTCAACTTCACTCTTAGGCTAAGAGTTATCTGTACTCTCCAATAAAGTTATGGAGCTAATTAACAACTAATTACGCAAAGTCCATCCGAAAAATGAAACGAGCAGTGTGCTCTTAAGTTTTTATAAACGATGCAGTCTGCATTCATTAATCATGTTTGTTTTAATTACAGGTTTACATTAAGAAATTCTCAACTCATGAACGGAACATCCATGGCGGCGCCGCATGTTGCCGGTGTATGTGGTAAGTTAAAGCTATTGATATGTATTTTACTATCTTAAACGTTGTTTTTTTTTATTTAAAGACATTGCAATAATGTAGTAGGTAAGTATGGCACTGTAGTACTAGGCATTTTATAAGATGCGTCATGAATCTTCGGGCACGCAGACAATTGTCGCAGATTGAAACGAAATAAAAAAAAGACTTATAGTGCTTATTATTAAGGTGTAAAGTGTGGTGCAACAGATTTCTGTGTAACTTGCACGGTCTTTTTAATTATGTACTACATGTTTTTTTTTATTTTTTATGAAAAAAAAATAAGATTTTTATTGG
>PQWD01001692.1:217692-233195 GCA_019425675.1 Leucinodes orbonalis
TATAATTTAGCAAATAAGTCGCTTGAAAAACAGGTTTACCTAGTTCAGGCAAATGTGAATTATGTCGACCTATGTGTAAATTTGAGCTTGTCATGTACATTTATTGGTTTTAAATGAAATATATAATATTTCATTGATTCAGACAATTTATACATTCAAATATTTATGACTTAGAATATAAACACCCAGACCAATACAAACAGGGTCATACACACAAATGTTAGTACTTCCCGGTAGTACCATAGTTTAAAATCTTCGTTAGTTAACTATAAACTATTTGGTACGAATTTTGAGATCTGAAATTATTATTTTACCGTGTAAGTGATTTCTTATTATAATTTAGCAAATAAGTACCTACCGGGAGGGCTTAGGTTCAAATCCCGCCTCGTACCATATTTTCGAATTTTCGAAAAATATTTGTACGTTATCCGACACTATTACGGTGAAGGAAAACATCGTGAGGAAACCTGCGCACGCCTGCGAAGAGACTTAAATGTTGTGTGTGAAGTCGTCCAACCCGCAGGTCCCGCGTGGACGACTAAGGCCTAATCACCCTATACGGGTAGGCCCGTGCCCCTCGGTGGGGACGTTTAATGAGCTGATGATGAAATAAGTCGCCTGAAAAACAGGTTTACCTAGTTCAGGCAAATTTGAATTATGTCGACCTATGTTAAATTGGAGCTTGTCATGTACATTTATTGGTTTTAAATGAAATAAATATTTGATTGATTTAACTTGTACAGACATTCGATATGTTGTCGACGCACCACGGCGCGTGCGAGAGAGACGTGACGTTCCTGGCGAGTGTGGGCGGCGGGAAGGGAGTACTGCTCCGGCCGAAGTCGGCCGCCCCGCCCGCTGATGTCACTATCACCATTGAGCCCAAGTTTTTACGCGACCACACCGATTCCAAAGGTAACAATTGCCTATATTTGTTTATTTTTTATTTCAGGACAACTAACATAACAAACGATGATATCATTCAGAATTTTTAACTTATAAGTAACATAACAAATCGTTGTTATACTGAAAGGCTGCCACGACATGCACTGAATATGCCTTTTAATAAATTACTTGTTTTGACAATAAAAAAATAAATATATATTTGTAATAATAGAGTGGAGCGTCGGTAACTCATTGGTGTGGACTGTTGCTTTCCGATATGGAGGGTGCAGGTCCAAATACCGCCACGTAACAATGTATTTTCGAATTTCCGGAATGATGTACGTTTTTCCGACGCTCAAACACGACGTGAAGGAAACATCGTGAGGAAACCTACGCACTGCTAAGTGATTTAATGGTTGTGCGTTACGTCGGCCAATCCGCACTGGGCCCGCGTGAACGACTTCCCTTGCCCCAAGTTTCCCCTTCCCTCATTATTCCATTTCTCTTTAGTGGCCATTATTTTTTGAAACAATTCTATATCATATCAATATCTTTCCCTTGCAAACTAAGAGAAACAATAAACTTAAAAATAATGCGGCAAAATTCTGCCCATTGCGTCTGTTGGGCAGAATTTTCGTGCTTAACCCTTTGACCGCCAAAGACGTCTTAAGGCGCCGCAAACAATAGATTTTCTATTGTGTCCGGATTCCCGGCGTTCAATGGGATAATCACGTCGCTCGCTACATGTCATAATGACATAGTAGTGTGCTCGTGCTTTTGATTCTGTACTCTTTCAATGATGCGTTAAGGTCAAAATTGAAATGAATAATTTAATGTTATTGATATAACATAATTTTAAATATGTGTCGTGCGGCTCTTACATGTTTTGGTTGACGTTTATTCGTGATTGTGCATTTAGTGGATTAATTGTTTATCTAAGCTTGCAAATCACTACAATACATAATATATAGATATACTGTAATACATAATATATAGGTCAGACGACCCATTTGGTGGTCGGCCGCAATACTAAGGGTTCCGGGTTCGATCCCCGGGCAGTACAAACATTTATGTGCACGAACATGTCTGTTTGTAATGGTCTGGGTGTTTTCTATAATATGTATGTATTTACAAAAAAAATATGTATACATGTATGTTTATCCGTTGTTTAGTACCCATAATACAGGCTTTACGCTTAACTTGGGGCTAGATGGCGCTGTGTGAATGTCAGTGATATTTATTATTATTATTAATATGTTTTAAACATGAAAAGTGATTGTTATTGAGACATTTTAATTTTATAGGCTCGAAAGCAAGTGGACTAGAAAATGTAATAATATTGGCATACTCGCATGCGGTATGCATACATTTTAATTTTATCATCAAAGTAAATTTTGGTAATAGACGTTAGATTTCACAATATACTTTAGGTAATGGTAATTTGTGTATTTTGGTAAGATTAAAAATATTTTAGATACGAACATGTTATTTTAAGGTTTTTGTAGTATTGTGTTTGAACATAATTGGTATGTATGTATGTAGGTTATAAATTATTTGAAAATTTAAGTAAAACTCTGAATCGTTCCATTAAGACCTTTTCGTTTTTAAAATATGTATAGAGTAAAAGTTATTTTATTGTTACTACAAACATTAATGATTATTGCTAATTATAAATTAATCGGTTTTCGACACCGTCCCAACTGCAAATACTAAAACTTATGTTTTTTTTAGTTATACTATTTTTAAGAAAACAAAAGGTTTAGCTTTTTTTGAGATTTGTCATAATCAAACTGGCTATAAATGGCACATAGTGATTTTGACTATGCAGTTCACCCTTAGGAACCCACTATCCTCGGATCGCGTAGTGATGGGTTGAGGCCGGAAATAACGAGACAAAAAATAGGGTTAACTGGGATTTATTCTTTAGCACAGTAGTACATGTCCAAAGCAGCTAAGATAACAATAACCAATTGGATGCACAAACACGAAGGAACGTCATCGAAAAAATGACCGAACCGCATGACACATGCGTATAGTGTAATAATTAGAACGTAAAATTATTCATTGAAATTTTGTCCTTAATCCGTCACAGAAAGAGAACAAAATCAAAAGCACGACTACACTACTAGGTCACTATGACATGTAGCGAGCGACGTGATTATGAATGAAAATTATGTCCAACTGACGCGATAGCCGCGGACGCTTTTTGTGTGAGATTGTGCATGTAGTAAGTTTATTGTTTATCTAATATTTCGAGTTGAAATAAGTAACGTGGTTATATTCATATTATATACCAAACGCCAATGATGTAAAAAAGTATGGATGCGTGATATGCTCACAAAACAATCGAAAAAAGTGTTCCGAATGCAGCGACAGCACACATACACATATTTCGAATTTCGAACACATTCACTCAAACAAAAGAGTACAAACTGTACTCTCCTCGGCGGTTCGTTTTTGAAGCACGGATGGCGTATCTACCTTTATTTATACAGAATATCATTGCCAAACACTGGTGAACTTTAAAAAATAAATAGTGCAAAACAGATACAACAAAACCTATGTAGCGTGTCGCGTGTTGCAGACAAGTCGATAATTCCGAAGCAGATCGAGTTCGGTATACGCCTAGTGTTGGCGTGCGACGCGGCCTGGGTGTCGTTGCCTACGTACTTGGACATGAGCAGCGCGGCGCGGCCTATAGCCGTCAGGGTCGACACGGCTGGTCTGCCGTATGGGGCGCACTTTGCCAGGTAAGTTTTCATTATTGGACGCGACCCGGGTATTCCGGTTTTCTAGGATTCCGGATCTGGAGCGGTACAAACTCGTCGGTCATCAATCTTAGGATGGTGGTCTTTAATACCCACCAATTCGCATTGGGCCTGCGTGGTGGGTTACGGCCCAATATCCCCATAGCTATGCTATGTGCGATAGCCTGTGCCCTGACCGTTAACACTTGAATCGCCGCTGACGGATATATCCAACAGAAACAATTGATTGTCTATTGTGTCTGCTTAGATAAATAATAAACTATCTACATGCACAATCTCACTCAAAGAGTGTCCGCGGCAAAAGCCTGCCCATCTTTTTTTATTTTTTTATATATAATTACAGGACGGTCTGGACGCTCACCTGATGGTAAGTGATACGCCAGATCTTGACAGAGCGGCATTAAATGAGACCAACAACTGATAGACAGTTATTATCCTCCGTCAATGCCGCACTGCGCCCGTCACCCGAGACAACAGATGTTAGATCTCCTATACCCGGTAATTTCACTAGCTACAGTGCCCTCATCCCGAAACACAAAAGTACATAACACTCCTGTTTCACGGGACGATATCTGACACTGCGGTGGTACCTACCTAGACGACTCAGTATCGAGTCGGTAGACCTAGTAAATCAGTAGTTGGGCAGAATTTTTATTCATACGTCGCTCGCATGTCATAGTGACACTGTAGTATGCTCGTTCTTTTGATTTTCTACCCTTTTTATGTTGGCTTAAGGTCGAAATTTTTAATTAAAATTCTATGTCATAAATATAACATGTGTCAAGCGGCTCTGACATATTTTGGGTTGATATTTCTTCGTGCATTGTGCATCTAGTTTTTTGTTCATCATAGGTGGGAAGGCCTTTGGCTGATGATGATGTGCGTGCCATATAAAATTGTTTGTTTCCAGTATAAACGCGTACGACGCAGCGTGCGTGGATAAGGGCCCGGTGTTCCGCGTGCCAGTCACTGTATTGAGAGCTGAAGAGGCGGACCGCCTCACTTTGACCGATCAGCTGTTCAGACCGGCAACTATAGTGCGACACTTCCTTATACGTAAGTACTTCGTTGGGAGAGTTGTTAAGTTCGGTAGTTGGTAGTCTAGGACTGTTTTAATTAAGCAATTTTTCATAGGTCTATTGATACGGTGAGAACCCAGCATTGGTTAGTTTTTGTAGGTTAAACGGTCTATGTGGTGTAATGGGTGACCTGCTACCACAGATTTCCCAATACAGGAGATGGGGTAAGCCGCGTTTTTAAGTGCGACAAATGTAAGCTCAACGAGCATACACTGGCTGCAGTTTACGCTCTGTGAGACGAGTCAAGACGCACGATATTAAAAGAATTACCGTTTTTTTCCCAAATGCATCCTGTGCAATTGTAACATGCCATCATCGCAATGAATCAGTATATTTACCAAGAAATATAATAACTTTTCACAGGTAAGAACCGAAAAGAAATTGCGACACTAGGACTGCCTATAAACTTGGCGGCTTGTCCAGTCTAATTGTATATTCGGATGTCTGTGCCTGCTACCAAAAAACGATCCCGAGTTGGGCTTAATTCGAACCGACTCGGGATAGTTTTTGGTTGGTATCTACCACTCACTGCCAAATGGCTAACTGCTCAGTCGTATATATCAAATAAAATTATTTCGCATTATTCTCGAATCCCGAATTTTAAGGTCTATTAATCAGGAATGTATCTCAACAATGACAGTAGTAGCGTAACTTTGTTCCTTGACTTTTAAATTAATTGATTTTGAACTCAATTTTGATTGAACAAGGTTCATATTATGGTGGGTAAATATCTACAACTGCTTGGAAAAGGGCTACAAACATAGTAAAAGTTAAAAAGGCTGATTTTCTACAGTGTTTGAAATACCGAAAGTTACGGTTTACTAACTACGAGTGTATCTCAACAGCGCCAACGGACGCCACTTGGGGTGTGCTACGAATGTCCACAGCGGACAAAGAGCGCACGGGCCGTTTCCTAGTGCACACGATGCAGTTGTTGCCTCGGCGCAGTTGCCGATGCCACGAGACGCAGAAAATGATCAACGTCACCTTTGAAGCTCCCACGTTACTGCCTTTCCAAGTCACTGTAAGTATTGATAGATCACAACTTTATTCGTATCAATGAACACACAATACTTTTAGACACAAAACATTACAACACAGATTACATAGGTAAAATAGAAGCAAAATAGAAGTAAATCTCTATATGTGAGTCGCAGTGATACGAAAGGATCATGCACAGAGATTGAGTAGGGTTTGCAAAGTGCGTGACGCTTATCGTAAAAATGATGAAATTAAAATGTTTGTCAAATTGAGTGCTATTCCTGACAGCAGATCGCCTTAGTTTCAAAACTGTAGAAGGAAAGGAGCGAATAAGTGGGAATCATTTAATATGTTGGCGATTTTCCGGGTTGTCTGGACGCACACGGTGTGCACTGCTTATTTGCTATGGAGTGCGCGCCACTGAGCATTGGGTTTACCTAAAGCAACCCGCTGATTTCAGCTACAATCCAAATTGAAGTGCTGATTTAGGTTAGACAAGATTATACGTAAGGCACGGGCCGTTTTCTAGTGCACACAATGCAGTTGTTGCCTCGGCGCAGTTGTCGATGCCACGAGACGCAGAAGATGATCAACGTCACCTCTGAAGCTCCCACGTTACTGCCTTTCCAAGTCACTGTATTTTCCAAGTAATTCTAATTTAGGGGGAATAGTTTAAACGTAAGGCAGTATAATCGTATAGATGTTTGCCGAGTTGTTAGAATTACTTTGAATCAAAACTAATTTTACGGTATAAATCGCGTAAATTGATACAATGATTTTTTAAATATATTTTTATATTAGAGGAGTGACATTGAAATTGGCTACTATGAAGCATTCGGTGAACATAGGCCTCGCGAAGGCGGATTATTGTAGTAGCAATTGGTGTCTTCTCAACCATTATACCCAATCAGTTGTGAAACAGACTATTATATAAATAAGAAATGATACGAGTTTCCTGCCGGAGTCTTCTCGGTATAACAGCCCTGCGAACCGGTGGTAGATTCACAAAAAATATCTTCTTTTTTGACGATTCAAAAGTGTCTTTTTATTATTTATTTGAATAAAACATTTTTGAGTTTGACTACGAAATATTTTTCCTTTTCTATCACAGGGTGGCGTAACATTGGAAGTGGCGATCGCTAAGTACTGGGCGAACATAGGCGACTTGCAAGTGGACTACACGATCGAGTTCCATGGTCTGAAGCCGGACTGTGGGCCGAGGCTGACCATGGCAGCGGCAGCTGGCGTGAGGTCTATTGCTCTCGGGGCTTTAAGACTGCATGAAGTACAGCCTCATGCTTCGCTCAAATATGCTGAGCCGGTTGTTAGGTAAATATCTTATATTTATATTCAATTCAATTATTGAATTTGTTATAGGTTTACAATCAATAAGAATAGTTTGAATTTATTGCTAACAATAGGTGACGGAAAACATCGTGAGGAAACCTTCATGCACGCCTGCGAAGAGATTCGAAGGTTGTGTGTGAAGTCGTCCAATCCGCACTGGGCCCGCGTGGACGATTAAGGCCTAATCACCCTATACGAGTAGGCTCGTGCCTCTCGGTGGAGACGTTTAATGAGCTGATGATGAATAGGATACAATATACTTTTTGATAACAACATAAATAAATCCACTGACATTGACACATCGCCATCTAGCCCCAAGTTGAAGCTTGCCAGCTTCACGCTTGTATTGCTGGTACTAAACAACTGATCGTTAATGTACTTATATATATTTTTGTTAATACACACAAATTGTACATTGAAAACATCCAGACCAATACAAACAGACATGTTCATACACACAAATGTTTGTACTGCCCGGGGATCAAACCTGGAATCCTTGATGTAGTAGACGACGTCTCAACCATTACTTATAGCGCTATCCCTTTCTAATCTATTTAAGTATAGATCAACGCTTGAGTCTTGTTCTAGAATACGTGCATTAGACTCCGCCAAGACCATACCAAGGAGGCAGCAATAATAATTCAGTATTTTCCACCATCCGCAATAAAATACTAAACCTTATTTTTAAAAACGCACCTTATTTTATATGTCGTTTCATTGATCACAATGATCACTTTTGTTCATTTGAAATATTGTATTTTTAAATACACTGAAACCAATAAATATTAAGTCAATTAATGATAGTGAGCAAAGACGTCACATATCACTAATTTCATACAAAATATATGGAATCGTTCCTTTTTGACAGTTCATAAAAAGTATCCAATGAATTTAACGTAACTCAAATATATAATTAAATGCAACGTGGATAATTTATTAAAATGCAGTATGAATAATGAATATCCCATATGTTCAACAGGCCATCGGAGTCCAAGATAACCCCGCTGACGGCCCGCGACGTGATCCCACCAGGCCGGCAGATTTACCAGCTCATCAATACATACAACTTCCACATAGCGAAGGCCACTGATGTGAGTAAATATCTATCTATTCAACCTATCGCAGTCCACTGCTGGACATAGGCCTCCCCCATTTTGCGCCAGATATCCCGCTCCTCCTCTTTTCTCATCCAGTATATATTATGAAAGGCAAAAACAATTTATCAAAATATTGTATACACAAGATGGCGCTGATACACACCATCTCATATATTTCCATTTAGTCTTTACTTACGAGAATCACGGAAAGAAAGATGTGGTAATAAAATTGATGCAAATATGCAATGTGTATCATATGTTTCATTTAAAAGATTACATGAAAGAAAAACATTTTTAATGCTTATAAATGTTTGCATTGGATTTCGAAATCTAATATTTTTTTCTGTACATATCATATTTGAAATGTCTACCCACAATCCTGAATTCTTATTTGAACTCACAAACATTGTTAAAATTTTCTCCAAATACTCTACTGGTAATATCTACACGACAATTAATTTGATGTTTCTTTTTATTTTAACCCGGCATCATTGTGGTAGGAATCAGTTACATGGACGTTGAGGTGGGTCAATTTTACCCATTAATTTAATACATGGTATTTCTATAGTTTATAAGTAAATTTATAAACTGTGTTATTATATCAGTAAGAGGGTATTCTGGTTGTGATAATGCAAACGAAAAATTATAATTTAGTAATGCTTTATAAGTTCCATCTACTTTTATATAACTTACCAAAAGGGTACAAAATTAAGATCTCTTATGTTTTCATAAAATTCCTATAGAAATAACGTAACTTTTCGGTTATTTTTGACACTTTAACCCGCATAGCTCGCAGCGCAGTTGCTATCGAATTGATTTCTTCGAAAACATTTAGAGCATAGTATTGGTGACAGCTACTGAGCAGAAGAGCAACGTCTCGCGCGTACTTTAAAAAATATTAGAAATTCTAAACTAAGCGGGTCATTTTGACCCAACCTCAATGACGCCGGGTTAACTAGCCAATTGTTACATATTTTGTTGACTCATGTGTCGCCAGAAGACGTTTCAGAATATATTTACTATTTTGTCACGATTCCTCACAGTTTACGAACTATTACAAAAGGAATTTTGTGTCTTTATTGTTCAGGTATCGCCAATAGTGTCGTTACTCTGCGACATGCTGTACGAGTCCGAGTATGAATCGCAGATGTGGATGTTATACAACAGCTGCAAGCAGCTCATGGCCGTCGGGGACGCTTATCCTTCGAAGGTAAGTGTAGTACTAGTGGAGGAGGCGGTGTCGGTCACCATCAGATTAGCCGTATGCTCGTTTGCCCCCTCATAAAAAAGGTAAGTGTTATTAAATATAAGTATGTAATACTATATGATACCAGCGATTGTTGTCTAAGGGGGCAGTCGCTGTTTCTTTAACAAACAGTCCGTTAAAGCTTCAGCACATGATACTATAAAAAATTCAGCCAGACCATAATTTAACTAAGTCAAGTGTCAATCAAAATATTCAATTCCTTTGTTGAATTAACTTAAATGTCACAGTCATTATCTGCTTCATAAGCATAGATCGGATAATCGGATGCATATTTACCTAAAGTTGACCGGCGCCTTAGTATGGAAAGCACTTCTTTATCGTAAAGATTTCGGGATTTCGGATTTGATGCATTTAATGTTTGGAATGTAGAATTAAATGTATTTTCATTACGTTTGTAGTGTTTTCTATTACAATATATGATTTGTATGTACATTACTAGGTGGTAGACTCGATACTGAGTCGTCTAGGTAGGTATCACCGCAGATATCATCCCGTGAAACAGGAGTGTTATGCACTTATGTGTTTCAGGATGAGGGCACTGTAGCTAGTGAAATTACCGGGTATAAGAGACCTAACATCTCGTTCCTCCATCCATCCACCTGTTCCAGTCCATCGACCTGTTGTCTCGGGTGACGAGCGCAGTGCGGCATTGACGGAGGATAATAACTGTCTATCAGTTGTTGGTCTCCTTTAATGCCGCTGTCATGGTCTGGCGTATCACTTACCATCAGGTGAGCGTCCAGACCGTCCTGTACACTTATAACATAAAAAAAATACTTGTATGGAAAAAACCCGATATTTCGGGATGAATACCGTTAGCGTTTTGATTAAATATAATTGAATGCACACAATATCCATTATGATGTTCGAAGCTTAGTAGCTAGGTATTTTATAAAAAATAATAAAAACTTTTTTTTATTTAATAAATTAATATTATAATTTGATAGGTAGGTAACCCATTCGTTATTGGTTTTATATCTGATTAGTTCAAAATCCCTGAGTTTTTTCGAATCCCGACATTGAATAAGACAATTCCGAAAAAAGAAGCCGTCTCCATATTTTCTGAGCCAAAAAATAAGTTTATTTATTTATTTATTTGAACTTGGTACACGGACAGATTACTGTCATACAGACATAGTTACAAAAATACATTTTAGTAAATCTAGACAGCAATCTATAAATAGTGTACACATCATGATACACTGAAATCTCCTGCAGCAGACAGAGTTACGTACACATAAATTAATAAAAATAACAAAAACAAGGTAATACAACTTAGTCAATAACATTTTCATATTATTTTGACTTGTTTGGTGGAGCCGAGGATGGAGGAGGAGTAGGAGGAGGAGCATATCCTTTATCAAATCTGTAGTTAATCTTTTGAACTGAGCAAAATTAGAATTAAAGATATCCATGCAACCCCCACCACGAACCACTTCGTTATACGTACGACACATTCTAACCAGGGGATTATAGAAAGACGTGTTGTTTTTAAAAGTCTGTATCGAGAAAGTGCTTGGGTGTCTTGATCTGTACAGAGTATTAATGCTAATTGAGTATATAAGATTTGGTGAATCTAAAGTAGAGTGGACTATTTTATGTAAACAAAGCAAGTCATATCGTTTACGACGAGCCTTGAACGTTATCATATTAAAATATTTTAATCTCTCACTATAGTTTTTAAGTGGACGACCAAGGTTGTATTTAAAAGAGACGTACTTTAATATATATTTTTTTGTATCTTTTCTAAATTACTGACATGGACACTATAGTAGGGAGACCAAATCGGACAACCGTACTCTAAAGCACTTCTCACCAGGCTGAAAAACAGGCACAAGATGCTGCGAGGCTTTCGAAATGATTTAGTTGCTCTCATTATGAAACCTAATAATTTGCGACTCTTCGTCAAAATGTGGTCATAGTGAGGTTTAGGTAAATATGCATCCAATTATCCGATCTATGGTCATAAGTTTGTTTCTCGTCTAAAAAAGTAAAATGCTATTAGGGAGATGTTGATAAAATAGCAGCTGATAAATATAAATTTAAGTGTAGAGCTTCGGAATCTAACAGAGAGGCTTATGTGTATATACGCAATCACTGTAATAGAATGTGTAGGAATGCCCAACGCCAGCTCTTTTATTTACAATTCCGTTCAAGCACGTATTTCTCACAGGATCTTTGCTGACCATGGGCTTAAAGTAAACCCAAGTAAAACACGGTTAATTATGGTTGGTAGTTCTTGGATGAGATCTTGAAATTAAATGGGAGACATTACCCGGTGTTGTTTTTGATGGAGCTGCAAAATCTTTTGGTACAACTGTTAGGGACTGGGTGTATTTATTGATAATAATTTGCCCTGGACTACCCAGGTAACAGAAGTTAGTCGCAAGCTGTTTGCATCTGCTGGTGCTCTAAGAAGGTTACGCAACTTTTTACCGATTTCCACTGAGACTGCGTTAGCAATGTCACTTTTACTTCCTATATTTGATTATGCTGACACCTGTTATCTTGATCTTAGTGAGGCCTTATTGGATAAGCTTGAGCGTCTCAAAACTTCTGCATCAGATTCATATATAGTCTGAGAAAATTTGATCATATTTCCGAATTTCGCAGTGATTTCTATGAAGACATCTTTTTCTTTTTGCAATACATGCTCGAGAATCCCAGCCTGAAGCAGCAATGTTAGTTAGACGCTAACTTGATACTGAGCTTTTGGAGGGTGGATTCGTTAGTTCAAAAGTCTGTTTATGGGATCTTCAACATTCCCATCCAATACGTTACTTTATAACAATACCGTATTTCGTCCGGCAGTACACGGTGAAGCTGGAGAAGGGCGAGTACGTGCTGCGTCTGGGCGTGCGTCACGAGCAGCGCGCGCTGCTGGAGCGGCTGCAGGAGCTGCCCGTGCTGCTGCAGCAGCGACTGCCGCAGCCGCTCGCGCTCGACGCCTACGCCGAGTACCACCAGGTACGTGCTGCTGCAGCAGCGACTGCCGCAGCCGCTCGCGCTCGACGCCTACGCCGAGTACCACCAGGTACGTGCTGCTGCAGCAGCGACTGCCGCAGCCGCTCGCGCTCGACGCCTACGCCGAGTACCACCAGGTACGTGCTGCTGCAGCAGCGACTGCCGCAGCCGCTCGCGCTCGACGCCTACGCCGAGTACCACCAGGTACGTGCTGCTGCAGCAGCGACTGCCGCAGCCGCTCGCGCTCGACGCCTACGCCGAGTACCACCAGGTACGTGCTGCTGCAGCAGCGACTGCCGCAGCCGCTCGCGCTCGACGCCTACGCCGAGTACCACCAGGTACGTGCTGCTGCAGCAGCGACTGCCGCAGCCGCTCGCGCTCGACGCCTACGCCGAGTACCACCAGGTACGTGCTGCTGCAGCAGCGACTGCCGCAGCCGCTCGCGCTCGACGCCTACGCGAGTACCACCAGGTACGTGCTGCTGCAGCAGCGACTGCCGCAGCCGCTCGCGCTCGACGCCTACGCCGAGTACCACCAGGTACGTGCTGCTGCAGCAGCGACTGCCGCAGCCGCTCGCGCTCGACGCCTACGCCGAGTACCACCAGGTACGTGCTGCTGCAGCAGCGACTGCCGCAGCCGCTCGCGCTCGACGCCTACGCCGAGTACCACCAGGTACGTGCTGCTGCAGCAGCGACTGCCGCAGCCGCTCGCGCTCGACGCCTACGCCGAGTACACCAGGTACGTGCTGCTGCAGCAGCGACTGCCGCAGCCGCTCGCGCTCGACGCCTACGCCGAGTACCACCAGGTACGTGCTGCTGCAGCAGCGACTGCCGCAGCCGCTCGCGCTCGACGCCTACGCCGAGTACCACCAGGTACGTGCTGCTGCAGCAGCGACTGCCGCAGCCGCTCGCGCTCGACGCCTACGCCGAGTACCACCAGGTACGTGCTGCTGCAGCAGCGACTGCCGCAGCCGCTCGCGCTCGACCCTACGCCGAGTACCACCAGGTACGTGCTGCTGCAGCAGCGACTGCCGCAGCCGCTCGCGCTCGACGCCTACGCCGAGTACCACCAGGTACGTGCTGCTGCAGCAGCGACTGCGCAGCCGCTCGCGCTCGACGCCTACGCCGAGTACCACCAGGTACGTGCTGCTGCAGCAGCGACTGCCGCAGCGCTCGCGCTCGACGCCTACGCCGAGTACCACCAGGTACGTGCTGCTGCAGCAGCGACTGCGCAGCCGCTCGCGCTCGACGCCTACGCCGAGTACCACCAGGTACGTGCTGCTGCAGCAGCGACTGCCGCAGCCGCTCGCGCTCGACGCCTACGCCGAGTACCACCAGGTACGTGCTGCTGCAGCAGCGACTGCCGCAGCCGCTCGCGCTCGACGCCTACGCCGAGTACCACCAGGTACGTGCTGCTGCAGCAGCGACTGCCGCAGCCGCTCGCGCTCGACGCCTACGCCGAGTACCACCAGGTACGTGCTGCTGCAGCAGCGACTGCCGCAGCCGCTCGCGCTCGACGCTACCGAGTACCACCAGGTACGTGCTGCTGCAGCAGCGACGCCGCAGCCGCTCGCGCTCGACGCCTACGCCGAGTACCACCAGGTACGTGCTGCTGCAGCAGCGACTGCCGCAGCCGCTCGCGCTCGCCTACGCCGAGTACACCAGGTACGTGCTGCTGCAGCAGCGACTGCCGCAGCCGCTCGCCTACATATTGCCTACATAGGTATGGCCAGCAAAACCGTTTCTTGTGGAACCGACTGCGTACAATGTAATTAAGCCTTCGACTACTCTTGTCGCCGATGAATTTGGATCTTTGATAAACAATAAACTAACTAAATGCACAATCTCACTCAAAAAGTATCCGTGGCAAAAGTCTGCCCATTATGTCCGTGAGGCAGAATTTTCATGCAAAATTACGTCTCTCGCTCCATGTCATAGTGACATAATAATATCCTCGCTACTACTTTTAATTTTGAACCCTTTGAATGACACGTTAAGATCAAAAATTTGATTAATAATTTTATGTCATAAATATAACAATCAACGTGTATGTCAAGCCAAGCGGCTCGGACATTTTTGGATTGATATTCCTTCGTGATTCTGCATCTAATTAGATATTGTTTACCTGTGATTTTGATACATTACTCCTCGGTCCGGTCGCATGTAGAAAACTAATTAGATTTTTGATCAGATTCACTACGAATAGCCAAGTTATATTCAGGTATTAATTTTGTTACAGGCTCTAATCGGTGGAAAGAAATTCACTTCGGCATCGCTTTCGAGTGGACAATCAATGCCGTTATATTTTGCGGCTTTGCCTGCTGATAAGTAAGAAATTTGTTTAATCGTAAATAGTTTAGAGAAAATCTCTATAAAACAACAGAGAGATGAACTAAGCTAGTCACTGATCTGATTATCTGTCGACAAGTTTCATTAGACGTTGTATGGTTTATAATATAATGACGTCACGATCTCTGTTAAGGAATGATGATCTTTTTATTTATCTAAATAAATTACTTTGTATGATATTGATAATATTATTAAGTTAAAGATTTCGTTCATTATATTTAAAGATTTCGTCTGCGTAAGATATTTTAAGTCATCCTGGCATAACTGGATTAATCTTACTTAAAAACTATATTTTTTTTTGCAATACCAATTTCACAATATTATAAAGTTAAAGATTTTGGTTGTTATGCAACTGTATATTTTGAAACATGCTGGCATAACTGGATTAACTTTTTCATATAATTATTTTATTTTATTCGGAATACTAACAGCACTAATACAGTTTGTTGAATTACAATAGGGATGATGACAATTTTTTTTCTGTTATTATATCGATGGACTGCATAATAATAGAAACATCGGTTAAAAAATTACTTCGTTAACATTAAAACTCAAGATTTCCAATTCTAAAAACATTAATGGACTTTCCCAAAAAGCTTCATACAAATGGCTACCTAGTTATGACGTCACGCATCAGTAATTAGTACGCAAAGGTTGTGAATTTTGTACTACAACTATATTAAATGTTGCGTTTACTTAAACGGTTTCGTAGAAAAAGTTGCTTTAAATTGTATGTGTTAACCTTTTGTTTCCAAATTTTTGACAAT
>PQWD01001693.1:0-170580 GCA_019425675.1 Leucinodes orbonalis
GTTATTACAACATTACTAACAATTTAAAGTTTGTTTATATATATTTCATTTGAAAATGACTGTACTATTTGATTCTTGTAATTATTTTTAATTTGCATTTATATATTTTAAAAATAAATTTTAATATACAGTATAACATGAATTTTAAGCGTTTTTGCTTAGTGCTAGTATTATTAATACAGTTAATAGTGTTCATAGTGGTTTCGCATTTTGTTGAAAGATTTAAAATTTAAATATATATTACACGTGGGTAAAGTTGTATGTTACTGATAAAAAACTCGTTTTGTTTCACTGCTCCCAGTTATCCTCATCCTGCCTACTGTATTAGCTGTTGAAAAACATAAATGGCTGAAGACTAAATAGTGGCCCGCATATAAATAGTTTATTGCTCTTATTATTATTCACCAATGCACGAAAGAAGAGATAGGCATCTCAGTGAAAAAGGGCACTGAAACATCAAGCGTTTGAATCGAAGACGGTTTTATGTCGGAAGGAACTATTTGTCCCATTGTCTGTTTGGTTCATTGTCGTAGTACACGTGCTATCCGGGACACCTGTGTGGGAAACAGTGCACTATGAGTTCTATTCCAAAGAACTGTTCGTTTTAATAGATACTTAAAAAGGATTTCGTGCAGTCAACCGAACTTTTTTTTACTTTAATTAAAATTTAAATGTATATTAGAATATGATTATAAAGTCCTATCTCGACCTATCCTATTTCGACCACAGCGACTGTATAACTGGAGAAGCTAATTAACAAATTAGATTTAGAATAAATTATTATTATTAATAATACGAGTAAAACTAGGGCTATTGCTCTGCCCACTGGTGTACTCTCTGGCGAGCTAAAATTCGATGTAATGGTGCGAGGGCATTTTGGGCATGTCAACAGCCCACTGACATTGTTATAGGAGATAGCTCCAAGTGTTCGAGATTTCAGCTTGTCCCTCATGTCATCCAGGTTTTGACGATGTTTAATCTCAAAAGCATTGACCCCATCCTGAACCAGACTTCGCCATACCGGGCACTATGCTGCTGCACGTTCCCAGGGTGAGGGCCCAATTTTGCATCTTTTCGTTTTGATATATGATACAGAGTGATAGGACGATAAAAAAACGAATTAATAACTATTTTGCTGAAATAATTATCAAAATTGTTAAAAGGGATAGTGACGAGTTCAGCAGGTTAATAAAATTGGTTGACCTGACTTCAAATAGTTCTTGCTACCGATGAAATGTAAAAATAACACAAGCCTTTACAATCGGATTTCGTAAATAGATATATTCGATTAATTCAAACTTGCACAAGCGAGTCAAGCTAAAATTATCAAGCACAATTAAATGGCACGACTTAACAGTTCAACCAGTAATAACACTCAAACTATGTGCATAAAGGAACTTTACTGTACACAAAGCCGAAACTTCTCTAGCTGAGAAAATATACTACGTTAATATTAGCGGAACAAAGCGTAATTACGGGCATCCATTCCCCATTAACGAACCCTCCTTGGGCGAGTAAGCCTTTATGACTGTGATGAACAAAATACATTGCTGTTACCTACGTATAAAGCCGCGAACTCATTGCGGTGGTCCATGTGCTGTACACACATACCTATGTATGCAACTTCTTTTGTTACCCGATATTGTTTTCATGAACAGATTAAAAACAGCAGCTATCAATCGTTACGTGCAGAATCAATTCTTATGAAAACACATTTTTTTATAGCAAAAATACTTGACAGGAATTAAATATTATTGGGATGTTATTTTTATGTCACGATTTCTCGTATCAGTGTAAACTTGATTGGCATTAGTTCTGTCCTATCTGGTCTCCATCATTAAAATTTTATTTCCCGTCGATCCCGTGGGTGTCCTTCGTTACAACTGCCAAGACGTGAGTGAACTTATTTGCTGTATCGTCTATCGGTCTAACAACAAAGTTTTACACTTATTTTTTATGAAATAGGTTATTAACACACCGAACAGTCCAACTGGCTATAGTCAACTACTTTAGCATTTTTAAGATAAGTTATTCAGAAATAGGGTTTCTAGTGTAGTTTCTAATTTATTACTGGACCTTTCTTTCCATATAACTCCTCTACCTTCGAGTGCTTTAACTCAACTGCGGAGGAAATAGGCGAGAGCTTGGTGCCCATACAGATGACATACTTAAGATACACTTTAATTGATATTTATAATGAAGCAGTATTTCAAATATTTTACAACAGACTCTAGAAATGTTTTGGTATTAATTAAAAATAATAATAAGGTATCTTGGTAAGTCTATTCGGATACTTTATGTATGAATAGTTCCAAACAAAGCTAGTAAAGGTGTGTTCAAAGGACATGCAGTTAGTGAGAACGATCCTATACCGCAGTTAACGATAACGACATAGGATAGTTGAGCTCATGAACAGTAATGATTATAGCCACTGGATACTAGATACAATGGTGTCAACGTAGACATATAATAACCAGACATTTTAGAATGATAGTTATTCCAGAAAATGTGAATTGTTTCTTGAAGTGGGTACTCAGACGTTATCTCATTTTCTTGCGACTCATTCTCATTTATTCATGCGACCAGCAAGTGAAAAAACTTGTAAATATAATCAAAGATATGTAGCTCCTTATCCTTAAGCTAGTTCTAAGTGTAGTTGCTAATTTGAGATACGGAGATGTGTGATCTAAGTCACAGATTGAAATAAATTACACTGATTTCCATCTTTTAGCCCGAAACACGATTTAACAGCCTCCTTCAGATGATATTTATAACATTGTATTAATATTAAATAAATCTCCACAATGTTTAACTGTGTGAAAAAAGAACCCTGCAATGGTCATATTAGGCTCATGATGGTGATGATTAAAGATCTATATGAATTATTTGGCCAGTACTCGTGGAAAAGCTTCATCTCTAAACATATCTAAAGGCTCAAACAGAGCTCTAAGCACATCGCTTATTTTCCCATCAACGTTTTCAGTTACATTACCGCTTCTATATGACTTCTTAAGATGGGTAATACAATTTGGGTTTTAAAAAGGAGCTTTCATGGAATATATGAAGCGCAATGTTGAATTGAATAGCGTCGCATCGTTAGGCCTGGCCAAATTAAAACGAAAAGTTTATCGTGTACGATAATCTTGCCTTGCTCTTTGACGTCCGCCGTTTCTCATTTACCGTGCTTCTAAGGATTTCGGACGCTTCCATTAAGTAAAGAGGATGTCGGCCCAGCTTAATTAAGAATTCTCTCCAAAATCCCTGGCAGTCCGCCACCCTCGGACGAAATGGCACCGATTGATTTTAAATGAGCCTCCTACAAAGGATAGCTAAGTGGGTGAACGGAGCTGGACTTGCCTGTAAAAACTTTGCGGTGAATCGCAAATATGCGATGGTGCATATATTAGCAAAAACTGATGAAAAAATAAGGCTTTCAAGAATATTAAAAAAAGAACTTAAGTAAGGAACTTTTACGAACTCAGTCGGTACACAAGATAAATTAATGTATATGGGTGGCAGTATTATTTAACATCAGATAAATCGTTTGCTTGTTTGCCTCCTGTAGCATTAGTTGTAAGTTGTAGTATCGAAATTTTCTGTAACTACGTTCATCGTGAGACCGGTTTCGTAATTGCTATCGATCTAAGTTGTCAAAACGATGGGTGATTAAAAAATTTTAATATAATAATAGATCCAGAGTTTGATCTGTTAAGTACTTTTATTTACTTTATAAACACTTAAGCCAGGAATTTACTATGTGTGAAATATATGAATCTAAATCAGTACGAGTATAAGACTATTCAAAATATCACAAAACCTTTCATCTCACGTATATACCTTATATTAAGTAAAATTCAGCTTGAGATTTTCTTTCCGAAACTGTCATTGCGCCCAGCCGCCAGCGGAAAACTTGCCGGCATAAATAAGAGACACAAAAATTTTGCCGTAAGTGAGAAAATATTACAGGAGCTTAATGTTACGAGGGGGCCAAGCGGAAGGCTAGCTCGTTATGCTGATTTATGTTGCCCCGAAAAGGTACAAAGAAAGGCCCACCTTATGAGTCCTGGTGGAATCTATGCGGAGCTTTCATTATGACTGTGTACATATTAAAGTGTCTGTTGAAATATGGGGGATCTTCTCTGGTCTTAAAGATTTGGAATCATTCTTTTCGCCCCTTTTGTAAGAAGAAATAATTAAGGTAATATTTAACTTGTGCCTAACTATATAGTATATGTACTAAAGCTTAAAGATAGGTAGGTATCTCTTTAATAAAATGAATACTTAATATTATGTACTTAGGTTTAAAACATATAAAATCAAATCTGCATTTTCATTCTTATTTTGGTTTTGATCAGGTGAGACCTTAAATTTCACTGTCTGTAATTAACTGTTAATTAATGTTAACCACGTTTTATTTAATCAGTCATGATGGTTACGCCACCAATGTAATAGACACGTTATCGTTGTATATATTAGTTAAATCTATGTAGATAATGTAAGTTAACACCCACTTATTTATTACGAAAGGCATCTGATGAGTGAAGATCCTCAAGACAGAAATGTCGGTTAAACGATTATAAATTCTTTTTTTTTAAAAGAACCACCGCATAAGAATGTAATATGTATCCGAAAGACACCATTGTTTTTTTTGTCTGGAATTCTGACAGTCAAAGGGTAAACCATATTTTTATTAAGGCATAGTAGGCAATTAACCAGACAAATCATTTGATGGCTATGCCGTTGCTTTAAGACATGCATAGTTCAGGTGAGCGTACTAACCGTACCGTTCGTTTCCTAAAATAAAAAATCATCATCATCATTACATCCTTAAATTTCCAGTGCTGAAGGAAGCTTCTCCTAATGATTCCCACACTGACTAATCAAACGCGGATCAATAAAAGCACAATGCTTCTATTTACGAGACGATATCTGGCAGTACGTTTGTTGTCTTAGTATCGAATTTACTCACTGCGAAATGAATGTAGAATAATAATATATTATATGCTTATCAAGATTATAACAAAAATTAAATATTTTCAAGTTTCGAAAAGCCATTTTGCATTCTTTGTCTCTTGCCATTCTTTTTTATCTTGCCATTTTGTGATTCCGTAAATAATTTAATTCAGGAATTTAAAATACATATTTCTCAGCGTGATCGTGTCGGCTATCACCACTGAATCAGATGTTTTACGAGTGTGTATGTCGAATAAATATGGCGTGTACGTCGTACGAATATTGCGGCGAGGAAAGCATAAACGTGTGACTAAATGGTCGTCATGAATTAAGGTAGATAGCACTGCATACTTCAAAATATTTACGTTTATTGACATACCTACTTTAGTTACAAGTGTTTGGTATGAAACCCACCTCAACACGGGACCTGAATGACTCATTACAGTTCTGAGTATTAAACATAGATTTAAATGTACCTCAATGGTTTTAAATGAAACGTCCATATGCGTTGTGAAACGTACGAAATAGTAAAGAGGTACTTAAAGGTACCAACAAAATCATTTTCAAAGTGATATGAAGACTTGAATAGTAAATATTTCTTTCTGTCTATATGCACAGGTGCCATTAATCTTTACCTACAATTTTCACGGTATCCGGTAACTTTACTACCCTTGAGCGCAAAATGCGTTGTATATACATTTTGACACTGAACAGAGTTTTATCGTCTATAGATAAGTTTAAAACCAAAGTTGAAAGAGACTTTTAAAATAATTTACCCTCCCAATACCATTGAGCTGGTCAAAATGACTGCAGAATCTAATCAAGGCAAAGTTTATTTATCTTCAAACCGTATTTTGAGGAAGTTTATGAAATGTTTTGTAAATTGATGAGATTTCTATTTACGAAAGATAAATTCGTGATTCATCCGTTATAATAGAGTTCCGACGAAATAGGTTAATTACATGGACTATGATAAATGTATAGCAGTGACCATTTTGACGGTTTGGTTATGGTTTGTGTGAATATGTAGTTTGAAACACAATAATAAATCATCATCATCATCATTACAACCTAGAAAGTCTACTGCTAAACGAAGGCCTCCCCTACTAAAAAAAATACCTTGAAATTTTAGAACCCACTACTGATGTTAATGCTGAAAAATAAAGCAAAGTTATTTATATACGAGTATAACTTCCTTCGTAATCTAATGATCTGAGCGTGGAATTTTGATCGCGAGAATAAGAAACACCCATGTAGACAATTATGTAATTAAGTATTGTTTTTTAAAATATAGTATTTGACGACCTTTTTGGTGTAATAGTTGAAACGTCGGCTAAAGTACCAAGGGTTCCGGGTTCGACCCCCGGATAATACAAATATTAGTGTGCATAAACATGTCTGTTTATATTAGTCTGAATATTTTCTATGTATAATAAGTATGTATTTATAATAAATATGTATATGTATGTTTACCAGTTGTTTAGTACTCGTAATACAAGCTTCACGCTTAACTTAGGGCTAGGTAGCGTTGCGTGAATGTCAGTGGAAATTTTTAATTATTATTCATATTATAATATTTTTATTTGGGTATAAAAACAAAAGACAAACTATTATTACCCACTACCTTGTTTTGTTGCCTAAAACTTATAAAAACATTTAAAATACCAAGAAGAAGGAACCCCATATCGAAGTAGGAACAAGCATAATATAACCAAAATTACTGGAAACATAATAACATCTGTATCAAATCAAACATTCCCGAAATGTTCGTTATTAATGAAGCTTTATTTTATTACTGCTACCGCTTATAATAACGGAGATTTTGCTCTAATAGATATTTCTATATCTCCAAAATGGATTACGGTTCCCCTGCCCGGTACAAAGTAACAATTCCGAATATTGGGATCCCCCTCGACGATAATTTGGTTTGATGTCATACTTCTTGCGCATGAGTGCATACGAATAGGTTTTCCGATAAAATTGTAAGCTCCGGTATGGATTGGACGCCACAACGTTACGTCTGGCATATTAAAAACAATAATAAATAAATGTCCACTCACATTCACAGCGCCGTCTAGGCCCGAGTTAAATGTGAAGCATGTAATACGGGTAATAAATAACTGAACAGCATACTTATATACTTTTGTATAAAAACTTACATATTATACATAGGAAACACTGGGTGTTACAATACGAACAGACACATTCAGGCACACGAATGTTGGTACTGTTGTAATGATCGGACCCCAAACCCTTTGTGTAATAGCCGACATCTGAACCTTTTCACCAAATGAGTCGTCAATAATAATCTTCCATAATTGGCGATCTGGCTGCAGTTCATGGAGAAGCGTGGAATATTCTAGTCTCTAAGTCCTTACTGTGGGAGGCCTTATCCAGCTATTAATTTTACGGCTCTATTTAATGTGGCCTAACCTTATGCTCATATTTCATAGCCCTAAGTTTAATAAGACCAAAGCTACAAAGTACATAAAGTGCCAGTTCAAAAAGCAGTGCACTGAAAAATCGATCCCATTGCCGATTTGTTCTGGAGTGCTAAACATGTTCTGCTGACGTAGTTATGAGAAAGAGGATAAGAAAACACAAAGAAGTAAAATAAATAAACATTACATAGTTTTTTATTATTTCAGTGCTCTTAGTTTCAACTGAACATTTCTTAAGAGAAGACTAAGACCATTGTCTAAGTTCACTACGTTGAGTAGTGCGTTCAGTAGCCTAATTAATCTCATACGCTGTTCGGCAGGATACTCAATGATCATTTAGTTAATTTAATAAAGAATAAACCACAAAGTATAGTAAGTAAAGTAGTAAGTGCATGCGTTCTTTGATTTTCAAAACATTGCAAATAAAGAAATTATATAATATATGATGTTAATATAATTATGCGCAACTGTGTGGCGGCCGGCATCTATCTCCGTGGTTATATTTCACTCGCAACTAAAATAGAACCTCGGATGAAACAATACAGCGTTTTTACTCGATTTAATCCCCTTTGTTAGACGAGGAACATGGATTTATTCGGACTGCTACACGCAATTCAGTAAAACTGGCTCGTTGGTACCGAAGTTACGTGTCCTGTTTGTAAGTACATACTTTACTAGGGTTTATAAGAGGGGTCGTTTTTACGTTGTTTTTCGTGTATTGTGTAGTAGTAGTGACTAGCAAAAAAGAAATTTTCAGCAATATTTATATAAGTATTAACTTACATCAATTGAAGCCAACCAGTGCCTTGTCAATGAATATCCATGATGTGGACTTTTATTTACAAGTCAACTTAGTAGATTGTGTCCTTTCTGTTTAAGCCCGTATTTAACATTGAAAATGTTAACATCATCGTTCATTTCAATCAAATTATGTGGTCAAGAACAAATATTTTGATGAAGAACCCAAAGCTGTACGGATAATGATCCAACACCAAAAGATGCTTGAGTAGATGGATTATTGTCCTTTTATTCTCACATTAACCTATGAGCTTTACTCTGCCAATCCAATTGAACAATGAATGAGGCTTCGACGATCTGTCAAGCACCAACAAATTATTGAACAACCACCCACTTAATAAACTTCCTGGTTATAGCTTAAATCTGCAATCATCTAAGTAAGTTTAGAGTTATACATATTTACGTACGTCATCAAAATTATCTGATCATCATAATTTTAAACGTCCCTATCGAGGGGTACGAGCCTACCTGTATAAGGTGTATGTATAGGCCTGAGTCATCCACGAGGGCTCTGTGCGGATAGGCTGACTTCACCCACAAACTTTGAATCAGTTCGTAAGTGTGTGCAGGTTTCCTCACGATGTTTTCCTTCCCCTTAAGAGCGTCGGATAACGTACATAAAAATAGAATTTCTAAAATTCAAAAACACATGGTACGTGGCGGAATTTGAACATGCACCCTCTAGATTGTAACGCAACAGTCTACACCGATGAACCACCGACGATCATTAACTAAAATCGAAGTTTTATAATTATCACAATTATAGACTTACAAACTGGCACATGTAAAGAGGCAAATGAGCTATAAATCCTTAAATTATTTCAAAACAAACACAAAGCTGCGCAGGCAATGTTTATAACAGTGCAAGCGCGGGGTGTGAAGCTGTCAATCAATATGCCTAGACGGCCTAGGTTGCTATTAGCCAACCATTAATTAGTATTACCCAGTCATTTGTAATGGCGCCTATTATTAGTATTTACACCCGCCTGGAATGTTGGCTTGAATTACTAATTGTCATCTATAATGATGGTTCTGTTTATGTTATTGCTATTTGAATTTTGAATGATAATTACTTACTACTATTAATATGTTATTTAACATTATGCTAAGCACTAAATCCGAGCAGAACGCCCTTTTGCCTTTATAAGTACATATATGTAAAGGTAATGTAATTAAAATAATAGCAGTTCATCGTGTTATTCTGCTAAATTATCTTATTTTAAAATTAAAAAAATTAAATAAGAGGGTAACAGATGACGGTACAATCAAGGGCAGAGGTTTCTTATGTCCATTAGTTTGATAATAATAGTGCTCTTATCCCAAAATATAAAAGTTGTGAGTAATACAAATTTATTTCAAATAACGATATCTAGCACTGCGGTAGTACATAACATCACGAAATGGATCTGATTTTATTTACACACATAAATAACAGTTTAAAATGAGCTAAATATCTCAATGTAAAGTACGCGATAATTTTAAGCTTACCGTGTAGATTTCGGATTGCCAACCTTTAAATGGTTAATCTACTCTATTTCGAATTCGTACTGGACTTACAGAGCTAATGCTTGCTTCAATGATATTATTGTTGCACGAAAAACCTTTCATGGCCGAACAAAATGTCGGTGAGTATTGCCATCGTAAATATTACTAATAGCTCTCGTGGCACTGGATTGTAAGAGCGTGAAAGTATTGGTAATATAGAATGAAATACACTTGCATTGTTGATATATCTTTACGGGAGCATTCGTTAGCTGTGTATTGAACTCAGCGTGCTTGTTTAATTTGTTAAGTACAGGTGATAAAGTTCTACAGGAGCATTGTACTCTTATATTAACCTCATGCTACGTAGCTTTTATTGAACCCTTTTCTTTTCGTATAAGTATTACTTATAGTACCTCATCCCTTACATTGTTGTAAGTTTTTGCCGAGGTCAGTAAGTAGACAGTAGCTGCAAAGACATCTTAACGTCGGAAGAAAATAGTCTTATAAATAAGCTGTTCTGTCCGAAAATTTTTTTCGTTTCTGATTCAACAAAAACACTTCTGTGTTTTGGTTTATATTATTTATATAGCAGATACTTCTCGAATTCGCGTTTCATCAAACTACCTACCTACCTACCGACGTGTTACTAACTTGGTTCTAGCATTCAAATGCCTGATACATTTAGAAAGTTGTCGATGAATATTAACAGATTGTTTACAGTCATGTTTCTATAGTCCATGTGTAGCCATTATCAGCTCATTAAGCATCCCCACCTTGGGGCAGGAGCCTGCTCGTAAAGGGTTTATAGTTCTTAGGTGTCCAACCAGTGCGGTTTGGCCGACGTCACGCACAATCTTTGAATCTTTTCGTAGGCGTGCGCAGCTTTCCTCACGTTGTTTTCCTTCACCGTAAGAGCGTCGGATAATCCTTCCTGCCAGGAGGCAGCTTCCTGCCTATCAGGAGATGGGATGGCAAAAATTCACACCATTGAGTCACCGACGCGTGTTGTATTTGATATTTACTCAGAACATCATTATTTTTCTTTCCTTTCATGCAAAGCATTCCTTGAGGGCATGAGATGCAATCAGAGATTTCATAAATTAGACCATGGTTCGTTTTATTCCTTTGCTGTCTTTTAATCCCTTTATACACCTTTTGGGATCTCAACCATTATAGCGAACAGCAGACGTGGTTCTGGCACTCAGCCAAATTGTATTGGTCCAGAGTTGCGGGCCACAGTCCTTACACTGAAATGGTAAGTGATGGATAGAACTAAGTAATTAAGCCATGTTATATCCTTCATCAAACAATTAGAATGTACTTGTTTGAATTTCTGCAAAAGGCCAAAAACATGTCGTCTATTCCATTGTAACATCTTACTTATATAAGGTTTAAGGCATGGTTAAGAAAAAATATACATTATGCAGCGCCTCAATATGATACGATATCCAACAGACACAATTGATGTTGTATCGTGGCCTGGAATTCTGAAGATTCAAATGTGAAGCATAAAGAAAGAAATGTAGTTCAAGGTAATGTGGGTATTTGTAGGTTATTTCATAAAGTTAAATAAAAGGATTAATTTACGTCAAAATTTAACTCGTGCACATACAAATAGGTTTACCATATCGCTAAATGTTCTCGAAAGACACTCTTTCGAAACATTGAATTAATTCTAATGAACTTAGGGTATCAGAGCCGCTTGAATCTTTGTTGTGACTAGGGTCGGGGGGGATTCTTAATTAAGTGTTGGCGAACTCCTCCGCTCTTTAATGCAATGAGTTCACGGCTCGTTTAACTTTCATAAAATTCTCTTGAGCTCAGCGATTTTTTCTTAACTAGCGGAATAAAATTTGCATGTGAAATGTCTTTGTAGTGGAACTAAAACACTTTTGAAATCGCGCTTATTAGTTTTGATATGGTACTTTCTCGTTACAAGCTACTGTAAATATAATGTTGAAAAACATGATAGTCCAAGTTTAATGCTACTGTATTGTAAGAAAATCTTTATCTAAATGCAAAAACAAAAATAATATTGAAATGATGATAGATATATATTTTTTTCAAACAGTGGACATCTTTAAAGAGTGACTGCGTTGCCTGTGGTGCACCCTACTTGGTCCCAAATTCATCAAGGAGTTTGTATTTGTTATCTTTGGGAATTTAACAACGGAAAACATTCTTATTTATATGTATACTCATATTCTTGTGAATAAATGAATATTGGTGGTGTGGATTATTGGTGTGAACCAAATTAATGGTGTCTTCCAATCGGGAGGGCGCATGTCCAAATCCCGCCTTATACCAAATCTTTTTGAATTTTCGAAGTTATATGTCCGTTTATCTTGTCCGACGCTCTTACGGTTAAAGAAAGTGAGGTCGTGTGTCAAGTCGACCAATCCGCACTGCGCCCGCGTGGACCACCAAGACCTATTCTATATGTTGAAAAGAATTATCTAATACTATTTTATGTTGACCGACAGAATAAGACTAGTTCTGGAAACAGATTCTATTTAGCCCCGTCATTTTATATTCTGATAAGTTTTTACAAGTTTATATGAGTTGCTATTTACCGAACGAAGAGTTTTCGAAATTGTTGTTAATTACGATTGCTCTATAACACATCCCTCGCACTTTCATTACCTTTATTGCAGTCATAACAGAAAATTCGTTGCATGAAAAATCTGTTAAAGACCGGGTACGTGCCATCAATCAACATTAAATACAGTCGGTTAAAAAATCAACAAATTTGCTCTCGGAATTCTTTCCCTTATTACCTTAGAGTTAAGAACTATGGATAAAGAAATGGAAATGAGAAACCGAGTTCATTTTGTTTGACTGTACCTAATACCAGGCTATAACCGGAAATTAACAGGCCACGTGATGAAGTTAAATTATTAGTATAATTAAAATCCCTTAAATAATTGCTATTAATCTGAATATTATTCGACACTAAACGCTTACGTAAACGAGGTAATCTGACGCTTATAGGGCCGTTTAGGCGCCGGTGTAGCGTTGCCGGTCATTACCGAAGCTATTAACATCGTGATTTGTCAAATTCTACAGTACTTAATTATGCTTAAACCAAAATATAGGCCATATAAATAGAGCCCAGTTATATTTACACCAACAGGCACAATTAGGGATGTTTTTGTATAAAACATGTAGATACTAGTACCTAATTATTATTCATATGTTTATGTTAAATTGCTGTTTTTGTTAAATATTATAGCTGGAGTTTAAAGTTTAGTTATTAAAGAAATTTGCCAGTGATAATGTAAAGAGCAATGAGATAATATTAAGTATCTATTAGAGTGTTCAATCATCGTCATCGGTTGCAGAGTCACGGAAGAGCTTGCTGAGATGCTGAATAGCCTAAATGAATACTCCCGACGAGTTGGGCTTGCCATGAATTTGGACAAGACGAAAGTCATGTTCAATGATCATGTCTTGCCACAACCGATATGCGTCGATGGTGACTTTCTCGAAGTTGTGCAAGAATACGTGTACTTGGACCAATCCAACTTGGCCGGCACAATTTCGAGAGGGAAGCTAGTAGGAGGTTTCAGTTGGGCTGGGCGGCATTCGGCAAGTTTCGTCAGGTCTTCACGTCGACGATTCCGCAATGCTTAAAGACAAAAGTTTTTGAGCAATGAGTCCGACGACTTGCGAAGGGTCGCTGGTGGAGGCTTGATGAGAAAAGCGGAGGACCGGGATAACTGACGCAAAATGGGGGAGGCCTATGTCCAGCAGTGGACTGCGATAGGTTGAATAGAAGTGTGTTCAGTAAAAAAAAGTTGTTCAGTAAAATATGTTTTATGTTATTAATGTTAACATAGCACAAAAATTGAAATATCAAGGCAATTTTATTTCAAAAATATACCGCTTAAATAATTTTTATTTGTATTTTATTTTTGCAATAATCATTTCATTAAGATGCTTGGGCTACTCAAAATGAAATTTAAAGTTATAAAAATCAATTTAGATGACTCGCCACGTTTGAATGTTTGGGAGATTTTTTCGTATGAATCCGTAATACATTGACATAATTTCTAACTCATACGTATTCTCTCTAATAACTCCCATATAGCTGAAATCACTTCTGCATCGTATCACCCTTCAAAGATTTTGAATGCACCAGTCACTATGAATACGGTTATTTTTGCATAGGGGCGCCACCCTAATAGAGATCGATTGAGTATTATGATTTCCCGCCATATTTCGCATAATCCCTTAATTGATATAAAATCCTAGGTGGCTTTTCGCTATTAAGAAGACCCGCCCCAAGATTTATAATAAGCGATTGTTGGATTAAAATGATTGATGTTGTTTACAAATATAATTTTGTAATCAAATTGAATATATTTATTTACCTTTGTTGATAGACAATTTATGTGACTGATTGAACTGGATTTTATTATTAAAATATTATCTATTATGCCTATATATTCAAATCTGTAATTAAATGATATTTTTAAAATTGAATTCGTAACACTTCCTTACGAATTAAGATTTATTTAGCATAGGTTCAAGTTTAATGAAAATATATTAGATATTTCACGAGTAGAACGTCATTTTAGAACTTTGGATATTTTATTTCAAAAATTCGTATCAATGACTACAAACATTTTTCCTAAAATCCATAATAGAATAATTTATTTTTAAAAATAATATAATTTTATACAATACTAATCTTTGTTGAGTGTTACCTACAGTCTATGATACACTGGTGGTGCTACCCAAATAAAACCCACAGTCCAGTAATATCTAAGTAAACTAATTAGCTACTCGTAATCGCATCCAGCTAGCCCTAATCCGGTACGTGGTCCTTATTTGATTCCTTTATATTCCAAATAAATGTTGTCATATGCGAAACTATTTTATTAAATTATGTACTGCAGATTCGTAAATAAACTGTTCCATTTCTTCTTTTGCAGCTTCCCAAAATGAGATAACGAGGAAGACATGACATTTAAGTCGCTCCATTTTCGCGGCCACACACAAGTGTTCTGTAAATTGATACAAAGCAAACATACGTCGCACACGAAGTCACCGCGGATATTTTCTGTTGTATAAGAGTGGGATAGATATATTTATTGTAAACATTCGTCTCGTGCTGACACACGAAAAATAAAAGCACACGGAGGGTTGTGTTGCGAGGGTGGACCGGGTCTAATCGACCNTGCCTTATTTACTTTAATCGTAAGTGATAAATAAATAAATATCCGCTGACATTCACACAGCGCCATCTAGCCCCAAGTTAAGCTTTAAGCCTGTATTGTGGGTACTAAACAACGGGTAAACATACTTATATACATTTTTTTTGTAAATACATACATATTATTCATAGAAAACACCCAGACCACTACAAACAGACATGTTCATGCACACAAATGGTTGTACTGCCCGGGGCTCGAACCCGGAACCCTTGGTATTGCAGTCGACGTCTCAACCGCTACATCAAATGGTTCGTAAGTGATGCTGCAACTTCAGCAAAATGCAGGTACACTTGGGCCTTAAACGTTGTCGGCTAGAACGCCTTTCGCGTCTTGTGTTTCACCTTAACTTTGGCAGCAATTTATATAAATTTGTTTATCTATTCAACAGCCTGTAATATTTGAATGTAGGGCATAGGCCTTGACGCATGGCTGTGGAGAGATTGGGTCACAACCACAGATTTCCCAATACAGGAGATGGGGCAAGCCGCGTTTTTAAGTGCGACAAATGTAAGCTCAACGAGCATACACTGGCTGCCAGTTTACGCTCTGTGAGACGAGTCAAGACGCACGAATATTAGAAGAAATTACCGTTTTTCCCCAAAATGCCATCCTGTCCAATTGTAACATGCCATTATCGCAATGAATCAGTAAATTTACCAAGAAATATAATAACTTTTCACAGGTAAGAACCGAAAAGAAATTGGCGGCTATAAACTTGGCGGCTTGTCCAGTCTAATTGTATATTCGGATGTCTGTGGTCACAACCAACCATGAGGGCGAATGTGGATTGGTTGTGTTATCCTTAGTAAGTCGTCGAGACCGACGGCTTCACGTGCCTTCGGAAACACTTGATCATTTTTTAATCATAAAACAGATGATTCATAATATCTATAAACGGAATGCCCAATATCAAAATGTAGAATTTTACAGAAAGCACAAAAACTCTAAGGTCAAAATTCCCTTTTTTTCATGATAGGCTTGCTCTTGAGCACAGACTATCTTAGAATAAGACACGTGCTCTAAGATGGAGCGAAAAATACTTAAATTCCCGAAACTTTCGATAGTTTCGGGAATTTCAGTATTTTTCGCTATTAAATGTTTAAGGACAGATTATTATTAACGAGGAGTGCAACAACGCTCGGGTTTGCATAAAATCAGCGTTAGAAGCGACTTTAGGACGTTATTTAACCACATTAATCCACTTTGAATTTTGACTCTTTGAAAATTGGCATTCAAAGCTTAGTTTTTCGGATTTCGGTATTTTGAATTTTCGGTTTTGGTCCGAGTAATCTACCATATGCTTGGACTGGCCATTAAAAAAGAGAGATCGAACGATATTTTGTAGCTTGCAGTTGTCGATAACTATGTGCAGAAGTATGTGTGGGCCTTGATAAGCGAGGAGCTGCGATTCGTATCATTTCGACTTTCATCCAAAAGATTTATTTAAACAGATGTTTTATTTCTACGGACACCTAGTGGTATGATACTCGCTTTGGGTGTGAGTGGTCCCGGGTTCAAATACAGGGCCCGCCCTGTTTTTATTGCAAATGAATTCGCTGTAAATCTGTTTGCTGATCTCTTTATGAGGGTCATTTATGCTACCCTGAAGTGCAACACTGGTTTGACAAAGTGTTTTTAATTACAACTCAGTAACTCTCTTTTTTGCCTCTGTCTCACTTAATTGAAGGGATCTATCATAGTCTACGGCTCATTGATGCGGTCTGTTGCCTTCCGATCTGGAGGGTGCAGGTTCAAATCCCACCACCACCAATTGATTTTCGAATTTTTGAAATTATATCTACGTTTATCCGACGCTCTTACAGTGAAGGAAAACATCGTGAGGAAACCTGCGCACGCCTTCGAAAGATTCGAAGGTTGTGCGTGACGTCGGGCAATCCGCACTGGGCCCGCGTGGACGGCCAATACACCCTATACGGGTAGGCTCGTGCCTCTCGGTGGAGACGTATAATGAGCTGATGATGATGATGATGAGTTTAATTCAATGTAGGTAAGAGATAAACTACATCATTAATTGACGTTTTATTGCAATATTTAAACAGATGCTAAATATAAAAACGGTGTGTATTATGCCAAAACCGTCCACCGGCTCGATGGTCTAGTGGTATGATACTCGCTTTGGGTGTGAGTGGTCCCGGGTTCAAATCCCGGTCGGGCCCTGTTTTGGCACACACAGTTTTTGTTTTCGGTGGTATTGTATTTGTCGTCCACGTCATCGAACACGCTGGACTAGCGAACTGGACTAGTATGTTTAAAGTTAAAAACTCCAGAGTCATTGAAATAGAAGACATACTAGGACTAGTGTAATTAATTACCGATAATTGTAAAAAAAAATGATAGTTTTTTACAACTAAACTAACACAATGTTAGTTAAAGTAAACATAAGTACTACGGGAGCAATATACCAAGTACTTTAATGAGTATAGCATACATTCAGTAAAGTTTTATATCATGAGCGGAATAACCAGTAGTTTAATTTATAAAAACCTTTGACCATCTGTGGGCATATTGGCTGGAAAACCACGACAGCTAGAAGGTTTCATAAGGAGCTGAATTAAGAATACTGAATATATATGTAGTAAAATAACAAGTTTTCTTAATATTTAAACAAGTGTTTAAATTATAGCGGTGTTTAAAAAATTGCACCTAACCAATCGGCTCGATGGTCTAGTGGTATGATACTCGCTTTGGGTGTGAGTGGTCCCGGGTTCAAATCCCGGTCGGGCCCTTTTTTTGTATAAGATAAGACTACAATAACGTTGTTAGCTATATTAACAAACCACATTGACCTATTTAACTTTTGTTTCTTTTCACGGAAGATTCATCACCTTTTAATTGAAAAATAACTCTTAGGATCATAATAACTCAGCGAGCAATGTAAAGGGCTATGCCTGGGGTTTCCTTAATGTTATCGAAGAAATGAGAAGATATTCGTACGTAAACGAACCTAAAATCATCGACGTAGTGACTCGCGTAACCAAGCTGAAGTGCCCTGCCGATAGTTCGAAGAGACGACTACCGTTGGGGCCCAAAGGTTCTCGAATGGACACCAAGTACCGGCAAGCGCAGCGTAGCACGGCCGCCCACAATATGGAAATAACATATACTGAGGAAGTTGAAGGATTTCCAATAGATTATAGATAGATTTTGATAGGAGTAGAAAATATTAAGGGATATGATGATCTTATGGAATATCCACTTTAAACTGTAATACAAAGGGTTTGATATAAAAAACAGATATTCAAAGAACTTATAACTCGTGATTATTTAGAAACAGAGCGGTTCCTAAGGATACCAGTGTAAAATGTACCCACCAAAAACATTCTGTAAAAAATCTAGCCAAGTCTCGATGGAGCTGCTTGATTATCTCTAAAAAGTAATGAAATCAAGACAAAGACGTGCCAAGTCTAAGGTTCCTTACTGCAATTAATTAATTATTATGGTTAATGTTGTGTGACTTGGCCGTTGAAGAGTACACAAGGATACAAAACTAGGTGCTTCATGACACCATTGCACCAATCTGTCGCCAGAACCGCTACCCATTGACGGTACAAATTTGCCACTTGGAAAACGGTGATTCAATAGCCCATTTGTAGGCTTGATAAAGCCACTAACGTATAAAGAATGTTCAACGGCCAAGTCACACAACATTAACCATAATAATTAATTAATTGCAGTAAGGAACCTTAGACTTGGCACGTCTTTGTCTTGATTTCATTACTTTTTAGAGATAATCAAGCAGCTCCATCGAGACTTGGCTAGATTTTTTACAGAATGTTTTTGGTGGGATTTTACTTCTTTTTGTAGAAACTTGAAAGGAATATTAGACGACCCATTGGGTGTAATGGTTGAAACGTCGGCTACTACCAAGGGTTCCGGGTTCGATCCCCGGGCAGTACAAATATTTGTGTGCACCAACATGTCTGTTTGTATTGGTCTAGCGCGCTCGACTTGGCGGGGGCACTACCGTGCCCCCGATTTTTGACATCGGATGAAGCGGCCCACCATGTTAAATATATATTGTTTAAAGGCGGTATGTCAATCTCTTATAGTTTGGCTGGGCTCTTTTGTTATCTAAGCAGGGTCACCAGGTACTCCAGATCTTCGATTATCCAAGTTATTATAGTTTTCCCTTTATGTAACCATTAAACCCTGACTCTGTACCAAATTTCAGCTCTGTGAGTTAATGGGAAGTACTAGTTCTATTTTGATGATTTTGTTATCTAAGCAGGGTCACCAGGTACTCCAGATCTTCGATTTTCGAAGTTTTCATAGTTTTCCCTTTATGTAGCCATTAAACCCTAACTCTGTACCGAATTTCAGCTTTCTGAGTTAATGGGAAGTACTAGTTCTATTTTGATGATCATGAGTGTGTGAGTGAGTGAGTGTCTGTCGAAAATGCGAAACTTTGCTTTCGCTTAACGTCGGAAATAAATGAACTACAGACTTGGATTTAAAGAAGGTTATTATATCTTACTAGATGACGAAAATTTCAGCGTTCTGGTATTATCCAAAGGTTCTCAAATTGGGGTCTGAAAATGCGGCGAAATGGATGCTGTAAAGGATGGTACAGCAGTGTTTGCTTCGCGCTCGACTTGGCGGATTTATAGATTAATAGATTTTTAAAATTTTCATCTATTTAGATTCATAATACTTCACTGTTTAATAATACTTTTGTAGATTATTATGTTTTTACTTATACTTAATGTGATAAAATTTGTGAATATAATTTGCTTTATATAATTATTTTTATAACAAATAATATGATTATGTACAAAACACATTTTTTTAAAAGAGTAACTACTGAGTTTCTTGCTGGATTCTTCTCAGTGGAAAACTACCTCCCGAACCAGTGGTAGCTTCATTTGACATTCATAAGTGTTCTGTAAGGACCTAAATTGAATAAATACTTTTCATTCGTTCATTAAATCAAGAAAGAAAAGGTTGTATTATTGTCTCGCTCCCTTTGTAAGCCTAATGGAAGGTTTGCAGTGCGCTTTAAAGATTTCATTGTTCTAGATATTTCTAGTGTTAATGGGTGTTTGCATTGCAGTTCATTTGCAAATACAAGAATACCGTTTAAATAATTATCATATAATAAAAATTTCTGCTACTATTCTGGGGTTAGTTTTCGTATATCAGAGTACAAAAAACTATTTTTAAATTATGATGAGATTTGTATGAATCAAATCATTAATACAAACGTCAGGATCAACTTTTGTTTTAAACTTTGGCACCAACTTCACCTTTGACCGTCGAAACCTTTAAACTTGGGGACCAACCAAACCTTATAATTAGGGACCAAATCCTTACCTTCAACATTCAGGTACCAAATTCGCCTTCGTGCTTCGGGACCAACCTTACTGTAACATTTTGAGACTAACCTCACCTTTAAACTTAGGGACCACATTCGCGTTTGAACTTTGGGACCAAATTTGCCTTCAAAATTAAGAAACAATCTCACCTTGAAAGGTTGGGACTAAACTATCTTCCTCACCGTTGAGACCGAAATATAGCTGCTAAAGCGAAAAAGCAAGGCATAACTGTTAAACCGGAAAAAATAAGTGAGATTAAGTTACACTATTTGTCTACAATATGATACAAAACAGGGCCCGACCGGGATTTGAACCCGGGACCACTCACACCCAAAGCGAGTATCATACCACTAGACCATCGAGCCGGTTGGTGGTGTGGAATTATATATCCACTGCTAAAATTCTGTATATTTAACGATACACTTGTTTAAATATAAATCACTACAAGAGAAAAAAACTGAACCATATAATCGTTTGCCTGGCTATGAAATAAAAATATTAACAAATTGTAATACTAGAAATAATAAAAAACTTGTAAGTATTTTCAGAGAGCGTCGGTGGCTCAGTGGTGTGGACTGTCGCCTTCCTACCGGGAGGGCTGAGGTTCGAATCCCGACACGTACCAATGTATTTTCGAAATTTCGAAAAATATATGTACGTTATCCGACGCTCTTACGGTGAAGGAAAACATCGTGAGGAAACCTTCATGCACGCCTGCGAAGAGATTCGAAGGTTGTGTGTGAAGTCGTCCAATCCGCACTGGCCCGCGTGGACGCCTAATCACCCTATACGGGTAGGCTCGTGTCCCTCGGTGGGGACGTTTAATGAGCTGATGATGATGATGATGAAGTATTTTCATGTTAAATTATTCAATCGCATATTATATATCTAAGCTTCAAATACTATTCTATCTTCTCAGGTTAAAACCAAATTGGCCACCCAAATACTACTAGAACTTCTTACGCCTAATTAGAAATCAAACAAGCATAGTGCTCGTACTTAAATCTCTTAATACAGTGTACTTATTACCAACTGTCTCCAAGGTCTACACGTCTAGATCCCTATTTGGCGCGAATCCAGCTGCGATAATGGGATGGCACTGGCGACGTATTTCATGTATAATTATCTACTCAACTGGTATTGTATTTACGTATAATGCTGTTTTTATATTTCTCACCATTCCTGAGATCAGGAATTCTTGTAGAAATAACTTATAATTAAAGAAAATGTTCATCTTTTAGCGTATCGATGGTAGAAATCGTGGTAAAAGGATTTGTCGGTTAGTTTTTAGAATAACCAACTGTTTCCAGGGTATGCCCGATATACGATTAATATTTGTATATAGAATCCATTTCATCGCGGTCGTGACCAGGATTGGGTCCCGGGAGACCGCATAGTGATAGTTATGTGGTACGCTTTTTCAGTTTGGTTAGAATTTTGCTGGTTTGGTCACCTTATTTTCTGAAGGGAAAGATTTCGCGCTTCGATAGAGATGCACACAGTCAGTCTTGGTATTACCTTGTTATCTCCTTAGTACCCACCAATCCTTTTTGATCTCTAAATTACTCAGTAGCCAAACCCAAGCTAGGATCGTCTCTCGTCGAATACAAGACTGATCCTGATGTATGAAAGCTTTGGACACTACCCGCATAGAAGAGCAGACGCTTCTGGTTTCCCAAAGATAAATGGCAGATGAAGAATCAGAAAGAACGGTGAGGTAGAAAAGTTAATCGCAAAACCCAATTAGTAGGTAAGCTATATACCAAAAACGTCGAGCTGGGATATCTGGAATGAATGGCTGACGATCGTTGCGCCTAGAAATTGAATCTCAGGGTTCCGAGTGAACGCCAATATGACGATGAAGAACACCACAGAAGCAGACTTACGAGATCTTCAAGAGGAAAATTGGCGCGAGGCGTTGCGCAATCGGAAGGGTTGGCGTTTTCTTGTAAGGGAAGCCAAGAATTTTTTTGGGTCGTTGCTCCAAAGGAGCGAGTGAGGGTAATCCGTACCGGGTGCCGTACTATTGCCAGTAATAATTCCATAGCTATGCTTAGTGAATGGCATGTACTACAGAAGAATGTTGTGAGATAATTGATTGATTTAGTTTCTAGTTGGGAGATAAGGAAATTCCAGTGCTCAGTCTACAAGACCGCAATTGCAGTTATCTAAGCACGAACTGTTGTAATTATTGTCGAAGGCTCCACTACTGGATGCCATTAGCAATGCTGGCTGGTTGCCAACATCGGCCTGTAATTGCCTGGCTACTGGCTGATACAGTTAATAGTATAATTTGCTGTGCAGTCTTATATTTGGAAGGATTTCGTTTTGAGACACGTTATACGCTCTATAGTGTTGGTGGCTCAATAATGTGGACTGTTGCCCTCCTACCAGGAGGGCTGAGGTTTAAATCTCGCCACGCACCAATGTGTTTTAGAATTTTCGAAAAAGATCTTTACGTAATCCGACGCTCTTACGGTGAAGGAAAACATCGTGAGGAAACCTGCGCTAGCCTGCGAAGAGATTCAAAGGTTGTGCGTAAAGTCGTCCAACCCGCACTGGGCCCGCGTGGACGACTAAGGCTATCCCTTTACGGGTAGGCTCGTGCCCCTCGGTGGGGACGTTTAATGGGCTGATGATGATACGCTGTGTGAATGTCAGTAGATATTTATTAATTTTGTTGTTTCATACCTGGAGAACATTTATTCAATGTACACAACAAAGTATTTTTTAACAAAAAGTATTTGTGTCGACTAACTCATGCATACATTACACATTTACAGTCTTATCTTAACAACACAATTCTTTTTTAATGTAATGGAACACGTCAACTAAAACGTTACAATGGCGTGCAGCGACCTCATACGCCTGCGGAGTATCCAAGAACTAATATTATACGAAAAAAATTGCTACTGGAAACCATAAAATATAGAAAACCTTTTGTTTCAATAACCTGCCCCTTTTTTAGATGCTACAATGTGTAGAGGACGGTCAGGATGCTCACCTGGTGGTAAGTTATACGCCTGACCATGGCAGAGCCGCGTTGAATGAGACCAACTGATAGACAGTTATTATTCTCCATAAATGCCGCACTACGCTTGTCACCCTAGACCACAGAAAGGTCTCTTATACCCGGTATTTTTACTAGCTACCTTTTTACTCACTACCGAGTCTAGCACCTAGTAATATTAGTGTTACGAATTTTCGAAATTGTATGTGCGTTATCTGACGCTCTTACGGTGAAGGAAAACACCGCAAGGAAACCTGCGTACGCCTGCGAAGAGATTCAAAGGTTGTGCGTGAAGTCGTCCAATCCGCACTGGGCCTGGCCGACTAAGGCCTATCCCTTTACGGGTAGGCTTGTGCCCCTCGGTGGGGACGAATAATGAGCAGATATACAAAAGTTATATTTTTAAAAATAAAATATTGAAATATTCTTTACATTCATAAAGGAAACATTTCCTTTTTAAAGCAAATTACATCCAGTATCTTACCTTAATATTATAATAATGTTGTGCCTCGGGCTGGTCTCTTTGTTTTACGATTTTGAAGAAAGATTGTAATCTTCTTTGAGAGTAATTACGACAGTACTGTTTTCTTTAACGACGCAGCATTTTGCAAAGTTGTTACGGAGGCTTTAATTATCCTGGGTAGGTACTTCGGGGAAGCAAATTTTATGAATGAAAATACTGGAAACTGTTTCGCAAACAGTGTTTCATTTCCTACATGTATTTTTTACACGCTTCAACTAAATCGGATTGTGAAAGAGAATTAAAGTGAAAACTAAATATGTTTTTACTTATTAATAATTGATTCATTCGAGGGTGTTTGTGTCTGTGTAAATATTCCAATAAAGTATTAAAGTATATCCGTTATTTAGTACTCAAATTAAAGGCTTATGCTTAGTTTGGGGCTACAGAGAAATTTGGTCGATATTTTTATTATTTATCAAAAAATAATATGAAAAGCTATGAAAAATAAATCTTACGATTTGCAGACTCATGCATTATCATGAACTTGCGAAGACTCACCTGTAAATAAGAAAAATATGTTATAATATATAGGGCCATAATTTTTTATTTTATTTTAAGTAGTGACAAATAAAATGCGTCGTAGTGAATAATGGCTCGAGGGACCATTTCAAACAATCTGTCAATGTCGAACAGCTATTTAGGATGGGTTGGTATCTGGAGGCACGGTAGTGCCCCCGCTAAGACGAGCCAAGCGAAGCGCAAGGGCACTACCTACCTTTTCTTGAAGTGTATCGTCGTATTTTTGAACTCTCATAGAATTGCTTTCCGATGTACCATATAGCCATATTTAATGGATATGATGTCGTCAATAAACTAACCAATTAAACAAAGTTTCAATTGAATAGTTCAAAATAAATACTTTGGATTTTGAGGTTCAAATCCCACCACGTACCAGTGCGTTTTCGAAATTCCGAAAATATATGTACGTTATCCGATGCCGGTGAATGAAAACATCGTGAGGAAACCTGCGCACGCCTGCGAAGAGATTCAAAGGTTGTGCGTTAAGTCGCCGAACCCGCACTGGGCCCGCGTGGACGACTAAGGCCTAATCACCTATACGGGTATCTAAACTACGCTACTGACACACTGAAGTTCATCAAAATGTTTATCCTGAAGTGTTCGAAAGCTGAAATTTGGTATTGTCTCTATGTTTAGTGTACAACCAACAAAACATTCATCAGCTTGTGATTATCGCCCCGGCCCCGTCCCATATAACGGGATGGAGTGGATTTTAATAAAAAACTTTTACCAATTTTATAATAAAAACATGAATGATTACACGTGTTGTAGACAGTACTTAAGAAAAATAATTACTCTAAAAGCCTGCCTAGCAACTTTTATAAAGAACTGAAATCTAAGTTAATCAGAGGATGTTTATTTTTAATATATGTATGCCAGTGTGTACTGTTTGTATATATATATATATATATATATATATAATTATATATATATATATATATATATATATATATATATATATATATATATATATATATATATATTTATATATATATATACAGACATAAGCCAGAGAATCAAACACTTGTCATGTCTAGCACGTGGTTTTATTAATTAATATAACTTCTATATCTAATACATGGATAGAACATGGTGTCAAGTGAAAAATCGTACTTATATTAAAAGTTTATTCAAATTATAAAAAAAAATCCTGTTGAAAACCTTAGTGGAAAACAAAATATTGAAAAAAGTGATCTGAGTACCTACAAGTTTCAATATGGAGGGCATTAAGCCGCCAACTGGCCTTGTTCTCACTGGCGAAGGCCAAAATTTCTGCACGTTCAAACAGAGATTTGAACTCTATTTAGAAGCGCAAGGCTTGAATAGTGTGAGCGAGGATAGAAAAGTTGCATTACTAATAACAAGTGCCGGTGTGGAAGTACAGTGGAAGTGTACAACACATTTAGCCGAAACCTCTAACTCTGTCGGCTCTTCTGAAAGAGTTCGAGGCGTATGTTCAGCCACGTAAAAGGCTAGTGTTCAATACTTACCAATTTATGAATATAAAACAAGAAGAAGGACAAACAATTGAGAGATTTATAACCCGAATAAAAACTCAAACAAGGGTATGTGAATTTGAAAAACTAGAAGAAAGATTAATTATTATGATTTTGATATTAGGAGTCAAAGATAATAGCACTAAGGAGTTGTTGCTAAGACAATCTGACCCCAGTTTACAAGAAGCTATTGAGTTATGTGTCGCATCAGAGACCAGCAAAAAAGAAGTCAGAGTTCTTGAAGAGAAAAAAGCCGCCACTGATATACATGTAGTTAAGAAGATGACACCTCGCAAGTGTACCAGATGTGGAGAAAGTCACCGTAGCATGAGCTGTCCCGCTTTTGGTAAAAGGTGTGGAAAGTGTCACTTCTACAATCACTTTGCATCTCAGTGTAGGAGCAGAAGACAATTTATTGAAGACAACCAACCAGTACACAGGGGAGACAATTATAAGGAGCAACAAGGAAGAATGCAGCAAAACAAGTCAAAAACTCAAATCAATCTTGTGGAAGAAGAAAGTAACACAGAATATCAGTTGGACACTATATCAAAGGTTCAGTGGCGAGAAGATATAACTGTACAAGGTAAAAATATCAATTTTAAGTTAGATACAGGAGCTGATTGTAACACTTTACCGCTACACATTTTCAATAAAATTAATATTCATAATAAATTAAAGCTATCTAAATGTAATACAGTTTTGGTAGTGTATAATGGGGAGAAAATTAAATCTGAAGGGTGTGTCAACCTAGTTTGCAAAGTAAAGGGAAGTACAGAATTAATCAAATTCACAGTAATAGACTTACTTGTACAACCAGTATTAGGGTTATTTGATTGTGTGGGGCTCAATTTAGTTAAAAGAATAGACCAAATAATCAATGAAAAAGAATTGTTTTTGACAAGAAATAGGGATTTTTTTACTGGGCTAGGTGAAATTGGTACTTACTAAATTCAACTTAAACAGAACGCTCAACCTGTAATAAAACCTATTAGAAGAGTGCCCTTAACAATAAAAGATAAGCTTAAAGATGCTTTAAATAACTATGAAAAAAGGGGCATAATTGACAAAGTGGTAGGGCCAACAAAATGGTGTAATAATTTAGTAATAGTTGAAAAACCAGATAAATCATTACGTTTATGTTTAGATCCTAAAGAGTTAAATTGTAATATATTAAGAGAAACCTTTCAAATACCTTCACCGATGAGATATACAATAGTTTAGTTGGCAAGGAAGTTTTTACTGTGTTAGATTTAAAAGACGGGTTTTTTCAGATTCTACTGGATGATGAAGAAAAATTGTGCACCTTTGGAACACCCTTTGGTAGATATAAATTTAACAGAATGCCATTTGGAATATCTTCAGCTCCAGAAATGATGCAAAGAATAAATATGAGTATCTTCGGAGACATAGAGGGTGTTCAATTGTATTTCGATGATTTAATTATAGCTAAGGATGTTAATGATCATGATAGAATTTTAAGCAAAGTGATTGACAGAGCCAGAAATTGTAAAGTCAAATTTAATTGTGACAAACTTCAATACAAAAAAGATTATGTGAAATATGTTGGTCTAATTATATCAAAGGAAGGTATGAAAGTAGATCCAGACCATGTTAAAGCTATCTTAGAGTTAAAAGAACCTAAAGATGTAAAACAAGTACAAAAATTTCTAGGTATGTGCAATTATCTCAGTAAGTTTATTCATAATTATTCAAAGACAACAGAACCATTAAGAGGATTACTAAAAAAGGATGTATTGTGGACTTGGGGTGTCAATCAATCACTTGCTTTTAAAGAATTAAAAAATAAGCTAAGCCGTACACCTACACTGGCTATTATGAACAATCAAGGTATGTTAGTGTTGCAAACTGATAGTTCAAAACATGGTATGGGAGCTTGTCTTCTACAGAATGATAGACCCATTTCCTTCTATTCTAGGTCATATACAGGGTGTCAAACAAGGTGGGCTCCCATAAAAAAAGAATTGTTTGCTATTTGTGCTTCTTTAAAAAAAAACCATCAATTTGTGTATGGTGGGAAATTATTAATAGAAACAGATCACAAGACATAAATAAAATATCAGCTCGGTTACAGCGTATGGTTTTAAAACTATTAAAATATGACTTTGAAATTAAGTATGTTCCAGGTTGTAGAATGTACATAGCTGATTATTTGTCTAGAAATTATGTATCTTGTAATCAAGCAGATCATAAGGAACTAAAAGAATTAATACATTCTGTGGAGACAGAGAGTGTCTTTGGTATAGAAACAGCTATATCAGAACGTATGTTACTAGAATTAATAAATGCAACTAAAAAAGATGTAACTTTGCAAAAAATAATTGAGTTTTATAATAAAGGATGGCCTTGTAATGAAAAAAAAAATTAATTAAGGGAAACTAGGATTTTATTTAAATTAAGAGAACACTTAAATGTAGTAAATGGAATAGTGTACTATAAAGATAGAGTTTTAATACCTAAAGAGAAAAGAGGTGAAGTATTACTAAGCTTGCATGCAGGACATACAGGTGTAATTAAATGTAAAAAAAGGGCTAGGAAAATAATATATTGGCCAGGAATGTCAAGTGAGATAGAGTCATTTGTTTATTCATATCAGAACGTATGTTACTAGAATTAATAAATGCAACTAAAAAAGATGTAACTTTGCAAAAAATAATTGAGTTTTATAATAAAGGATGGCCTTGTAATGAAAACAAATTTAATTATAGGGAAACTAGGATTTTATTTAAATTAAGAGAACACTTAAATGTAGTAAATGGAATAGTGTACTATAAAGATAGAGTTTTAATACCTAAAGAGAAAAGAAGTGAAGTATTACTAAGCTTGCATGCAGGACATACAGGTATAATTAAATGTAAAAAAGGGCTAGGAAAATAATATATTGGCCAGGAATGTCAAGTGAGATAGAGACATTTGTTTTGAAATGTAAAGTGTGTGAAAAATATAGACTGTCCAATACAAAACAGCCTCTTATCTCACATGATATACCTGAATTACCATTCTTAAAAGTAGGAGTTGATATCTGTACATTTGGATGTTATGATTATCTTGTGCTAGTAGATTATTATTCAAAGTGGATAGAAGTTAAAAAGATAGATTACAAAACTACTGAGAGTGCTGTAAAAACTTTAACAAAAATGGTCGCGGTCCATGGAATTCCAAAACACTTAGTTTGTGATAATATGTCATTTAGCAGTTATGTATTTAGCAAATTTACAGTTAGCCTAGGTATAAGCTTAATACATTCAAGTCCAAATTATGCTCAGTCCAATGGGATGGTAGAAAAAGCACTAGGTATTGTTAAGTCTATGATGAGAAAATGTCATGAAACTAATACTAATTTTTACATGGCGTTATTACATTATAGAACCACACCATTGACAGGATTAGACTATAGTCCATTAGAATTATTGATGACTAGATTCATCATCATCATCATCAGCTCATTAAACGTCCCCACCGAGGGGCACGAGCCTACCCGTATAGGGTGATTAGGCCTTAGTCGTCCACGCAGGCCCAGTGCGGATTGGACGACTTCACACACAACCTTCGAATCTCTTCGCAGGCGTGCATGAAGGTTTCCTCACGATGTTTTCCTTCACCGTAAGAGCGTCGGATAACGTACATATATTTTTCGATTTGTCTAGATTGCTGAGAACAAATCTTCCCTGTACAGCTGAAAATTTAATACCTAAGATGCCTGAAGATGTAAAACATAATCGACAGAAGTCAAAAATAAATTATGACAGAACAGCAAAGTCCAAAAAAACCTTTCAGTCAGGCGAAAATGTAACAATACAGAACTATCCACGAACTAGTTAGCACCCTGGTAAAATTGTTGATAATATAGGGCCTAGATCTTTATAGTAAAGAATGAAAAGGGAAATTTTGTAAGACGCAACGAAAAACATATAAGACCGAGTAGAAATAAGTTTGTAGTTAAGCAAGAGCCTGTAATTACATTAAAGGGACAGTGAAAAGGTTCAGAATGTAAGACAAAGTTTAGGTGAAGGTTCTCATAGTTCACAGCAGTGTAATAATGATAATGAAACAAGGGTAGAACGAAAAACGGTAGTCAGAACAAGGTTGGTAGAAGAGTTAGCCTCCATCGTATCTGAAAGACTATGTTTTCTAATTATTGATGTTAAGGTCTACTTAAATTGGGTTATGTTACTAAGTATATGTAAGAAGATAATTGTAATTATTATATCTCACTACTACTGTACTACATACCTTATGTATCATACAGTTTTATTTTGTTAAATTCACTGACATATTGTTACAACATAGTTGTATTCTTTATTTGTCTAGAGGGGGGATGTTCCATATAGTGGCAACACAGATATATACCAGAGAATAAAACACTTGTCATGTCTAGCACGTGGTTTTATTATTATTAACTTCTTTATCTAATCCATGGATAGAACAGCCCAGACGACCACATAAGGTTTACGCTGAGAAAAAGATATCAGATCTCATGTAGAGCCGTCTACTGAATCTACACGGCCTAAGCTACCGTCACTTACTTCTACAAAGTCTTCATATCAGTAAATATCTATATTTATAATATCAACAGGCTAAACCACTAAAGCGCTATTTATGAATTTATAACTATGAATTTTGACGCTTTTCAAAGCATCAAAATTCATAGTTTTAGTTTAGTATTTTAATTGTTTTTTATTTTTGCATATTTTTTTACGTTCATAAGTGCTTTTTGTAAGCGTAATTTGAATATGGATTTGACTTTGACTTTGATATGGCTGTTTCGTTACTTACTTTTGATCAGAAACTTAATATCCGCATCACCTCTACGATAGCGAAACGGCGAAGTACAGGTAAACTGATAAGTATAGTTTGTTGAAGTAAGGGTCGTCTTTTAAGAATTCAAAACAAGTAATGATTTTCTCACAGAATTTTCTTCCTATGTTTGTTGTACTTCACTTTTTTATATACGTTCTTGTCGGCAATATAGTGTGTTTATACCTATAAACATTTATCACAAAAATATATTTTTTTCAATCACAAAGAACTCATCATGTTTTTGTGTAAGTCGCCTCAAATTCAAAAGATCTTTTCATTTTATCCAATCTCCGCCCCCGGACATTAGATAAATTTAGCAAAATACTGGAATGTTTCGCCAAAATGAAATGAATAAATATCCACTGACATTCGCGCAGCGCCATCTTGCCCCAAGTTAAGCGTGAAGCTTGTATTAAGGGTACTAAACAACTGTTAAAAACTGTTTTTGGTAAAAACATACTTAATAAACATAGAAAACACCCAGACCAATACAAACAGACATGTTCATGCACACAAATGTTTGTACTGGCCGAGAATCGAATCCTAAACTGTTGGTGTAGTAGCCGACATCTCAACCATTACAGAAAATGGGTCAANAAGCTATCTTAGAGTTAAAGAACCTAAATGATGTAAACAAGTACAAAATTCAGGTATGTGCAATTATCTCAGTAAGTTTATCCTAATTATTCAAAGACAACAGAACCATTAAGAGGATTACTAAAAAAGGATGTATTGTGGACTTGGGTGTCAATCAATCACTTGCTTTTAAAAAATAAGCTAAGCCGTACACCTACACTGGCTATTATGAACAATCAAGGTATGTTAGTGTTGCAAACTGATAGTTCAAAACATGGTATGGGAGCTTGTCTTCTACAGAATGGTAGACCCATTTCCTTTTATTCTAGGTCATATACAGAGTGTCAAACAAGGTGGGCTCCCATAGAAAAAGAATTGTCTGCTATTTGTGCTTACACACACACAAAAATACCACCAATTTGTGTATGGTAGGAAAATATTAATAGAAACAGATCACAAGCCCCTTGTAGCTATTGTATCCAAAGACATAAATAAAATATCAGCTCGGTTACAGCGTAGGGTTTTAAAACTATTAAAATATTACTTTGAAATTAAGTATGTTCCAGGTTATAGAATGTACATAGCTGATTATTTGTCTAGAAATTATGTATCTTGTAATCAAGCAGATCATAAGGAACTAAAAGAATTAATACATTCTGTGGAGACATAGAGTGTCTTCGGTATAGAAACAGACATAGCTATATCAGAACGTATGTTACTAGAATTAATAAATGCAACTAAAAAAGATGTAACTTTGCAAAAAATAATTGAGTTTTATAATAAAGGATGGCTTTGTAATGAAAAAAAATTTTAATTAAGGGAAACTAGGATTTATTTAAATTAAGAGAACACTTAAATGTAGTAAATGGAATAGTGTACTATAAAGATAGAGTTTTAATACCTAAAGAGAAAAGAAGTGAAGTATTACTAAGCTTGTATGCAGGACAGACAGGTATAATTAAATGTAAAAAAGGGCTAGGAAAACAATAATTGGCCAGGAATGTCAAGTGAGATAGAGACATTTGTTTTGAAATGTAAAGTGTGTGAAAAATATAGACTGTCCAATACAAAACAGCCTCTTATCTCACATGATATACCTGAATTACCATTCTTAAAAGTAGGAGTTGATATCTGTACATTTGGATGTTATGATTATCTTGTGCTAGTAGATTATTATTCAAAGTGGATAGAAGTTGAAAAGATAGATCACAAAACTGCTGAGAGTGCTGTAAAAACTTTAACAAAAATGTTCGCGGTCCATAGAATTCCAAAACACTTAGTTTGTGATAATATGCCATTTAACAGTTATGTATTTAGCAAATTTACAGTTAGCCTAGGTATAAGCTTAATACATTCAAGTCCAAATTATGCTCAGTCCAATGGGATGGTAGAAAAAGCAGTAGGTATTGTTAAGTCTATGATGAGAAAATGTCATGAAACTAATACTAATATTTACATGGCGTTATTACATTATAGAACCACACCATTGACAGGATTAGACTATAGTCCATTAGAATTATTGATGACTAGATTCATCATCATCATCATCAGCTCATTAAACGTCCCCACCGAGGGGCACGAGCCTACCCGTATAGGGTGATTAGGCCTTAGTCGTCCACGCGGGCCCAGAGCGGATTGGACGACTTCACACACAACCTTCGAATCTCTTCGCAGGCGTGCATGAAGGTTTCCTCACGATGTTTTCCTTCACCGTAAGAGCGTCGGATAACGTACATATATTTTTCGATTTGTCTAGATTGCTGAGAACAAATCTTCCCTGTACAGCTGAAAATTTAATACCTAAGATGCCTGAAGATGTAAAACATAATCGACAGAAGTCAAAAATAAATTATGACAGAACAGCAAAGTCCAAAAAAACCTTTCAGTCAGGCGAAAATGTAACAATACAGAACTATCCACGAACTAGTTAGCACCCTGGTAAAATTGTTGATAATATAGGGCCTAGATCTTTATAGTAAAGAATGAAAAGGGAAATTTTGTAAGACGCAATGAAAAACATATAAGACCGAGTAGAAATAAGTTTGCAGTTAAGCAAGAGCCTGTAATTACATTAAAGGACAGTGAAAAGGTTCAGAATGTAAGACAAAGTTTAGGTGAAGGTTCTCATAGTTCACAGCAGTGTAATAATGATAATGAAACAAGGGTAGAACAAGAGACGGTAGTCAGAACAAGGTTTGGTAGAAGAGTTAGGCCTCCATCGTATCTGAAAGACTATGTTTTCTAATTATTGATGTTAAGGTCTACTTAAATTGGGTTATGTTACTAAGTATTATGTAAGAAGATAATTGTAATTATTATATCTCACTACTACTGTACTACATACCTTATGTATCATACAGTTTTATTTTGTTAAATTCACTGAAATATTGTTACAACATAGTTGTATTCTTTATTTGTCTAGAGGGGGGATGTTCCATATAGTGGCAACACAGATATATACCAGAGAATAAAACACTTGTCATGTCTAGCACGTGGTTTTATTATTATTAACTTCTTTATCTAATCCATGGATAGAACAGCCCAGACGACCACATAAGGTTTACGCTGAGAAAAAGATATCAGATCTCATGTAGAGCCCGTCTACTGAATCTACACGGCCTAAGTCTACCGTCACTTACTTCTACAAACTCTACATATCAGTAAATATCTATATTTATAATATCAACAGGCTAAACCACTAAAGCGCTATTTATGAATTTATAACTATGAATTTTGACGCTTTTCAAAGCATCAAAATTCATAGTTTTACTTTAGTATTTTAATTGTTTTTTATTTTTGTATATTTTTTTACGTTCATAAGTGCTTTTTGTAAGCGTAATTTGAATATGGATTTGACTTTGACTTTGATATGGTTGTTTCGTTACTTACTTTTGATCAGAAACTTAATATCCGCATCACCTCTACGATAGCGAAACGGCGAAGTACAGGTAAACTGATAAGTATAGTTTGTTGAAGTAAGGGTCGTCTTTTAAGAATTAATATAATAATAATAATAATAATAAAATCATTTATTTTCTCACCACTTACATTATTCAATTAATGACACAATATTATACAGTGTTTATTACTATAAATGTTAGTGGGAGACTGGAGTCTAAGTTAGGCAGTTATCCCACCTGTCTTTTAGAACTCCATGCCTCTCACCCTCAAATGAAACGCTGTGCGCTTCACAAACATATTATATATTTGACAGCTACAAAATAAGTGGATGTATGTGTGTGTGTGTGTGTGTGTGTGTGTGTGTGTGTGTGTTGTGTGTGTGTGTGTGTGTGTGTGTGTTTGTGTATGCGAGAATTTGTTATGATAATTGACTCAAAAGATTTTCTGTTTCATCATAATTGTGATTGAGAAGGAATTCTGTTACTTTTTTTTTACATTCCCGAGTAGTATTGGAGTAAATATTTATCTGTTTATTAACATAATTATATAACCTGCTTCCTTTGTAACAGTAGTATTTCCTAGCAAACGCAGTATTAAAACTCTCCCTAGTGCACACGTTATCTGTCTTCTGGAAATTGTGGTGTGTGGTGCATATTTAATTTGAGCATGTTGCCTTAGGATACACAGAAGAATGAACAATTGCCTTACTGTAAGAACTTGGCTAGCTGGTATAAATCCCAAGTAGGAAAAAGCCTGGGCTTGAATGGTATACCTTAAGTATGAGGCGTTGAGCTCTCTCCAATTCTATGAGCTTACTTTTTACCGCTCCTCCCAAGACGTTAAGCAATAACTCAAAACCGACTGTACCAGTGATAGATATACTGTTTTGATTGTCTTAGCATCCGCAACGTGTCTAAGCTGTTTGAAATGTATGTAAGTTTTTTTATTCGTTTGGATACGTTATAATTCAAAACAAGTAATGATTTTCTCACAGAATTTTCTTCCTATGTTTGTTGTACTTCACTTTTTTATATACGTTCTTGTCGGCAATATAGTGTGTTTATACCTATAAACATTTATCACAAAAATATATTTTTTTCAATCACAAAGAACTCATCATGTTTTTGTGTAAGTCGCCTCAAATTCAAAAGATCTTTTCATTTTATCCAATCTCCGCCCCCGGACATTAGATAAATTTAGCAAAATACTGGAATGTTTCGCCAAAATGAAATGAATAAATATCCACTGACATTCGCACAGCGCCATCTTGCCCCAAGTTAAGCGTGAAGCTTGTATTAAGGGTACTAAACAACTGTTAAAAACTGTTTTTGGTAAAAACATACTTAATAAACATAGAAAACACCCAGACCAATACAAACAGACATATTCATGCACACAAATGTTTGTACTGGCCGAGAATCGAATCCTAAACTGTTGGTGTAGTAGCCGACATCTCAACCATTACAGAAAATGGGTCAACTTACTATAAAACGTCTCTAATCAATTTTTTTTTTAAACTTGTTATCAAACGTGAAACGTGTTTTTTTTTATAGTTACCCATCCTTTTTAAAACCTGTTACACACCTGGGCATTGATAAGGTTGCAGTAAAATATATATAAGTGCATGAACTTGCATGGTGCTATCAGTCACTGAAGTCACAATATGAAATTCCTCTTCGGTAAGTTGCTTAAATTGTACTTATATATAAATAAAATAAATAAATAAACATTCACTGACATTCACACAGCGCCATCTAGCCCCAAGTTAAGCGTGAATCCTGTAGTATGGTTTTTTTTTCTAACTGACTACTGCTGTTGGTCGCAGATGGCCTATACAGCTTAACCGGGCAATAGGCGAGCGTAGATGGCTCTCAGCCTTAATGCAGTATGGGTACTAAACAACGGATAAACATACTTATATACATTTTTTTTGTAAATACATACATATTACACATAGAAAACACCCAGACCATTACAAACAGACATGTTCACGCACACAAATGTTTTTATTGCCCGGGGATCGATCCCGGAACCCATGGTGTAGTAGCCGACGTCTCGACCATTACACCACAAGGGTCGTGAAAGTTAACTAATGCAATAGCAACTATCGGATGGGTGACCAAAAAATCACGTTACCCACATTTGCAATTCTAGAAGGCATAGAATTGCATTGCTGTTTGAAGACGCCAGGTCGTATCACTTACGAATTTTTTTTTAAATTGATTTTGTTGTTGGCCGCAAATGGCCTTAACGACGTCACCGGATGAAAATGGCGAGCCTAGCTCAGCCGATGATTGGCTCCGGTTGCGGCACGAGACCGCTTACGGATACCTATCGAAGTAGGAGAAGACTTACGAAATACCTCAGACGGTTACCATTTATACACCCTATCCGGGTAGGCTCGTGCCCCTCGGTGGGGACGTTCAATGAGCTAACGATGATGTCATAAAGAACTGAACTTTTCCACAGTTCCAGTCGCAGTGCTGGCTGCCCTGTGTGCGCTGCACTGTGCTGATGCAGTGGACTGCAGCTACCAAAGACCCGGCTGCTTCACCACCCTGGAGGTTAACCCTGTGTGTGGGAGAAACGGGTGCAATTATTCCAACCCTGGGCGGTACGTATAACTTAATCATTATAATATTCTCAACTGTAGTACTGCACTATCGATAGTATCGATAGTTGGTGTAATTTACAAAGCAGATACTATTGATATGAAATGAAAATGAAATGAAAAGTTTATTCAGTTAAGGTCCTTACAGAACACTTATGAATGTCAAATGAAGCTACCACTGGTTCGGACGGCAGTTTTCCACTGAGAAGAATCCAGCAAGAAACTCAGTAGTTACACTTTTCAAAAAAAATTATTTTTTATTCAGAATCATTTGTAATCAAAATAATTATATAAAAAAAATATATTTACAATTTTTATCATATTCAGTATTGGTAAAAATATAATAATCTACAAAAGTACTATTAAGCAGTTAAGTATTATATAAATTTAAATAGGTGATAACAAGATAAAAACAAAAGCAGTGCAGGCGTGGAGATCAACATGTCCATGAGTTTTTATCATTTTTATAATCTGCAAGTTTTTTCATTAATAGTATCGATACATCGATTGTTATGCCTATATTGAGCCGTAGCTCAATCAATAGTATCGTAATACCGATAGAATTGCAGTGTACCAATAATATAGTGCTAAACTAAGCTATCGAGAGTATCGATACTACCGATAGGCCGACTATTGCTTTCGTCCAACTATCGGTTAAAAAGTTTTGAAGTAAATAAAATTTTTTTTTATCGGTGTACTATCGATAGCCTATATCGATATCGAGCGGCAACACTGCTGAATAGTAATATGACTGCGTGTTTTGGAGGTAGACCTGTGGCTTGAAGTGGAATGTTAGAGTCAATTGAGATTAACACTAAGGCCCGTATTCTAGAACGAGACTCAAGCATTGATCTTTACTTAAATAGAGTTAGGAAGGGATGCCGCTATTAATCGTATATAGCGCTATCCCATTCTAACTCAATTGAAGTAAAGAAAAACGTTAAGTCTCGTTCAGTGGTAGCTTCATTTGACATTAATAATAATATTACAAATACAAAGATAAATAATCGAAAAAGGGCCTCTGTGCTGTTGGCTTCGGCCCCACACATGCCTTCCAAAGGACCGGGCCACTATTTGGCCCGTGAATCTAAGTGTTTTAAAAACATAATAATAATAATATCCACTGAAATTCCCACAGCGCCATCTTGCCCCAAGTTAAGCGTGAAGCCTGTATTATATTTACTAAACAACGGATAAACATACATATAAATATATTTTTTTCTAAATACATATAGCGTCGGTGGCGCAATAGTGTGGACTGTCGCCTTCCTACCGGGAGGGCTGAGGTTCAAATCCCGACACGTACCAATGTGTTTTCGAATTGTCGAAAATATATGTACGTTATCCGACGCTCTTACGGTGAAGGAAAACATCGTGAGGAAATCTTCATGCACGCCTGCGAAGAGATTCGAAGGTTGTGTGTGAAGTCGTCCAATCCGCACTGGGCCTGCGTGGACGACTAAGGCCTAATCACCCTATACGGGTAGGCTCGTGCCCCTCGGTGGGGACGTTTAATGAGCTGATGATGATGATACATATTATACATAGAAAACACCCCGACCATTACAAACAGACATGTTCATGCACACAAATGTTTGTACTGCCCGAGGATCGAAACCCGGAACCCTTGGTGTTGCAGTCGACGTCTCAACCGCGACACCAAATGGGTTTAAATTGTTCTTTATGGACCTAAATTGAATAAAAACCGTTTTTATTTATTTCTTGTTCTAAAAAACGGACCCTAGTTAATAAAACAATGACACAAGTTACATATATATTTTTAACACAAACATTTCATTACAGAGCTCAATGCGGCAACACTGAGGTACTCCACTACGGGTATTGTAGAAGGAATTACTGATAAGAATAAAATTAACAAATAGAATCCAGCATAATTACTATATATAAAACTTGGGAATGTAAATAAGTAAGAAAATAAATAAACATCTCTACTGTGGTTTCAATTCAGTTTTATCTTAAATTGTTTGTCGTGTTTCATTTTGTTTATCGTAAATTTCACTCTTTACATCAACGACGACCCATTTGGTGTCGCGGTTGAGAGGTCGACTGCAACACCAAGGGTTCCGGGTTCGATCCCCGGGTAGTACAAATATTTGTGTGCATGAACATGTTTGTTTGTAATGGTCTGGGTGTTTTCTAGTGTATAAGTATTTACAAAAAAAATGTAAGTATATTTATCCGTTGTTTAGTACCCATAATACAGGCTTCACGCTTAACTTGGGGCTAAGATGGCGCTGTGTGAATGTCAGTGGATATTTATTTATTCATCACAAATCGATTAAAATCACACCACATCACTAATGCTTTACGGACGTGAGCCCTCTCGGCTCTTACTTTTAAAACAAGGGAATGATAAAATAAAAATACTAATAAAATAAACATATAGTCATTATTTTCTTTTAATGGTGAACCAGTACTTTCTAATCATATATATTTTTATATACCTGCTGCTACGGAACCCTCCATGGTCAGGACCGGTTCGGTCGCTTTTTACATTGTTATAACTATAACAAATATTATAAAAACGGTATTGTATTCGATTCTATTTGTGATCAAATAATTCCTTACTTCATTATTTTCTTTGTAGCTTTTCTTTGCTTTCTATTTCAGTGTTGCAAATGAAAACAATAGAGTAAATTCTTTTATATGCAACCTGTTCAGAATAATAATTGTAATGCATAATTGTAATAATTGCATTTATTTGTTTATGTTATTGTAACACCCCTTATATTGTGTAGAAAATGTGTTTCATGTAAACAGCTGATGCTTACCTGCTATACATAATTGTTTAAATATTTATTTAACTTTTACTAAGCGGTCCATTTATGGACAACGATAAAAGGAAGGTTAAATTGCAAATATCAACCATGAATTAGGGATGTGTGGGTGACTGAATATTTCACTGACTTTCAGCCAGCGCCATCCAATGAAAGCAAGAAGCTTGTACTATGGGCACTAAATATTTATTTGGGTAAAAATGGGTATTTTTTTATTATCATCATCATCAGGTCATTAAAAGGGCTCACCGAGGGCTCGAGCCTACCCGTATAGGGTGATTAGGCCTTAGTCGTCCACGCGGGCCCAGTGCGGGTTGGACGACTTCACGCACAACCTTTAAATCTCTTCGCAGGCGTGCATAGGTTTCATCACGATGTTTTCCTTCACCTTAACAGCGTCGGATAACGTACATATATTTATCGAAAACACATTGGTACGTGGGGGGCTTTGAACCTCACACCTCCCGGTAGGTGGGTGACAGTCCACACCATTGAGCCACCGACGCTCATACATACTTATTATTATACTTTTGACTACCTCATCTGGTGCAATGGTTGAGATGTCGGATTCAAACTGGAACCTTTGGTGTAGCAGCCGACGTCTCAACCATCACACCAAATGGGTCATCATTTCTATGCCCTCTGGTAGGTACTCCAAATGGATATAGGCAGTGTCATCTATTACCTATAAATAAAAATGGAGTGTCTATTTGTAACATAGAAATATCAATTTTTTTCTTCATGCATATGAAAATAAAAATGGTACATACACCAAAACAACATTTTTTTACATTTTTGTCTGTCTCTCTGTTTGTTCCGGCTAATCTCTGAAACGGCTGGACGGATATGGACGGAACTTTTTTTGGCAGCTAGCTAATGTATTAAGGAAAAACATAGGCTACTTTTATTTAAGCAAACACATTTTATTTAAGTAAAATCTTTATATTCCTTTGAATGCCTTAACGCGCGGCGGCGGCGTGGTCTGAGTTGCGCTCTTATAGGTTAGCTCTTTTGTAGGTACTGTGGGAGAATATAAATAAATATCCACTGACATTCACACAGCGCCATCTAGCCCCAAGTAAAGCGTGAAGCCTGTATTATGGGTACTAAGCAACGTATAAACATACTTATATATATTTTTTTGTAAATACATACATATTAAATATATAAAACACCCAGACCATTACAAACAGACATGTTTATGTGCACAAATGTTTGTACTGCCCAGGGATCGAACCAGGCACCCTTGGTGTTGCAGTCGACGTCTCAATCGCAACACCAAATGGGTCGTCAAATATAAATATAATCATATAATGCGCGTAATACCACGGGTAACTGCTAGTTTACAAAAAGGTGACAGATTCAAAGACGCAAATACATATGAATAAAGAAAATAATTGAAATCTATGAATAAGCATGTCATAGGGCTTATGTTTATGAAAACGTTTTAATGAATACATTGTTATTTCATTATTCCATATGGAAACACCTGTAGCGGTAAATGGTATAAAAGGGGCCGACTTATCTGAATTGATATCATTTCCTTAGAAAGTACAGCAATGAAGTTCTTCTATGGTGAGCATTTATTTTTAGTACAATTTATTTGATTATAATTTTTCAAAAAGGTTTTAAAATCAACTCCATTCCAATCAGCCTTTAACGTTCCAATGTAGGGCGTAGGCCTTCCCACTCAGTATGATTATGGGGATATTAAGTTATATTGAGAAACGAGCAAAGTGAGCAAACGGCTCATCTTCATCATAATCATATTTATCCCCAATGAGGGGCTTGAGCCTACCCGTAAAGATGTATACGCCTAAGTTGTCCACGCGGGTCCAATGCGGACTGGCCGACTTCACACACAACCGTTGAATTTCATGGTAGGCGTGTGCAGGTTTTCTCACTATTTTCCTTCTCCCGAAACAGCTAATCTGATGGTAAATGACACCGGCTATGTACATTTGCAATACCAGAGAACACTGAAATGCATTGCCAGTCATTTTTTTGGGAATATGGTCTTTTTAAGAATGCCAGGTCCATAATTATATGTAAATAAGCAGTGCCTACCCGTCATCCGTGGCTCAATTGGTGTGGACTGTTGACCTCCTACCGGGAGGGCTTAGGTTCAGATCCTGCCACGTACCAAGGTGTTTTCGAATTTTCGAAATTATTTGTACGTTATCCGATGCTCTTACGGTGAAGAAAAACATCGTGAGAAAACCTGCGTACGCCTGCGAAGCGATCAAAAGGTGGTGCGTGAAGTTGGCCAATCCGCACTGGGCCCGCGTGGACGACTAAGGCCTAATCACCCTATAAGTGTAGGCTCGTGTCCCTCGTTGGGACGTTTCATGAGCTGATGATGATGAAGTAGTGTCCTATGTGTGCAGACAACCGGGAAAATCGTCAACATATTAAATGATACCCACTTAATAGCCCACTTTCCTCTACAGATATCTGTTGTCACCAACAGCACTTAATTTGACAATGTTTTTTTAGCGATTAGTGTTACTTACTTTGCATACCCTTTTCATAATATCTGTGCACGTCACTGGCCAGGTCGTATCGCTCAGAAAATGTCTCCAACAGTCAGTGGCGTGCACGTACCTACCCATAATTCAACAATAAAACATTTGAATTTGAATGGAATTGAGGGCTGAGATAATGATTGTCATAAATTTATCATTTTCCTTTGCATCTAGCCCTTTTCGCGGTGTTGGCTGCCCTGTGCGCGCTGCACCGCGCTGATGCAGTGGACTGCCGGTACCAAAGACCCGGCTGCTTCACCACCCTGGAGGTTAATCCTGTGTGCGGGAAAAACGGGTGCACCTATGGCAACCCTGGACAGTAATATATTTTTCTATTTCTATTCAACAAATCGCAGACCACTGCTAAACATAGGTCTCCCCCGTTTTGCGCCAGATATCTCGGTTCTCCGCTTTTCTCATCCAGCCTCCACCAGCGACCTTTAGCGAGTCGTCGCTCCATCGGGCCGGAGGGCGGCCTACGCTACGCTTGCTAAGACGCGGTCTCCACTCCAGAACTCGTCTGCTCCAACGGCCATCGGTTCTGCGACATACGTCACCAGCCCACTGCCACTTAAACTTTTTCTATTTACTTATTTTGAATACTAGGTGGTAGACTCGGTATTGAGTCGTCTAGGTAAGAACAACCGCAGTGGCAGATATCGTCCCGTTAAATACGAGTGTTTTGCACTCCTGTGTTTCGGAATGAGGGCACTCTAGCTAGTAAAATTACCGGGTACCCTATACCCGGTAATTTTACTAGCGAATCTAACCTAACATTTGTCGGCTCGGGTGACGGACGCAGAGCAGTTTTGACGGAAATAAATACTACCTACTATAATATCCTTTAACACTGCTTCTGTCACGGTCATGACTCACTCGCCACAGGTGCAGCCAGAATAACAGTGCTGCAGTAGTTTCTTTACTACTGCACTTTATGCTGAGGCTGCACCTGTTTGGCCACTAGATTGTAAGAATTTATTTACCTTTTTGTTTTTGAGTACTTGTTTTTATTGTGATTCTGTGTCTGGTAATTTGTTATTTAAATTATTGTGGCCATTAAAAAAAAGTTTCTTTCTTTTCTTTCTTTATCACTTAATACCAGGGGAGCGCACCAACCCGTCCACTTATGACATTAAAAGACCAACAGCTTTACATCATACAAATCAGCTATACATTGAGAGCGTCGGTGGCTCAGTGGTGTGGACTGCCGCCTTCCTACCGGGAGGGCTGAGGTTCAAATCCCGACACGTACCGATGTGTTTTCGAATTTTCGAAAATATATGTACGTTATCCGACGCTCTTACGGTGAAGGAAAACATCGTGAGGAAACCTTCATGCACGACTGCGAAGAGATTCGAAGGTTGTGTGAGAAGTCGTCCAATCCGCACTGGGCCCGCGTGGACGACTAAGGCCTAATCACCCTATACGGGTAGGCTCGTGCCCCTCGGTGGGGACGTTTAATGAGCTGATGATGATGATGATGAGCTATACATCAGTAAAAAGTTTACAATCAAAGCTCTGAGCCAATAACAGGTCTGCACTCATATAATATTATATTTTTATGTACTATTATGCCTTCGTGGTCTAATGCTTAGAGCGTTGCGTTTAGTTCGTTCCGATGTCCTGGAGACGATGTATATATGTAAATATAACAAATAAAATAATATAAATATCCACTGACATTCACACAGCGCCATCTAGCCCCAAGTTAAGCGTGGAGCCTGTATTATGGGAACTAAACAATGGATGAACATAGTTATATATATATTTTTGTAAATACATATATATTATACATAGAAAATACCCAGACCATTACAAACAGACATGTTCATGCACACAAATGTTTGTACTGCCCGGGGATCCACACGGAACTCTTGGTGTTGCAGTCGACCTCTCAACCGCAACACCAAATGGGTCGTTATTTATATTTTATTATTTTTTAATATATATATAATGTTTTGTATCTATGTTTGTGTGTCAGTAATCTGTTTGTACACCAAGGTTAAAAAAATAAATATTTACGTCCACACGAACAAAGCCGCGGGCACAGCTTGTATTCAATAACATTTTAAATAAATCTTATGCTTTGTTCCAGAGCTGCTTGTGCAAACACTAAAATACTTCACTATGGAAAATGCTACAAACACTAATCAATAATAAAGAGATTATATATCTTAAACATACCTTTTTTTATTTTTTCCCTTATTACGAAGTCCGAATGGCGGTCTAGAAACTTTGAACAGGGCTATTCTGATGGCATTCGTGAACTTGTCTCTCTCAGTCACAACCTTTGAGACTTAGTATTTAAAATATAGATTTTGTACAGCGGGGAACCATCCAGAGGTCCCGGAAACCGCACGAAGATGGACAGTTCGGGCAAGACAGTAGGTGTTCCATTGTCTGAGAGGCACCACAGTCGCTAAGACTTCACTTATTGACGTTATTTTAATTGTTTTTGAAGACTTTTATGTCATTTATTAATATGAGCTTCGGTGGCTCAATGGTGTGGACTGTCGCCTTCCTACTGGGAGGGCTGAGGTTCAAATCCCGCCACGTACCATCGTGTTTTCGAATTTTCGAAAATATATGTACGTTATCCGACGCTCTTACGGTGAAGGAAAACATCGTGAGGAAACCTTCATGCACACCTGCGAAGAGATGCGAAGGTTGTGTGTGAAGTTCGTTCAATCCGCACTGGGCACAACTAAGGCCTAATCACCCTATATGGGTAGGCTCGTGCTCCTCGGTTTAATGAGCTGATGATGATTAATATGATATTATAGAGCGCCGGTGGCTCAGTGGTGTGAACTGTTGAATTCAGATCTGGTGGGCGCAGTTTCAAATCCCGGCATGTACCAATTTGTTTTCGAATTTTCGAATGTATATGTACGTTATACGACGCTCGTACGGAGAAGGAAAAAATCGTGAGGAAACCACGCCGGCCCAGTGCGGATCGGCGGACTTCATGCACAACCATTGAATCTCTTTGCAGACGTGTGCAGGTTTCCTCACGATGTTTTCCTTCACTGTTAGAGCGTCGGATAACGTATATATAATTTTAAAAACACATTGGTTCGTGGCGGGATTTGAACCTGCACCCACCTGATCTGAATTCAACAGTTCACACCATTGAGCCATAGTTCAATAGTCTTGAACATTTCAACACAAACCTAATAATATTCTTTAATATACCTAGTTCTTAGTATAAATGGAAACAAATTCATATAGATATCGATAAGTGTAATCAAAAAAAAATTATAGACGCGTTCACTTAAGAAATTTCAATCAAAAACAAATATGTTATTAGTGTGAAGCATAACACAATGTTGAACACATATGGTGAAAAGTAACATAAACGTATAAAAGGCATGAAATGTACCAGTTTGTATCAGTTATAGCGGAGTCGCCGAAATGAAATTTTTATACGGTAAGTCTCATTATTATCTTTATTTTCAATTAATAAATTATATCCAATGACATTCAACGCCATCTAGCCCCAATCTAAGCAATTAGCCTATATTACGGGTACTAAACAACTGATAAACATACTTAAATAAACTTTTTGTAAAAACACATATATACATAAAAACACCCACCCAACAAAAACAGACATGTTCATACACACAACATGTTTGTACTACGGGGGATCAAATCCGGAACATGCTTGGTTAGTGCCGACGTCTTGACCATTGTACCACATGGGTCGTACAATTAGTTAATCTCTGATGTATGCGTAATGACAATTTCGCCGATTTCATTTTTCATTCAAATTCACAATACATAATTAGAAAGAAACGCCCATTATTAAACGCTACTCTCATTAATAAGTCCCACGAACACAGATTTCCCAATACAGGAGATGGGAAGCCGCGTTTAAAGTGCGACAAATGTAAGCTCAACGAGCATACACTGGCTGCCAGTTTACGCTCTGTGAGACGAGTCAAGACGCACGAATATTAGAAGAATTACCGTTTTTTCCAAAATGCCATTTTGTGAATTGTAACATGTCCATCATCGCATGAATCAGTAAATTTACCAAGAAATATAATAACTTTTCACAGGTAAGAGAGCCGAAAAGAAATTGCGACACTGGGACTTGCCTATAAACTTGGCGGCTTGTCCAGTCTAATTGTATATTCGGATGTCTGTGTCCACGAATAACCCATAGGTTACCTGCAAGAGATCGATCTTAGCAATGAGGTTCCCTTGCCCACGATTTTGTCATTTTTTGTACCTGTAAAACAGTAAATCAGTCATTCTTCAAAGCTCAATTAAAGGTTATTGGATTGATAAAATAATGTTCAGGTCATTAGCGTCGTTATTATAAGTATGGTAGATAAGGTATATATATATAGAAAAAAGATACATATCTATTATCTTAACTTTAATAATAGTGATTTATACAATATTTATATTATATAATAATAATTTGTATTTAATTAATAGTGCTTTACATTAAAGTAATGACATTGTTTTCATATACTAGATATTTCTAAGCAACTGTCATTATTGTTATGTGCGGTTGAGTTACTTCATTTTCATATATTTTTTCTCTTTGGTTTCACTTCAAACCAGCGCATTGGCAAAACTGTCTTGAGCTGAGTGGGCACCATTTTGGTGGCATTATTGTTTTTTTAGGACTAACATGTAATAATTGAATTGCACCAAATAAATATCTTTCGTTCTTTAAAATTGTGACTAATAAAGTATTTATTTGTCTAAGTTCGACTTAACAACTTCATAAACTTGTTCTCAGTGCTTTTTGCTGTCCTGGCCGCGATATGTGCCCAGCATCGAGCTGATGCAGCGGACTGTAACTATTACAAAGATGGATGCGTCACCACACTCGAACTGAGCCCCGTCTGCGGCAAAAATGGATGCGACTATCCGAACCCTGGAAGGTAATCTTAAGTCTTAATCTGCATATTTGTAAGGGGGATGACCCATGAGGGGAATGACGACCCATTTGGTGTAATGGTTGAGACGTCGGCTATCACACAAAGGGTTCGATCCCCAGGCAGTTGTGTGCATGAACATGTCTGCTTGTATTGGTCTGGGTATTTTCTATGTATATGTATGGATTTCCAAAAAAAAGTATATTTATCCATTGTTAGTCTCAATGATGAGTGATACGCCTGACTATGACAGAGTGGCATTGAAAGCCACTAAACAACTGATACTCAGCTATTATTTTCTATCAATGCCACACTGCGTCCGTCACCCGAGACAGCAGATGTTAGGTCTCTTATACCCGGTAATTCTACTAGCTACAGTGCCCTATCCCGAAACATTAACCTACCCAGACGACTCATTATCGAGTCTACCACCTTATACACACTTCTTGACTAGGTGGTAGACTCGGTACCATCGCAGTGCCAGATTTCGTTCCGTAAAATAAGAGTGTTTTGCGAATTCACGAACGTGAGTTGACCACAATGAAAGAACGTACATTTGATTGTGGTCGACTCACGTTCGTGAATGAGTTGAGCTTGTCGACCTTTGAGAACTCAATTCTACTCATCGAGTACTTCATTTTGCCGTTTATCATGTATCTTATGAGTTATTATAACAATGTCTGGAATTACAACCGGAGTAATTTTGCATGCGGGGTAAATCAGGCATTCTCAGGAGTGTCTACCTTTAGTTCTATAGTTTCAAATATAATTTCAGTGGTCAACTTTACGGTGCAATTTGCAACTGCACTTTTTTGACATAGTTTCATTTTGCAAGTCATGTCCGAGCTCACATTCGAAATTCAGACTGACAGGGTGTCGCCGACGACGGATACGTCTGACATCATCATCGTCCATGGTTCTCAGACTATATTAATAAAATGCTTCATATATCTCATCCATACGACTTTTACACGTCCCGCTCTCGGACTAGAATGCTGTGACGGCTAGATCACAGAGGCAGTTGATTAAGACATAAAATAATTTTGTTTCAGCGCCAGATGTGCCGACACCGAAGTAGCTCATTATGGGAAATGTAAAAAAATATAATTATTTTATAAACGCAATTTGTAAATAACTGATTACTTTATTTTATAGCTGATTAAACTATGTTCTATTAAAATGTTTTTGAATTTCCTGACCGTATCGACTTAATTAGCTGTGAATTACCATTGGATCTGTTGCCTTCCGAGCTAGAAGGTGCAGGTTTAAATCTCGCCACGTTAAATCTAGAAAATTAGGACAAACTGTAAAAGAAAATAAAGTAAATAAAAGAAAAAATAAAATAAAACAGAATATATAATAAAAAAGAATTAGAAAGGATAAAGAACAACATACCAAACAAAATAAAAGAATTACTAAACTATAATATTTTCACAAAAACACTAAAAACACATCTCTTACAAAAAGCATATTACACATCAAACGAATGTTTTGAAGATAAGGAGTAATGGATTGTTAAGCTAATAAACTTATGTATCTCGGTTATAAATAAATTATATGTACGTCGCTCTCTTTTTTTGCAGTGCCCTTGCAGGGTGTCACATGATCAATGTACCGCTTTATTTATGTTACACCAATGCAATACCATGTGACTAGCAGAAAATAAATAAATAAATAAAAAAGTCTCTGACCACAACATCAGGGGGACAAGGAGAAACAAAAAAAACCCCGCCACGTATATATCAATGTATTTGCAAATTTTCGAAATTATATGTACGGTTATCCGACGCTCTTGAGGTGAAGGAAGACATCGTGAGGAAACCTGCGCACGCCTACGGAGAGATTCAAGGGTTGGGCGTGAAGTCATTCAACCCGCACTGGTCACGCGTGTACAACTAAGGCCTGTACACCCTTTAAGGGTAAGATCGTGCAACTCGGTGGGAACGTATATGAGCTGATGATGATGCCCAGTGGAATGATTCATAATCCTACTCTTTGTTTGCTTTGTAGAGTTTGAGATGATGTATATATGTAAGTAGCTATGTATGTGTGTTATTATTTATTCCCTTCATTACATGTTGTAATGAATCCTTAGTTTATTCATTGTTTAGTTTCCCTAGGTACAGAATGTTTAAAAGATTTTACAGTCCATGAGTAGACTTTCTTGAGATATTGTAATACAATAAAAATTATTTTTTAATTAATGCATCTAATGTGTTCAATTATGAATTGCTCATTAGAGCAATTCCATCGCACGATGGATTTTTAAAACTAAATAAATAAATTTATCTTTGTATTCGACATATGGGCTATCGAATATCCATGACGTCAATAAAATTTTGAAACAAATAAACGCAAACCGTGTAATAAAGAGACTAAGAACTTTAACTAAAGCATAATGGTAATAAATTACTTAAAGTTTATTGAACTGTTCACATATTCTCGAAAAATATAACAATAATCTGTGTTTGTCGTATTCATGTGCGTTATTTCGGTGTCCGTTTATTTATTCAGCTTTGGTTTTGCCGCTAAAACGAATGACACCTGACCACAGATTAACTTTAAATCAAAATGACGTACGGTGTATTTGCATGATTGCGTTGAAAATTTTTGTAGGCACATTATAATTTCACAACTTTGTGGTGCTAAAACCAAAACACATTTTTAATTTATTTAACAAATTCCTTTGATTCCTAAGTTTATACATATACTTTTCTATTAAATAAAATAAGCATCACGGCTGCATTCTTACCCTGACTTTGAATTCATGACAAATAAACAATCTAAGACAAATAAACAATCCGCAAAATAGTTTCTGCAAATCTGGTTCTAATTACTGTTTTAGGGTTGAGTCGTGACTGTGTGTTAAATAAGTGTTACAATAGTCAAACAATAAAGGAATTACGTGGGATATCATAACGAAAATCTTTGGAAAACAGATGAATAGCTGACAAGGAAAAACGGTTGATAAATAAATGCATTTGGAAAATACACTACCTAAGAAGAAGAAGACTACCTAATCAAACATGTTTATATATAAGCAGCGCAGTAGTCTGCGCTTTTATATTCATATTCCTTGATAGTCCAAGTAGTTAAAACTTCGTAGACAAGATGAAAATCATCATCGGTAAGTTGATTTCAATATTTAATAATACCTATGTCACCGCAAAATTGATGTGCGGGATTCGTTTAAAACATGTACTGCCACTTTAAATCCAAAGATATGAAGAGTAATTTTCGATAAGTTTGTAGTACCGTAGGACGTTCCGGTCTGATGGTCTGACGTACGATCACTGGTAAAGGTTGGATGAGGAAAGCGTTTGCCTAGCACAAGATTAGTGCAACCTTAGGCCTTAGCTAAGTTTCAATTTCCAATATAATATTCTCGACCGTCAATCCAAGGCTAAGATTATATCAAATTTGAAGTTTATATATAAGTTTCAATAAAGATTATTATTATTATTTGTGTGTATTTATTTAGAATCTCAGCATCTTGGCTGGTAAATCTACTTTACTTACGGGTGGATACCAAGTAAATAAAGTATATATATATATATATATATATATATATATATATATATATATATATATATATATATATATATATATATATATATATATATATATATATATATATATATGTGTGTAAAGAAAATACAGTGCAGTATTTATGTTAGTGTTTTTGTCCGATTTCTAAACGTGTATTGTACCATAAACAGCCAGCTTATTTAATCTGTTCTTTAGTTTTGGGTCAAGTAAAATGGAGATTGAATTGAATTACAAGGAAATCGTTTAAAGAAAATTTAAGTAATTATAAAAGATAAATTGTGAACTTTATATGTCGTTTCTTTGTTTACAGGTGAGTATTTGGCATATAGTTTGTTCAGTGTTTAAATTGTATGTAAATTTGTTAAAAAATTAAAAAAACTTTGTTTACAGAGCAACACATATGTTTAATTTATTCACAATTAAAAATAAATAAGCTTATATATATATATTAAATTTGGAGAGATGGTAGTTCAACTATAGGAAACTTCATTTTCATCCGTTTGCATGAACTTTGTCACTATCCTACATATAGCAGCTTTTTGGAGAGGAATGTAAAAATTCTGATTTAAGTCTAGCAGTTTGAGGCTTGTATGGAGATGGTTGGGAATAACACCTGTGGTGGATACAACTATCGGTATAACATACACTCTGTCTTGTCTCCATATTCTTACTATTTCTTCTTTGAGTTCAGCATATTTACTTATCTTTTCAGCTATTGTTTTTTGTAAGTTATGTGTATTTGGAACTGCAATATCAATTAAGAACGTTGTTTTGCTAATTTTATCTTGTAGAGTTATATCCGGCCTATTATAGTGAATTGTCTTATTATTATTATATATAAGTGGATTAATATATGGTCAAAGGGCGTTCTATGCTACAGGCGCAGGTTCGCAGTTTGATGTACACATCTTTCAGATTTAGATATTTCTTTTACCAACTAGCTGGGCTGACGGATCTTCCCAATCTCAGTGTCATACACCATTTTTCTATTTTTACGCTGTTCGCATCTCACTTCGACAATTATTTTCGTTTCTTTTAAAATTGTGACTATTTTTTTTCAAAAGGATCGTTCACTTCAGTTTCATTCCCCCTCTAACTTATTGCAGTCCACTGCTGTGCAAAAGTCTCCCCGATTCCTCGCCAAGACTCGGTGCTCCGCTTTCCTCATCCAGACTCTCCCAGTGACCTTTCGCAAGTCATCCGTCCATATTGCCGGAGGAGGACGATAAAAAGCTGTATAATCTAAATTGATAATTTCAGTCCTCACCGTTACCCTCGTGGCACTATGTGCTGAAGACGCTGATGCTGCTGATTGCAGCTTTCAAAGAGCTGGATGCTTCACAACTCTGGAAGTTAACCCAGTGTGTGGAATCAATGGGTGTTACTACAGCAACCCCGGAAGGTACGTCATTAGTTCATATAATTACATGCACTGACATTCACACGGCGCCATCTCTCCCCAAACTATTCATTTAGTCTGTAATATGGGTACTAAACAATAGATAAACATAGGTGCTTCTATATACTGTTTTGTAAATACATACATAGTTTTCATATAAAACACCAAGAACAATACAAACAGACATGTTCATACTGCCCGGTGATCGGACCCGGAACCATATAAATAAATATCCACTGACGTACACATAGCGCCATCTAGCCCTAAACTAAGTATTAGCTTGTAATATAGGTTCTTAACAACGGATAAACACACTTATATACTTTTTTATCAATACATACATGAATAATGTATTCATATAAAATACCCAGAATAATACAAACAGAGATACACAAAAATGTTTGTACTGCAAGCGATCGAACCCTTAACCCTTGGTGTAATAACCGACATGTCAACCATTACACCTAATGGGTTGTTAATGGTTGAGCTTTAAGTGAAGATCGTTCCGTTGAACCGACGACCCCAGGTGAAGGAATGCAAAGGTTGTGCGTATAGTCAGCCAACCCGCACTGGGCCCGCGTCGACGACTAAGGCCTATACGGGTAGGCTTGTGCTCCTTGGTGGGGACGTTATAATGAACTAATGATAATGACACAATATTGTGACATAACTATGTTAAGGTAATCTTTATATGTCATGTATTTTATATTTTGATTTATTTATTGACAGGGCATCATGTGCAAACACTAAAGTAGCTTACTACGGAGTATGCAGGAAGTAGCACAAAGAAGAAAAGAAATTCTGCATTCCCTCGACATGCGACTATTGCAATATTGAATGGAAACCGTATTTGCAGTTTCCCCAGACATATTTTCTCCTTTGTATATTATTTACCATACATATATTTATATTTAATGACAGTTTTTATCACAAACATATTATATTTAATGGCAACTATGTGATCTAACTTGCTACGTATAAATATTTTGTATAAAACATTCTTTTTACGCCTGTAATTTGAGTTCGAATAATTAGCCCGTTTTGGAATTTCACCCAATGATTTTATATCATTAAGTTGCACGGGACGGTCACTTCGCTCACCTGGGGGTAATTGATACATCTGACCATGACAGACAGTGTTGAGGGGATTTTATAAAAGAAGACAGTCTTTACTTTCCGTCAATACTATCGTGCGGCCGAAACGACAGATACGGTCTTAAACAAACTAGGAAAAATCGCGCAAAATGATGTTTCTCCGCAGGATTTCAACCCATTACCTTACACAACCGAACATTGTGCTTACTAGACCATGGAGGCAAATAAAGTCAAGATTTACAATTATTAAAAACGAAGAAATGTCAACCAAAAAAATGACCATTTAAACATAAAATTATCCATATAAATATTGACCTTACCGCGTTAATAAAATGGTACAAATTCAATAACAACCAGCATACTACAATGTCACTATGAATGAAAATTCTGCCCAACTGACGCGATGGGTTGAATTTTGCCGCGGACACTTTTTAAGTGAGATTGATGATGATGATTGATCAATGATGTTATATATATATTATAAAGGTAGATACGCCACCCGTGCCTAAAAACGATCCGTCAAAGAGAACACAGTTGTAGGCTCTTTCTTTAAGTAAACGTACGCTCATTCGAAATATGTGGATGTGTGCTGTCGCTGTATTCGGAACACTTTCAGCTGTTTTGTGAGCATATCATGAATCTATACTTTCTACATCATTGCTCAACATAATAAAACATGAAAGTATGTAGATGGATCTCGACTCTGACATTGGAATAGTTCTATCAGGAAAATCAAAGTTGCCATCCATAAACTTCCTTTTCAATAATCACAGTATTTTCCAGTATTAATTTTTTCATAACCATTTTCCGATACGGTGCATTATCCTTAGTTGATAGGGCTGAACATTCTTGATTACTTAATAACTCGCTTTTTTTATTGTTGGATTACGGCCCAATTTAATAACTATGCTGTCCGGGAAAGCCTCAGCTCTACAGTGGAACGCTTTAGGCTGATGACGATGATGAATCCTTGTAGTTGAGGTTTTCTTCTAAATACCTAAATATTAATTATAAAAAGAAACACACTATACAAGTGCAAATGCCTTCCAGACAGCATTGATGAAACAATTGAAACATTATAATGATTCTACGTCTAAAATGATGATGCTGACTGCTGTTATCATCAAGTTACCTTTGTGATGATAACAGCAGCAGTCAGTCTGAAATAATTTTAAACTGACAGCTGCTGATGGTCGCAGATGGCATTTACAGCATCGGGCAATTATTGGCCAGCGCAGAAAGCTTTCTCAATACTCAATAATATTATTTATTGCTCTATTAATGAAGGTGCAGTGGCTTCAGTGGCTTGATGGACCAAAACCAAAAACATTTTATACCTCGTAAGGGTGCAGCAATTCTGAGACATATACTAAAATTTTGGAACATTAAGAACTCAATTAGTTTTAGAAATGTATTGACAATAAATAATTCTACTAAGTTATTAAGGTAAACAAAAATTTATCATAGATCTTAGTCTTTCTTCAACCTATCAATATCCACTGCTGGACATAGCTCTCCTGAATTTTTATAAATATCCAGCTTCCGCTTTCCTCAACCAGCCTTCACCAGCGACCTTTAGCAAGCTGTCGGTCCACGAGGGGCATCCAACGCTACGCTTGCCAAGACGCGGTCTCCACTTCAAATCGCAGCCTTAAGTACTTACACACAAAGATTAATGGTAGGCAGTAACCCTAATCTTTATAAGTTAGCAATTAAGTAGTTAAATCGAGAGACAATGCTGCGTTGTGCAACTTTAAGGTTATCCTTACTCTTCAGTATAAAATGAATGCAAACAGATTCCTAGAGATTACAAATCTCCAACTACTCCAACATGAAAATCGTGTTAGGTGAGTCTTTAGTTTTTTAATCACGTAAAAGTGATAGGATTCGTGTTGACGGAAACGCTCTTATGGTGAAGCAAAGCGTCGTAAGGAAACCTGCGCACACTTACGCGATTCAAAGGTTATGCGTGAAGTCGGCCAATCCGCACTGGGTCCGCGTGGATGACTACGGCCTATACATACGCGCTTTGCTGGTAGGCTCGTGCCCCTCGGTGGAGACATAATTATAATGAACTGATGATGATTAGTAGGATGAACTAAAAATTTCGATAATTACGCAATAAGTAGTTTTTTATACGATATCAGTCCATAGAAAATACAAATAATACGTCTAGATACTTATCTGAAAGAAAATAAAAATAAAACATCTCAGTACTTATCGGACGTCGTCTCAGATCTCCATTCAACGGTGACTTACCTGAAATGATATTATTTATTTATTAAATATTGTAATATAAGTAACGTAAGTAACAGGTTACAGCAGAAGCAATCATGAATACAAAATAAAATTAGTTTACCCATAAGGTAAAATCATCATAGCATGATACAATCTAGCATTTTAATTTATCCTCAGATCGCCTGCTTGAATTAATTTCATGAGATAATTCAGCAATCAATGTTTCATTGTACCTGGAATTCTTGCGGTTAAAAGGTTATTTTCGGACCCCAAAGTGTAGCATGATTCATGATACGTACTGGTTTATAACTTAGAAATAGATGACTTGTGGGAACCATTTAAAAATACATATAACATTAGTTCTATGGAGATATCCAAGTTTCCTTATTCACTGACAATGTCACGTGTAAGGTCCTTCAATTGAAATAGTTGCGTTAAAGTAATAATTATATACTTTTATTGCATCATCATCAGCTCATTAAACGTTCCCACCGAGGGACACGAGCCTACCCGTATAGGGTGATTAGGACTTAGTCGTCCACGCGGGCCAAGCGGATTGGACGACTTCACGCACAACCTTTGAATTTCTTCGCAGGCGTGCATGAAGGTTTCCTCTCGATGTTTTCCTTCACCGTAAGAGCGTAATCCGACGTACATATATCGGAGCGTCAGATTAAATAAATATATTTTTTCCAAAACTAAAGCCTATCTCCTCCATTGCAATGCGCTGTGTGGGGCCTTGTCTCTGCAATTGACTGATGATTTGAAACCCTAGTAATCATCTTATATGTTGTTATTAAATATAATACTAAATTAAGAGCACAATTTTCTCTGCATTATTTTATTTTTCACAAAAACATTTTATTTATTTAAGTAATTCATTTGCATGAAATTAAAAATATGCAAAGAATAATGCCGCGGTAATTGCTATTGTAATTAGTCAGGCATAAATAAGCACATGTCCAAAAATATGTAGATTCCAAATAATTAGGAATATGTGGTACTAACGCTACGCTTAATTACCATACTAAACAGTAACCTACATACAGGCTTCATGCGAATAGGTTAAATCGACTAGGTACTATCCCTACATAACAGCCGGAATCAACGGATTAATGTGCCTTTTTACAAAGAGATAAGATTGATTTAAGATCACTGTAGGGCACAGGCCTTGCCACGTTATCATGGGAATATGGGCCGGAACAAATAACGCGGGCCCAATGTATGTTGGTAGGTGATAACAACTACCAATCTAAAGTAGTAGCCGGCACCGAAGCTATGTGGGAAAATCTATCCCTTCAGAGTGATTGCAAAGGCTTATTGTCATCATATTATCGTCCCCACCGAGGGGCACGAGTCTTTAGCACGGTATATAGTGTATAGGCCTTAGTCATTCACACGGGCTTTGAATCTCTTCGCAGGCGAACGCAAGTATCCTCCTTCCTTCGCCGTAACAGCGTCGGATAAACATACATATAATTTCGAAAAGACAGTGGTACATGGCGGGATTTGAACCTGCGCCCTCCAGATTAGAAGGCAACAGTCCACACCCTTGATCCACCGGGGCTCAGGCTGATGATGAACCCAACCAATGATTTACCATTACGACAGCCGCTTGACTTGTATTATACGCCATTCCTTCATGTTTCTTAAATCCATCAGGAAATTTATAATTCCCATTCCAGTTGTCACCATCCTGACAGTAGCTCTGGCATTGCAGACCAGAGCTGAAGAAGTCCAAATAGTGGAAGTAGCAGACGTTGAAGATATCTCTGAGGAGAGCCAGGAGTGTCTGCATCAGCTGCCAGAGTGTGTGTGCCCTGAAGTGGAAGAACCTGTATGCGCCAATAACGGTTGCACTTATGGAAACCCTTGCAAGTAAGAACATTTTAAAATTAAAATAACAATACGTATAACTAGAGAGACGGACATGGTTGACAGGATTAGCAAGTTGAAGTAGCACATCTCACTTTCTTTTTATACAGGCCGAAACGCGGGAGAACACAATGCTTTACGCTATCAGTTTAAATAACTTCTTCACTCCCTCGAAGTAATTTATCGCTTTGTCCAGGTCTTTATTGTCACTTCTCCTCCTTCTGAGACGTGAAAATCACACGAACGCCTTCGGGTTCCGCCGTGCGGTCGTCCGCGTACCCAGTCCTCGATTTTTTATTTATTTAAATGAAGTACTTAGTACTTCATTGCTACCAAGATCTTTTCTACTTTTAGGTTAGGTTAGGTTAGCGCAGGGCGGGCAATGTGTGAAGGGAAACTGATACCTTTGCCCGTCCGTAATGCGCGCGACGGCCACCATCGAGTTTAGTGGGTATGGGGTCCCAATCCTGGGTCCCGAGCCTCCACACACCCCCTCGTCGGCTACCCAAGTCGACAGGGGAAGGTCCGTAAAGAGGATTCTCGATGTAAAAAAAAAAAGGTTAGGGTAAGCACATAGTGTGTAGAACTGATACGGTGGAAAGGTTCTTGAGTGTTCACCTAACGAGAAAAAGCGTAGGTCATCGAACACACGGCCAGAATTGGCGGGTAGCAGATACATGTTCACTGCTAGGATTCAGTCAGTGGGGTTATCATTCTAAGCAATCCCCACGTTCAGCAGCGTATCAGGCTATAAGAATGATTACGATTAAAACGATGGAGAGACCTATGCTTGAGAACTCAATACTATTTTTATTGCATTCCATAGTACTTACACGGTGGACTTACAAATAATAAAGGATCTTATGGACCTGTCGGGCACAACAATAATGTAGGGGAGAGGAGGAGACTGGATTCTGAAAATACAATTTCATTAATCCATTTTTTTTTTATGTTATAAGTGTACTGGACGCTCACCTGATAGTAAGTGATACGCCAGACCATGACATTAAAGTAGACCAACAACTGATAGACAGTTGTTATCCTCCATCAATGCCACATTGCGCCCGACACCCGAGACAACAGATGTTAGGTCTCCTATACCCGGTTATTTCGCAAGCTACAGTGCCCTTATCCCGAAACACAAAAGTGCATAACACTCCTGTTTCACGGGATGATATCTGGCACTGCGGTGGTACCTACCTAGACGACCGAGTCTACCACCTTGTAAAATCTGTGTGTATATATATCTTTACAATTTGTTTTAAATATAAACTACTCAAGGATCAATCAAAATAAAAAAAATTTAGAACCAATGACCATTGAAGCAGATTGTAAGTCGTAAACTAAATGATATTCTGTATTTTTTCAGATTGGATTGTGCAGAGGCCGAGTTAGCATACGAAGGACCGTGCGTAGAAGATAAAGATCATGAGGATCATAGCAGTCATCTGGTGGACATACACCCCCCAGAACCCTAGACCCCTTTGCGTCAGACATCTTGTAGCAGACGTTGGTGTAGCAACGGACCGCCGTCTTCACGCATGAAGACGGCGCATGGATATTGAAATAACAAAAAGAATAATTTGATGGATTTTCTTCATTAATTGAAATGCTAATGATAATAACAACATTAAAACAAAGAATACTTGCGTGTATATTTAAATAAAACGTTACGTTATACTTTTTGTTATTTTCATGAAATACTCGTATCTTAAAAAAATAATCAACAAAAATGTAAATCATTGTCCAAATTACTCATTACTCAATCGTGAAAAGGTAGAAAGAATATTGTTTTGTTATACTTCTATAGATCAATTTATAAGTTAATTTATTTTATATTTTACTAGATGGCGCTATTTCAATTTCAGTCATTATTTTTTTATATTTAATTTTTTATTTTTATTTTTAAATTTTTATAAATTTGAGCAACAAAAAATAAATGATTTATAGATACACATTTTAAATGAAATTATAAGCTTATGCCTACATCCCATCTGTTGTCTTTTTGATCTTAGTGATTCACCCACAGATTTCCCAATACAGGAGATGGGGCAAGCCGCGTTTTTAAGTGCGACAAATGTAAGCTCAACGAGCATACACTGGCTGCCAGTTTACGCTCTGTGAGACGAGTCAAGACGCACGAATATTAGAAGAAATTACCGTTTTATCCCAAAATGCCATCCTGTGCAATTGTAACATGCCATCATCGCAATGAATCAGTAAATTTTCCAAGAAATATAATAACTTTTCACAGGTAAGAACCGAAAAGAAATTGCGACATTAGGACTGCCTTTAAACTTGGCGGCTTGTCCAGTCTAATTGTATATTCGGATGTCTGTGGATTCACCAGTAGCAATGGTTTTAGTAATGAATTACCTACTGCACAACGCATTGAAGCAAACAAAAACATAATAAAAAGTGTCTTTACAAATGTTAGCTCAGTAAGGTAATCTCCAACCGCTAACAATAAGAAGGAAAAAGTGCATAATGTAAATATTGTTACTCAGACCTGCACGAGGATAGACATAACAAATACTATCGTGCAGATATTGCAAGGCTGTTTAGATGAAGCTGATAATTGGTAAGCTATAACTTTGGAGTTGGTGGCTCAATGGTGTGTACTGTTACCAATGCATTTTCGAAATTATATGCACGTTTATCCGACGCTCTTACGGTGAAGGAAAACATCGTGAGGAAACTTTCGTGCACGCCTGCGAAGAGATTCGAAAGTTGTGTGTGAAGTCATCCAATCCGCACTGGGCCCGCAAGGACGACTAAGGCCTAATCACCCTATACGGGTAGGCTCGTGCACCTCGGTGGGGACTTTAATGAGCTGATGATGATGAAAGAAGTTCTGTGCACATACGCATGCTGATTATGAAACATTTACCCTGATAAAAATCTAAATTTAGACAAATTCATAACATTTTAGCCGGAAATCCTGTACAAACATGCAGTGATTTGATGGCTGCCTAAAAAGCGCCTTTGTGAATATTTTATTCATAGAGAGCACAACCTGCCCTCGGGGAAATCATTTTATGATGTATTACCCAAATGTAGGTTATGTGTTTTAGCTAAACCCGTATGTGTTTCGTGCCAAAGGGTTCAATGCACCATATAGGGGTAATTCGTTGCAAAATGCAATAATTGGATGCGTCAGGCAAAACATAAAAACAAGGTAGTAGACTCGGTACTAAGTCGTCTAGGTAGGTACCACCGCAGTGCCAGATATCGTCCCGTGAAATAGGAGTGTTATGCACTTCTGTGTTTCGAGATGAGTTGAAGTGGCAGTGGGCTGGTCACATATGTCGCAGAACCGATGGCCGTAAGAGCAGACGAGTTCTGGAATGGAGACCGCGTCTTGGTAGCGTAGCGTAGGACACCCGGACCGAGGGACCGACGACATGCGAAAAGTCGCTGGTGGCGGCTGGACGATTCAAGCGGAGGACTTGGAGATTTGGCATAGAATGGAGATAACTTCTCGTATGTCCAGCAGTGGACTGCGATAGGTTAAAGAGAGACAAATATGCACGTTCAGTGTATTTCCATAAGAGTTAATATTTAATAACTCGTAGCAACCCTACTCATGGGGTATCCCAGACCAACAGGTAGCTATTTATTTTCCTCGTAGCTCTCGATATAAGGAATCTGTATTACTCGCAGACGACACTAACACGTTGCCTGAGCTACAAGTGTTTTCCTTAAACATGAAGTTGTTTTGCGGTAAGTTATCAACTTATCATGCTAATGTTTATATTATATCACCGTCGGCTTATGAAATCCCACTGTAGGTATCTTCCTACAAAGTATAGGCATGGGGAGATTGGGCTGCAACCCACCACGCAGAGGCAATGGGGATAAGTCGATGTTAAGGAATGCTATCCTAATATTATAGCCTAGACTGATGGCTTAACGTACCCTGCGAAGTAAGGAATTATATTTCTTTCAGGTGATTCAGCCTGTCGGCTTAGTTTTCTCATATCATGTGCGAGTCTACCACCTAGTAATTGAAATTGTGCACGATTACACACTTTTAATGATGTTTTGCATGCAAAATCCTTTATGGTGAGAAAAAGTAACATAAAAACTGCCTTATTCATAGTTGTTTTCCGTTTGTTGGGTTATTTCAATGTCATACGCTGTCCCTAGTCCCAACAATATTGTAATTGATTATAAGGAATAGGCAAAAATAAACAGTCGAACCATAAACACCGTATTTTTGTAATACAATTATCAACCTTAGTGCCATAGGCATACGCACACCGTTAAACGGAGTTTTCCAGTTTTATATCGAAAATTTGTTCTCATCACTAGCTAGTTTTAGCTAGTGGAACACACAGGTACTGGGGGGTTACCGCAATCTCTTAAAATAGTATTTTAATAATGATACCTCACCATTTTGGTACCAGAAAAGACGAAGTAATATTGTTGTAACACTGTTTTAAGAGATGGCGGTACGTGTACTGGGGGGTGTACGGTGAATATTAGCGACTACCAGCCAAGTGTGGCCATGACCAACGAATTAACGCGCTCTCCGAAGGACGAAGGGACTCGAAATAATATTTCTCGGTCACCCATCCCACGACCGCCCACTGCCACAGTTGCTTAACTTATGCGATCGCTAAAGAAACACCATCTCTACTGCACCACTGAGTCATAATTTTTAGTATGGCAATTTTACTGTTGATTCCAGCATTCACACTACTGATGCTGATTGCTTGCATGATGGGTCATGCAGCCGCGTGCATCTGCCCAGCTGTCTACAGCCCAGTTTGCGGGAAAAATGGGAAGACATATAGCAATTCTTGCAGGCGAGTGTCATACACATACTTCATACAGCTTCAGTAACTAATACATTCTAATATTATAAAGCTGAAGAGTTTGTTTGATCGTGCTTATGTCAGGAGCTACTGGTTTGATTTGAAAAATTCTTTCAGGCTTAGGTAGCCCCTTTATCAAGGAAAACTTATGCTTTCTTTCTTTCTTTATACAATCTTAGGATGGTACCCGTTAACACCTAGCAACCCCAATGTAAAAAGTATGGATTCGTGATATGCTCACAAAACCATCGAAAAAAGTGTTCCGAATGCAGCGACAGCACACATACACATATTTCGAATGAGCGTACATTTACCTTAACAAAAGAGTACAAACTGTACTCTCTTCGGCGGTTCGTTTTTGAGGCACAGGTCGCGCATCTACCTTTATATATACAGAATATCATTGACCAACCCGCATTGGGCCCACGTAGTGGGTTAAAGCCTAATCACCCCATAGCTATGCTGTGCGATATTTCCTGTGCCCTGCAGTGGGCTATAATAGACTTTATATGTGATACACAAATACAAACTAGACACGTGGTTATAATGATGGTGATTTATCTGTTTTGCTATGAAGATTAAATTACCGGGTATAAGAGACCTAATATAAATTATCTCGAGTGTCGGGCGCAGTGCGGCATTGATGGAGGTTAACTGTTTATCAGTTGTTGGTCTCAATCAATGCCGCTCAATCATGGTCAGGCGTATCACTTACCATCAGGTGAGTAAATTAATAACAAATTACATTATGATTAATTTTATTTACAGCATGCAGTGCGCAGGTGTGTCGTTGAAACACAAGGGTTCCTGTGGAAGCCTAGTACGAGTATAAACCGACCTATCAAATAATACAAGACTGGAAATAAATAAGAATCCATAGACATTCACACAACGCCATTCAGCCCCAAGCTAAAAATTAGCCTCTAATATGGGTACTTAACAAGTGATAAACATGCTTATTTACTTTTTTTTTGTAAATACATTAATATTATTGTAAATACTTCATATTATATTTTTACATAGAAAATACCAAGGCAATACAAACAGACATGTTCCTGAGCGCAATATTAGTACTGCCCGGGGATCGAACCCTTGTTGTGGAAGATGAATTCTACACCAATACACACAATACACAAAATTGATTAAATAAATTCCAACTAATTAAAATTATATTTGCATTTTTATTATTAATTCTTTTAAATTTTGTCAAAATCTTTAAGTTGCTTAGAAACTGATCCCAGAACTGATTCTGGGGTATCAGGCTGACCTGATAAGCAGATTAAAAGCTTCATATTCAGAGCAAGTAAAATTAAGGCTTCCGAAGACCAGTCACAACAATCAAAGAAATTATATGAACCCTTTGACCGCTAATGACGCCTTAAGTCGTCATACACAAAAGATTTTCTATTAGATTCCCGGCGTTCAATGGGTTAAGTGATGTATTTAATATCTGGTGTGGTGAAAACGACCCTGTATAAGCATGTAGGTAGAATGAAGGCCACGGTGTTGAGTGCTGGCATCGCACAATGTGGACACATGAAGGGGCCGCAAATGAAAATCATAGTCAGGAATTCCCTTACTCTAATAAATCTCTACTAGGCACTTTTCAACGTCAATAAAAAATGGCCAAATGCGTATAAAAATTACTACTGTCTAGATATCGTTCAAACTAAATTTCTTTGTTAGGTTTTATGGCCATGTTTTTTTTTGTTATTGAACATGAGGCAAACGAGCATACGGTTCACCTGATGGTAAGTGACACCGCCGCCCATAAACATTTGCGGGACCTCAGGTCCCAGAAATGCGTTGCCGGGAAAATGGTGTTCAAAGGTGAACACCATTTTATTTTTTTTTATTTTATTGATCCCATATTTAAGAAGTAAGAGGACACACTATTTTCAACTTTAGAAGTGTTTCTCGTTCTAACTATAAATATTATTTTTCAAGAGCTACACACTGATACCACACACATGTGAGATAATAAAAAAAATTGAGCTTTAGTTCAATGTATGGGGGAACCAAAATATTTTTTTTTCATAGTTTCTTAGGATAACCTAATAGCAGTTCACAGATAAACTTACAACGTTTGATCAGAGTAGTGCTAATAGTTTCGGAGAAAAAGAGCGTGACATTAATTTTTTTTTAAACTTATAAAATGTCATCCTAAATCCGCCATTTTGAATGTTAAATGTGCCCAGTGAAGAATCGTTCTGAGAAGAAGTAGTTTTTTTTAAACGTTTTTTTTCATAAACGTTGAACCAATCTATTCTAATAACTAATATGTACTTAGTAGGTGACTAAGCTAATATTAAATGTATGATGTTACTTGCCACTGAGGAACCCCTCATCATCATCAGCTCATTATACGTCCCCACCGAGGGGCACGAGCCTACCTGTATAGGATGCATAAGCAGCAATCAACGCAGGCCCTGTTCGGACTGGCCGACTTCACGCGCAACCTTTGAATTTCTTCACAGGCGTGGGACAGTGTTGCCTTAGTTACCTTAGTTTTACAAACGGGCTTTTTGAACGTCTTTTGTTGCTGAAAAGATATCTGTTTTAAAAATGCTAAAATAATCATGTCATAAAGCCGTCTTAATTTTTTTAGAGCGTTTCAAAAGAACGTGAAATGACCGATGAAATAGCAAAAAAGTACTTATTGCATGTCGAAAACTTCATAATTTGGTAATATTTTCAAGACAGTGAAAAAGAGCTAAATTGTACTTTTCGGGCTAAATCGTAAAAAAGGACTTCCCTATCCTTTCCTACCTTTACTAAAAAGTGCTAGATCTAGCCACATAAGGGCTAAGGTGACAACACTGGCGTGGGCAGGTTTCCTCACAATGTTTACAACTCATGAGCGAGTTTAACTCGCACTTGACCAATTTTGACTGCTACCTCGTCGTTAGGAATATACTGCTATTCAAACGAGACACGCATTATTCATAAATGTGTTATGCACTTTTGTGTTTCGGGATGAGGGTACTGTAGTGAAATGATCGGGTATAGGAGACCTAACGTCTGTTGTCTCGGGTGTCGGGCGCAGTGCGGCATTGATGGAGGATAATGACTGTCTATCACTTGTTGATCTCCTTCAATGCCAAGGTTAGGCGCATCACTTACCATCAGGTGAGCATCCTGACCGTCTTATTAAAAAAAAACACATACATACAAAAAAATCTAGTTTGAGTGATGAATAAGTTATTGACTAATTGTATGGTAATGGAGTGTCGGTGGCTCAATGGTGTGGACTGTCGCCTTCTTACCGGGAGAGCTGAGGTTCAAATCCTGACACGTACCAATGTGTGTTCGAATTTTCGAAAAATATATATACGTTTTCCGACGCTCTTACGGTGAAGGAAAACATCGTGAGGAAACCTGCGCACGCCTGCGAAGAAATTCAAAGGTTGTGCGTGAAGTCGTCCAACCCACACTGGGGCCGCGTGGACGACTGAGGCCTAATCACCGTATACGGGTAGGCTCGTGCCCCTCGGTGGGGACGTTTAATAAGCTGATGATGATGATGATGCATGGTAATAAGTCAATTACCTACATCTTTGTTTGTATTTGGGTTTTCTTAAACCACATCGTATATACCTAAATCATGTTTTATCCTCATTGCAATGCTTATAAAGTACCATACATAGGACAAAGATTTATTCAAATTGGCACAGAGTTTGCGTATTTTTCCTCTTACAAGATGAAACTGTTTTACTATGGTAAGTAACAACAAAATAATAATAATATAATAATAATAAATATCTACTGACAATCACAAGCGCCATCTAGCCCCAAGTTAAGCGTGGAGCCTGTATTATGGGTACTAAACAACGGATAAACATACATGTATACATTTTTTTTTTTGTAAATACATACATATTATACATAGAAAACACCCAGACCATTACAAACAGACATGTTCATGCACACAAATGTTTGTACTGCCCGGGGATCGAACCCGGAACCCTTAGTGTTGCGGCCGACCTCTCAACCGCAACACCAAATGGGTCGTCAAATTATTGTATAAACACTTTTTGATTTGATTTGATTTGATAAATTAGTTGCACAGAAAGCCCTTCGCTTCGATTTTTATGGTCAGTCATATATCAACAACCGAAAATTTTCCGATCCCATGACATATAGTTAAGTTATTGTTATATTTAAAACTTAAAATGATTCATTCGAATTTGGACCTTCAAGCGTCATAGAAATAGTACAAAATCAAAAGCACGAGCAGTGTGCCATATCATTATGACGTGTTGCGACTGACGTGTTTTTAAATGATAAATCTGCCCAAATGACTCGATGGGCAGACTTTTCCCGTGGATACCTGTTGAGTAAGAGCGTCGGTGGCTCAGTGGTGTGGACTGTCGCCTTCCTACCGGGAGGGCTGAGATTCAAATCCCGACACGTACCAATTTATTTTGAATTTTCGAAAAATATATGTACGTTATCCGACGCTCTTACGGTGAAGGAAAACATCGTGAGGAAACCTTCATGCACGCCTGCGAAGAGATTCGAAGGTTGTGTGTGAAGTCGTCCAATCCGCACTGGGCCCGCGTGGACGACTAAGGCCTAATCACCCTATACGGGTAGGCTCGTGCCCCTCGGTGGGGACGTTTAATGAGCTGATGATGATGATGACTTGTTGAGTGATCTAGTTTGTTTATTGTTTTATGTAATTGGTCAGCCTATAAAATCCCACTGTAGAGTCCCGTCTTCCGTCCAGTATAACTATTTGTAGGTTGGGTCGTATCCTGCCAAAAGGATCAAACGTGTACTGAGTTTAATGACGACAAGCTCATAAATGTCATTAAAGTACAAAAGAAAACAGCAGCAAAATTTCCAAATTTTTGTCGCGTCAAAACTTGTAACAGTATCCAAAAATACCGAGAACAAAGACAAAGTTTGCTTTGATGACCGACCGCCTTTCGATAAAGCATTGTGTAAGCTGATCTTTTAAGATTTTTTTTTAAGTTTGACGACCCATTTGGTGTCGCGGTTGAGACGTCGACTGCAACACCAAGGGTTGCGCGTTCGATTCCCTGGCAATATAAATATTTGTGTATGACCATGTCTGTTTGTAATAGTCTAGGTGTTTTTATATATAATATGTATGTATTTACAAAAAAAATGTATATAAGTATATTTATCCGTTGTTTAGTACCCATAATACAGGCTTCACGCTTAACTTGGGGCTAGATGGCGCTGTGTGAATGTCAGTGGATATTTTTTTTTTTTATCAATATATTTGTCTCATATTGGAGGGATGTATTATTAAACACGAGTAGGCTCTTATTTTAGAAAAGTGCAAATGTTTTTGATATCAGCCTGTATATAAAGATATTTTCAATTTCAGCCCTTTCAGTACTGCTACTGATAGCAAGCATGATGAGTGGGGTGAAAGCTTGCAGCTGCCTAGGGACCTGGGATCCAGTATGCGGCACAAATGGACGGACATACAATAACATTTGCCTGTAAGTTTTAATATAATAACTTTTTTTGCTCGTAAAATTACCGGGTATAAGAGATCTAATATCTGTTGTGTCGGGTGTCGGGCGCAGTGCGGCGTTGATGGAGAATAATAACTGTTTATCAGTTGTTGGTCTCAATGAATGCCGCTCTGTCATGGTCAGGCGTATCACTTACCATCAGGTGAGCGTCCTGACCGTCCTGTACACTTTATAACATAAAAATATCATTTTCCATAAAAGCCCTTTCTAAATAAATATCTACCAACATTCATTCACATAGCAGCATCCTACCTCATTTTAAGCGAAGAGCTTGTGTTATAGGTACATTATATATAAAACTTTTCAGACCTATACAAACAGACATATTCTCCGGAATCCGAAACCCATAGGTTAAGTAGCCAACGTCTTAACCAATCCTGATGTTTGTTGTAAAATTTGTTGATTTATCTTAAGAGTTTTTGGAAAAAAAGGTTATGTGAATAAAAACTTATGTTTTATGTTTTTATCGCGCATGTTGGTTTACAAAATGGTTCCTTATAATTTTAGTACAGGTTCCTCAAAATGGCCCTGTCGGGGCATTGCAACATTTGTTATTTAAAACTGAGACTACACTTTCAGAGCGCCGTTTACGTTTTGACAACAACATTTTTTTATTTATTTCACTGACATTCACACAGCGTCATCTAGCCCCAAGTTAAGCGTGAAGCCTGTATTATGGGTACTAAAGAACGGATAAACATTCTTATATACATTTTTTTTGTAAATACATACATATTATACAGAGGAAACACCCAGACCATTACGAACAGACATGTTCATGCATACAAATGTTTGTACTGCCCGGGGATCGAACCCGGAACCCTTGGTGTTGTAGTCGACGTCTCAACCGTAACACCAAATGGGGCGTCCAAACATTTGACATATCTATTTTAATAAAAATATAAGTGTTAATATAAATAATGTATATTTAGTAATCTTAAACATCACTTAGTAAGTATCATCATCATCATCATCAGCTCATTAAACGTCCCCACCGAGGGGCACGAGCCTACCCGTATAGGGTGATTAGACCTTAGTCGTCCACGCGGGCCCAGTGCGGATTGGACGACTTCACACACAACCTTCGAGGACTTAGTAAGTATGTAAATTATATGACATTTATTTATTGAATTAATTTTATTATTATTCCAAGAGCTAAAATATATGAATATTTGTGTATTGTCTATTTAGGTATATGTAGCCTAGAAATTATGTATTTATTTATCACAGATGTTTCTTAATTGTATGTATTTTTTTTAAATAAATTATTTTGGTCCTTTCTTTTTCACCGCACCATTTATATTTCTTTCTGCATGACCTTAGGTTAACTGGTAGAGTATGCCATTCGGCATTAAGTTCGCCTTTGTACTGTACTTTGGATTGTATGTGCAATAAAGATTTTAAATAAATAAATAGGCTGTTTCTAGGCAGTCATGATCCATCCTCGGCCGCATCATCACTTACCATCAGGTGAGATGGCGGACAAATGTCTGCCTATAAAGGATAAAAAAAAAAATGGTATTTTTAAGACTCTACCACCGGTAGCTAAAGACAATACTAACAGGTTTTTTTCTCAATTTTACAGATTGCGGTGTACCGGAGGAACATTAAAACATAAAGGAGCGTGCTAATCAAATCAAATACGTTACATTAAGCAAATAGTGATGTACAGTTTTTTTTTCTCTTTATTTGGGACAAAAAACAGTCTTACAATAGCTTTGAATCTAAATTATTACTCAAGTACAATAGTCATTGTGAGACCCACATCATTGTCCACATAATTCTATAATTCAAATATGTTTCAAAGCAAACGTTAAAGTTCGTATAAAAAGTATAAGTTCAGTTACATACAGATTTAATTTATCTTGGCTTATTTTGTTACTTTTCAGGTCAAACTTGCAACTAGCGATTGTTTTTCATTTCACCTTTAACTGTCTTTATAGCAAATATTTGTTTATGTAAATAATTCCTCTTGTTTTTAATTCGGCAAAATATTGTCAAAATGCTTTTGCTCATTTATACTTGAATTTTGTAATGTTTGTACGTAAACCGTTTAATAAATACCTTTATGTCATTTCAATTGCGAAGCGACTTCTTCAAATACATCCATGAATCTATAAATAAAACTATTTATTTTATTTGAAACATGTCTAAAATATTTCAAATACAGTAATTTTATTTGAAACATGTTTAAGATACTTCATCGATTAACTATCTAGAGCCTTTCTTAACTGAACCGAGCTAAGCAAGAGCCGAGACTGACCATCCCCACTTGCGCAGACAGCCGAGCAGTGGTTCAATGAGGATACTCGGAGACGTAGTTGTTGACGTGACTTATACGCTTACAGTAGTGATTGATGCTTGTTCTTTTAATGTCATGCAGTTAAGAAATGTCAAGTGTAACTAAGCAGATAAACATTGGTTTATCTCCTTAGTAACACTTGACATTTTGAGTGTTCAGATATTATTGAAAATTTGTGTGTATAGAAGTTATTGACAGGCACTTGCTCAGATATTAATGAAGCGGTTGCTGTTTAGATATTTATGGTAACTTGTACTGTATAGAAGTTATTGAAATTTTGAACTGTTCAGATGTATTTGGTCACCTTGTCTGCTCATATATATCTGATGGCGACTGTACAACACTCTCCAACTCGAATTAGTCGCAATTGACTTTAACGCACTTAGTTTTAAAGTACGTGGTCAGTTTAACACCAATGGCCTGACGTTATCTCATCATCATCATCATCATCATTACAGCCCAATTATGTCCAGCTGAACGAAGGCCTCCCTAATGATTTCCACGCGGACCGATCCTTGCAGTTGATCCATCTGCTACCCGCACCTAACCAGATCATCGTCCATCTGGTTGGGGTCGGCCTCGCTTCGCTTTCCGTTACGTGGACGCCACTCGAGAACCTTTCCGCCCATCGGCCATCGGTTCTACGCACTATGTGCCTGCCACTGCCACTTCAACTTGCTAATCCTCTGGGTATGTCGGTCACCCTAGTTCTCCTACGGTATCATCGTTTCGGATTTTATCACGTAGGGAGACACCTAACATAGCCCTCTCCATAGCACGCTGAGCAACCTTGAGTCTATTCAAGAGGCCTAGTGAGCGACCAGTTTCGCTTCCGTATGTCATAACTGGCAACACACACTGGTCAAGACCTTCGTCTTGAGACACTGAGGTATTTTGGACGAAAAGATCTGCCTTAACTTCCCGAACGCTGCCCATCCTAATTGGATTCGACGAGAAACCTCCTTCTCGAAGTTGGACTACCCATTTGGACTACTGTCCCAGGTACACATATTCGTCAACAACTTCGACAGAACTTCCAACTGATATCGGTATAGGTAGACATGGGCATTAGACATGACTTTCGTCTTGTCATGTTCATTTTAAGACCCCTGTTGAGAAGCTCCGTCTAGGGTTTCGAGCATAGTGCTTAAATCCTCCATGGATTCTGCCATGACTACTATATCATCGGCAAATCGAAGATGAGTGATGTACTCGCATTCACGTTGATGCCAAGTCCTTTCCAATCGAGCAGCTTAAACATATCTTCCAACGCAACTGTGACAGTTTCGGAGATATAACGTCTCCTGTCTCACTCCTCGGTGCAATTGGATAGGTTGTGTAAGCTCTTCATGTACACGGACTGACGTTATCTGTAAACTTATAATCCGAATATAACACACGAGTTTGTAAACTGTATTAAAAGCTATGTTAGCTATATAAATGGACGGTACTGCTCTGCATCTAGTAATTTTACGATTTGTTCTACCCATCAGCCCATCAACCCATCATACAGCACTTTTTCCATTTAGTTCCATTTGGTGTAATTGTTGAGACGTTGGCTATCTCCGGTCAGCACAGACATTTGTGTACATGAACTGTTTCAATTGGTATGGGTGTTCATATGTATAATATGTATGTATTTGACGACCCATTTGGTGTTGCGGTTGAGACTGCAACACTAAGGGTTCCGGGTTCGATCCCCGGGCAGTACAAACATTTTTGTGCATGACCATGTCTGTTTGTAATGATCTGGGTGTTTTCTATGTATAATATGTATGTATTTACAAAAAATATGTATATAAGTATGTTTATCCGTTGATCAGTACCCATAATACAGGCTTCACGCTTAACTTGGGGCTAGATGGCGCTGTGTGAATGTCAGTGGATATTTATTTATTTATTTACAATAAAAAGTAATAATATGTTTATCCGTAGTTTAGTACCCATATTACAGGCTAATAATTAGTTTGGGACTAGATGGCGCTGTGTGAATATCACGCAGCAATCTAAGTCCAACGCTGTGGCCTCTTCTAGACTTTAACTTACCTAGACCACCGACGCATAAAACCTTAACTTAAAAAAACTAACTAAGAGTCGTACTGATCCACAAGCGACCGTTCCCAGCAACGCACAAACAAAGCATTGAGCAACATAAATCATAAAACGTGTCTAATCGCAAACGCAGAATACGCTACAGTACCATCACGCAATAATGGGGATCGTTATCGAAATATTTGTCTTCATTAATCAACCGGGCGCTCTTGGACACAGTGCCGCTGAAACCAGTAAGTTGCATTTGGAGCTAGGGCACTTGATAAAAAAAAATATTTCTCAAAAAAAAAAAATCATAACAAAAAATTGTTTCCAAAGGCGAACTTGATGTTTTGTGGTATCCTCCTCCAGTTAAAATAGTCCACAATTAATAAGGCACCATTTAAGTTAGACGAATAACTTCTGCCCTTTGCACCTTACTCCTATGATTCATAATTATTTAACTTAAAAATTATACATAGTTATTATGTTCTCGTATGTAAACATCTGTAAGCTTACTTCTATTCAACCTATCGCAGTCCACTGCTGGACATAGGTCTCCCCCATTTTGCGCCAGATTGTAAGCTTACTTGTGGTTCTTAAAATATTTACCATTTTGGTATTTTAAATACTGTATTTTAGTATTTAAAATTTTAATAATATTGTGCACTTTTTTTTTTTCGCAAATCAAGAAGGCACTTAGTAAAAAGTAAATGTCGAAGAAGCGGAGTCTCCTGGTACAGGCATTGCTATGCTTAAAAGGAGACTTCCACAACTGATATGTATATTTTAACCTTTGAGAAAGCAATAATAAATTTTGAATTTTTTTTTGAATTTGAATCAAACACAAAAACGTAAAATTTAATTTTATGGAAGCAATCGTCACCGTCGTCATCATATCGCCCAAATGTCACTGATTAGTAAAGGCTTTCCCTAATTATTTCCACTAGACCACTCCCTAGCAGTTGACATCCATCTCTACCCCCACCTTAACCACGGGAGATATAATAATAACTATTCATTTATTATAAACATAGGTACATACAGTTTATTCATAAATATAGGTACATACAAGTGTTATTTCTTATTTGATTGAATCTCTTGTTTCACCATTTTGGTATATGAAACTCTTACATATAGGTGAGCTACTGGAAGTCGCCGCGTGTACTGTGTGTTAATGTTATCTAGGGATTAATCGCGTAGTACCCATCACATGGTTCAATTAACAGTCATTAATTAGTGGCCGTATGCGATCTCGACTATGTACACAGGTGATAAGGTGACATACGATCTGTTACACAGTCTAAATAAATAACAAGTACAAGAAGTTTTTGTGTTAGCGTCAGGACCTATGGACCAAGTGCGATATTTTGTGTTTGGAGACTATCGTCGGTGGCTCAATGGTGTGGACTTTGCCTTCCTACGGGAGGTGTGCAGGATCAAATCCCGCACACGTACCAATGTGTTTTTGAATTTTCGAAATTATATGTCGTTATCCAACGCTCTTACAGTAAAGGAAAACCATGAGGAAACCTGCGCACGCCTGCGAAGAGATTCAAAGGTTGTGCGTGAAGTCGTCCAATTCACACTGGGCCCGCGTGGACGACTAGCGCCTATACACCCTATACGGCTTGTGCTCCTCGGTGGGACATGTAATGAGATGACGATGTAAAGATTATGGTACTGTGTGCCTATATACAATATTGTCACGTAACAACCTTAGGCCGTTGATAAAATCAGAGTATAATACAGCTACTTTTAGTGCTTTCCTTTTTACATTATTCATTAATTATTCTTATTTAATGGAATGTCTGGTTTCTTCGCACCCGGTTAAAAGGTGCGGCACTTTTAAAATAAAATACAAGTGTGTCAGATTCTGTTATAAACTTCTAACGAATTTTCAGTCTGCTATTAGGTTGTTATCGATTAGTACTAGAGTTCGCTGAGCTATTGTAGTCATCAATGATTGGTTTACAACTGGCAATGATGGCACACAATTAACCCGCATGACTATAATCGATTATGTACAATAGTATGTTGGATATCGATGGTTTCATTAATTATTTATCTCCAACAGTTTCACGAATGGATAAGACCACCAAGATTGATTTTGCTCGTCAATAAATATCCACAGATTCACACAGCGCTATCCCAAGTTAAGCGTGATAAATATACTTACATACATTTTTTTTGTAAATACATACATATTGGCGACCATTGACGACCCATTTGGTGTTGCGGTTGAGAGGTCGCTGCAACACCAAGGTTCCGGGTTCGATCCCCGGCAGTACAAACATTTGTGTGCATGAACATGTCTGTTTGTAATGGTCTGGGTGTTTTCTATGTATAATATGTATGTATTTACAAAAAAAAATGTATAATGTATGTTTATCCGTTGTTTAGTACCTAATACAGGCTTAACGCTTAACTTGGGACTAGATGCGGTGTGTGAATGTCAGTATATTTATTATTTTATTTATTTATATTATAACATAGAAAACACCCAGACCATACAAACAGACACTCATGCACACAAATGTATATATTGCCCGGGATCGAACCCGGAACCCTTGTTGCGCAGCCGGCGTTCTCAACCGTAACACCAAATGGTGTAGTCAATGGCGGTTAATTTATTTATCATCATCATCATCAGCTCATTAAACGTCCCCACCGAGGGGCACGAGTCTACCCGTATAGGGTGTTAAGCCTTAGTCGCGTCATGGTAAGCGTAGCCAAGTACGCCCTCCGGTCCGATGGATCGTCGACTTGCGAAATGTCGCTGGTGGAGGCTGGACGAGAAAAGCAGAGGACCGGGATAGCTGGCGCAAAATGGGTGGGACCTATGTCCAGCAGTGGGCTGCGATTGGTTGCAGAGAGAGATATACATATTTATATAAATCGTTTACAGTGCTTTATCTGAGCGAAAAATGAAACCTCATTTTTAATTTTCAATATCGCCGTATCTCAAAAATATTACATGGTTCGAATGCACGTTTACCCCATAAAGATTACTAAAATACTGAAAAAAGAAATCTTAGTGACCCTGAGAGGCATCAAGCAGCTGCAACCAAGCCATTTTTATAATAGCAACGTCTTAGTAAGGCTTCAAATTTCATTTTATGATCGTCTGTAGAAATAAAAAGGCTTAAGTGCTGATGCTTTACGACGCACTTAGTCATGTGATGAAAGTTAACACTCGCTTAAAGTTGCGTTATTAGAAACTGGCATTTCTCATTTTGGCGAAGGCCGGCCCTCAACCAGATGGACTGATGACCTGGTTAAGATGGCGGGTAGCAGATGGATGTCAACTGCTAGGGATCGGCCCGCGTGGAAATCATTAGGGGAGACCTTCGTTCAGCAGTGGATATTTTAGACAGTAATAATGATGATGATGGTTTTTATTGACTGCCCCCGTGGTCTGGTGGTGTGAGCTTCGATTGCTGAGGGATCCGGGGATCGTGGGTTCGAATCTCGCGGGATGATCGCATTTTTAAAATCGCTTTGAAAGAAACGAAAATGTTTATTCGGTGCACGAAATTTACAAATACAATCAGGAATTCAATACGGGACTTTTTTGGCAGGTGCTAAAAAAGGTCCTCTCCATATTTGTCCAGTCGTTTTAGAGATTACCCGGGACAAACAGACAGACAGATAAAATTCACAAAAAAAAATTTTTTGTTGTATGTACCGTATTTACTCGTATATACAAATTGACACTTAAATTTTATTTATCTGTATAGTTGTATAAATTAAACACTTACTCTACTTTATTCAAACTTATGTCACTAAAAGCTTGGTACAATGACATGTAAAAAATTTGACGCAACAATTCGCAACATAAATAGAGACGCAATAACAAAAACATCTAAGTGGTAATTACATATACTTATACTCACTTATGAATTCCATTAAATCATGATTTTAAGAGTTTCCAGTCACGCAACAAATCCATATATTAAGTATAATCTTAGAACATTATACTAATAACTAAGCTATGTGATTCGCACACGCGAACTTATTTTTTAATGTTATGACAATTTCAATTGGGAATTGAGCCTTTTCAGTCCAGAATGCCAAGTAGTCATTAAATTCATCAGCTCATTAAACGTCCCCACCGAGGGGCACGAGCCTGCCCGTAAAGGGTGTATAGGCCTTAGTCGTCCACGCAAGCCCAGTGCAGATTGGCGAATTCACGCACAACCTTTGAATATTTTCGCAGGCGTGCACAGGTTTCCTCACGATGTTTTCTTTGACCGTAAGAGCGTCGACTAAATGTACATATAATTTCGAAAATTCAAAGAAACGTTAGTACGTCGCGGGATTCGGACCTGAACCCTTCAGATGGAAAGACAACAGTCCACATCAATGAGCCGAGGCTCTTCTTAATAATACCATGGACAAAAAATATAAAATCGCTTACCTCGTGTTTATGGTCCTTCTTCATGGAGCCGCCATGGCCGCCCGTGCTCTGCACCGTATTCATTTCGCCACTGTCACTACACTTACCACAATCACAAAACACAACTACAACAAACTATATTTGCACTACGTTAAATGGACTTTTCGCTAATTTGTAGGCACTGTTGTCATTCTTCGTTCACAGCACATTAAGTTCTTAAGTTATGGAAGATGAAAGCTAGTTTGGAATTTATATTAAAAATCTGTGGATATTCAACAGCATTATCAGCCTATAAAGGCCTACTGCAGGGTACAGGCCTTCCCGCGCAGCTATGTGGTGATTGGGTCGAAACCCACCACGCGGGATAGTATACTTTACAAAAACTACTCTACTACCCACTGCTTAATGTTTTTTCTTTGTTTTAAAATGTGTAGGATGGTCCGGACGCTCACCAGATGGTAAGTGATATGCCTGACCGTAACAGAGCGGCTTTAAAAAAGACCAATCACTAATAGACAGTTATTATCCGATCAACAGCCCGTCACCCGAGACAACAGATGTTAGGTCTCACATACCCGGTAATTTCACTAGCTACAGTGCCCTCATCCCAAAACACAAAAGTGCATAACACTCCTGTTTTCCGGGACGATATCTGGCACTGCGGTGATGCCTACCTAGACGACTCAGTATCGAGTGTACCACCTAGTAAAATGTGTCAAGTATTTGTAAACAAAATGAAATAAATCGTCTTTCCCTAACAAAATTGCGGTCTAAATTAATACGGGAAAAAGCGGTTCAGCCATGATTGGAAAAGATCGGTCGTGCGATAATAGGGCTTTGAAATTCAACAGCTCGGTGAATGCGACCAGATACAATAGGTTCTTAAATTATTGTGGAATTGTTAAAACTGGACTGTTTAGTGAAACAAAATTTTTCGTTTTTACATAACACGTTGGAGCAGACGAGTTCTGGACTGGAGACCGCGTCTCAGCAAGCGTAGCGTAGGACGCCTCCGGCCCGATGGACCGACGACTTGCGAAAGGTCGCTGGTGGAGGCTAGGTGAGAAAATCGGAGGACCGGGATATCTGGCGCAAAATGGGGGAGACCTATGTCCAGCAGTGGACTGCGATAGGTTGAATAGATAGGTACATAATAGATACATAACACTACTATCTTAATGTGATCGTTAACACCCATCAATCTCTACTATGAGGCAAGGCCTGTGCACTACAGTGGAACTATATAGGCTGATGATTTTATATGTGGTTTTGTGTGAGATTGCTATCTTTATGCATATCTTTATTCAATAAATCTTTTACTGATACTTTTGAATCGTCAATCAAAATTAAATAATATTTATTATAAGTCTATCACCGGTTTGGAAAAAGAGAATCTTCGAGAATTGCCGGAAACTCGATAGTCACTCCTTGAAAAGTAACAAAAGCTTTAAAAAATTCTTCCTCAACAAATAAGTTTGTAACAAAAAGAATTGACTTTAAATTTTACAAATAAAATTTCGTCAGGCTGCCACGTCGTGAAATATTTCCTTTGCTGATTCATGGTAATCGTTATCTTCGTGGGCTAATCCATCAAACAGTTCACTCAAGCCGTGAACAGCGTTTGGAAATCATTCGAGTCGAGTTTTTCACGTTCTAAACATTGGATGCGCATCATGACAGTCAATTTGTGCGATTAACTCCCATTTTTCAATTGTATCGTAGATTTCTAGTATCTAGACCATATATAGAGAGCCTACTGCCTTTTTTATGTTATAAGTGTAGAGGAGACCGAGGGTTGTTGAAATAATTATCACATTTTGTTTCATACACGAAAAACTACAGAGATAAACCCCATTATATTAGTACGTATCGATAGGTCATTCCATAAACTAGTGAATGGCTAACATTAAGAACTTGCTTGTGTTAAACATTGTGGTGAAAAATCGACTTTACCGTAAAAAGTCAACTTGTTTCAACTCCCCTCATACCGAGTTAAGATGAAACAGTGGCTGAGGGGAGTTAAAACGTATGATTTTTGAGAATATAAAGGGCTGTAAAATAAAAATTATGATATAATTTAATGGTATTTATTCAAACTAAAGTTTTAATATTTACTAAATAAATGTTCAATTAATATTAACACTGATATATCAGTTAAGTAGGTCTAATATAAGTATCGAGAAATCTGTACTGTTCCATATCACCTTTATTTCTACTCCCCTCGGTCTCCCCTACAGGTTGGTCTGGACACTCACTTGATGGTAAGTGATACGCCTGACAATGACAGAGCGGCATTGAAGGAGACTAACAACTAATAGACAGATATTATCCTCCATCAATGCCTCACTGCGCCCGATACCCGAGACAACAGATGTAAGGTCTCTCATACCCGGTACTTTACTTGCTAACACGGAAGTACAAAAAACTCCTATTTCACGGGAGGATATCTAGTACTGAGGTGGTACCTACCTAGGCGACTCAGTATTGAATCTACTACCTTGTATATTTTGGTACTACAACACTTTCCAATATCCCGTTTATATATAATAGAGAACTTTCCAGAATTATTGAGTGACAAAACCCGCAGAGTGTGCGGATTAATTATTTACAGATCGGAAATGGAACCATGGAATCTTCTGGGTCATTTGATTTAAAATATGGAAATTGTAAACGTGAGCTGAATTTGATAAGCTAAGCCGGGTGCGATGCGGTTTTTTTATTTATTAAGATTTAATAAATATATATATTAAATCTTAATAAATATATTAAGATTTAATATTTAAGATAAGTGTATATATATATATACACTCGCGGTATAAGATATTCTTGCAGTAAGACATCCTACCGTTCAAACTATTATATAAATATAAATAAAATCAGAGTGTCTGTTTGTATTATTGACACAACCGTTTTTTACTTCATGCATATGAATAAATATACGGTACATAGACAAACATTTTAAAATTGGTATTTTGGAAATGATACAGCTAGTATAATAATATTATCTAAGAAAATTCTCTAATCTGGGGGGTTACCGCCATCTCTTAAACCACTCTTACAATAATATGACTTCGTCTTTTCTGGTACAAAAATGCTGACGTATCATTATAATAATACTGTTTTAAGAGATTGCGGTAACCCCTCAGATACCATATTATAATAGTTTGTAGTTTTAGTACCTTCTTTGCATATAAATTTAAATCTAAAAAAAATTCATATATTTCATGGCAATAAATAATAACTCCGAAATAAGCATGTAAATATTATTTATGCGAAGAACGTTCCAGAAACAAAAGTTAATTATATAAAAGGGCTTGTTTTTAATATTAACTTTGTTCTTTCATGATTTTTCTGAAAGCTTTGTGAACAAAAGATGTCTCAAATTGTTAAACTTCATAATCATGTTTTCTTACTTTGATGAATACATACGCTTGAATAATAACCTAGTAAATAACATGTTATTTGTATGACTTCACATACTATACTTTAACGTTCTTTGATTAGTTCAAAAAACAAATTTTTAATTTGAGTAATAATAATCACCAAATTTTTGAAAAGAGTAACCAGTATGTAGAGCGTCGGTGGCTCAGTGGTGCGGACTGTCGCCTTCCTACCGGGAGGGCTGAAGTTCAAATCCCGACACGTACCAATGTATTTTCGAATTTTCGAACAATATATGTACGTTATCCGACACTCTTACGGTGAAGGAAAACATTGTGAGGAAACCTTCATGCACGCCTGCGAAGGGATTCGAAGATTGTGTGTGAAGTCGTCCAATCCGCACTGGGCCCGCGTGGACGACTAAGGCCTAATCACCCTATAAGGGTAGGCTCGTGCCCCTCGGTGGGGACGTTTAATGAGCTGATGATGATGATGAACCAGTATGTGTCTGGCTTGATTCTTTCCAGTAGACAACAATTAACCGAAAGATTATTATTTGACATTTATAAGTTCTTTACCTCACTTTTCAAGTACCCAGTTGAACGCGGAATATTTTTTAGTAATCAGTACCAAATGAGGTGAGCGTCCTGACATTGCGGTACACTTTGTAATTAAAAAAGGGAAGTGATTTCGGCCTCTAGTAACCAAATTCACTTGACGAATCGGATCGCTTTCGTTATTTTCTGTGAGGTTTCTTGACAGGGCCGTTTTAACACGCTGGTCCAGCAGGCACATTCATTCCGAAACATGGTTTTACCAGTTATCTTTTAGCGTTAAATAATAATAACAAATATCTACTGACATACACACAGTGCTATCTAGTCCCAAACTAAGCATATAGCCTGTAATATGGGTACTAAACAACGGATAAACATACTTATATATTTTTTGTAAAAACATACAAATTATACATAGAAAACACCCAGACCAATCCAAACAGACAAATTCATACACACAAATGTTTGTTCTGCCCGGGGATTGAACCCGTAACCCTTGGTGTTAGAGCCGACGTTTCAATCATTACACCAAATAAAAAACTAATAAGGATGATTACAAAGAGAGACTCGCCGACATCTGCATTTTTATATTTTATACGCAAGTTTTGTTTGTGAAAGCCGTGGCCGCCTATAATTAAGGCATCACTTAATCATGTATTCAAGTGTGTCAAATACTGTAATTGAATTTACTAAGTGATTGTTCTAGTTGGTTGTCCAATAAATAAATACATAAATCTGGTCCTTTCCCACTAAAAAATAAATAAAGAAATTCGTTTTAAGTCGACGGCACGAAGACTTATATTACAAAGTGGGGTATGTGCATATTTCAAAGTTATATAGCAACTTGTAAACAGTTGCGAAGTTTCCGCGCGGATATTTGCAAAGTAATATTTTGCCCGCAAAATGCAGCCATTTTACGTACAAGTTACGTCAGTCTCTTTAGTTCAGTAGAAATTCGAAAAAGTTCTTAATTTATTTTAGTATTTACAAGACACTTTTGAATCGACACATTAAAAAATATATTTAAACAAAAAAAAATACTGACTTCAAAATAAATTTTACTAGACATAAAATTTTTTCTAAAATTTTGTGATTCCTTGCCATGAAACAAGCTTTGATCATCTTTCCAACAAAAAAGATAAGTAATCACCAAAATCGATACATTTATAAACTTAAAAATTTATCCGCGAACATACATAAAAAAAACATAATTATATACGGTCGAATTAAGTAACCTCCTGTTTTCAAGTCGGTTAAAAAATAAAAGTTATGAACTAATTTTAATCAACCATAGTGGACTCTATTGAGCAGAAACTCAGTAGTTACGCTTTTATATTACCAATAATAAACAAAAAAATGCCTATATATATCTAAGTTCATACATCTAAAGTGCATATTACATAAAGTTAGCAATTAATGAGGTGGAAGACCTGCTAAAGCCTTTAAATTAATCTACTACACACACAACCTCAGTCTCACACACATCTACTTGCACGTTGCCCACTTTGTTATTAATAATAATTTCAAATAAATTTTAATCATCATCATCATCAGCTCATTAAACGTCCCCACCGAGGGGCACGAGCCTACCCGTATAGGGTGATCAGGCCTTAGTCGTCCACGCGGGCCCATTGCGGATTGGACGACTTCACACACAACCTCCGAATCTCTTCGCAGGTGTGCATGAAGGTTTCCTCACTATGTTTTCCTTCACCGTAAGAGCGTCGGATAACGTACATATATTTTCGAAAATTCGAAAATACATTAGTACGTGTCGGGATTTGAACCTCAGCCCTCCCGGTAGGAAGGCGGCAGTCCACACCACTGAACCACCGACGCTCGAATTTTAATATAAAAATAATATATATCTGATTAATAATTATGATTACTCATGTATGTCTAAAATTAATTTGTAATTGAATTTAAATTTGTTATGTTTTGATAAGAAAGGCGGAGGACCGGGATGTCTGGCGCAAAATGGGGGAGACCTATGTCCCAGCTGTAATAGGTTGAAGAGAGAGAGAGAGAGATGTTTTAATAATTGATAATATAATCTACTCTGGATCTCTGTGCACTTTATAAGAAAGATGTATGTACTAGTGATCAAAATGTTATTTGTGGAAATCGTTTGATGTTCCTCACAGGACAGGCTTAGCCTAGTGTGGGGACCAGGGTAAACCTTTATTAATTGTTATGTTCTTCTCAATAAATAAATTTATTATTATTATTAAGTAGACAGACCTGGCTCGGGTGTGGCGACAAAGTTAATGTCCACAATGGGGAATAGAACTTGGCGGTAAGTGTCAACTGTCATCTTTACCATGGATCCCTAGAAAGGTGCCATGGTTTACGTGATGTAATAGTTTATTTAGTCCCTGTACAGTTCACTGTAACTTTTTTATGGTACGAAGTGAACAGGAGAATCAGTAAGCTCAGCTGATGGTAAGTGATACGCCTGACCATGACAGAGCGGCATTGAAGGAAACCAACAACTGATAAACAGTTATTATTCCCCATCAATGCCGCACTGTGCCTGTCACCTGAGACAACAGATGTTAGGTCTCTTCAACCTGGTAATTTCACTAGCTACAGTGTACCCATCCCGAAACACAAAAGTGCATAGCACTCTTATTTGTCGGGACGATATCTAACACTGCGGTGGTACCTACCTAGACGACTCAGTACCGAGTCACCACCTTGTTAAAATAATTGTTTTCTTTTAAATATACTGTTCTTTGAAATGAAAAAAATGTTTTTTTTTTACAATATATACATCCACACACAAAAACAGAAGCTTACGTAATGTATGTAAAGTTAAACTACGTAATTTTAAATTGTTTGTTTTAACCAAATATTTATTCATGACAAATGTGATGGGTCGGGACGCTACTCTCTGTGGAGATTTTTATACAGTTTGTGTTTATTTATTTTTGGAAAATAAACAAACCACCGTTTATTTCAACGGATTTTGGTTAGAAAATCGCAGGATAAATCACCTGATTCATCATCATCATCAGCTCATTAAACGTCCCCACCGAGGGGCACGAGCCTACCCGTATAGGGTGATTTAGGCCTAAGTCGTCCACGCGGACCGAGTGCGGATTGGACGACTTCACACACAACCTTCGAATCTTTTCGCAGGCGTGCATGAAGGTTTCCTCACAATGTTTTCCTTCACCGTAAGAGCGTCGGATAACGTAGATATATTTTCGAAAATTCGTTTATTGGTACGTTTCGGGATTTGAACCTCAGTCCTCCCGGTAGGATGGCGACAGTCCATACCATTGAGCCACCGACGCACTTTCTGATTGTCCGAAAAGAAAGCTGATTTCGTGCTACGGAGCGCATGGTCCCGACTACAACCTTACAATGGTAGTCTAAATACCCCCAATTCGCATTGGGCCTACGGTGGGTTACGGCCCAATCTCCCCATAGTTATGGTCTACGGTAAGGCCTGTGCCCTGTAGTGGGCCGTTATAGGCTCATGATGAGAACTTAATAAAAGTACTTCATCAATCTTGACCTAAAATAAAAATGATATTCTGTATATATAAAGGTAGATACGACACCCGTGCCTCAAAACGAACCGCCGAAGAGAATACAGTTTGTAATCTTTTGTTTTGGAAAATGTGTTCGAAATTCGAAATATGTGTATGTGTGCTGTCACTGCATTCGGAACACTTTTTTTCGGTTGTTTTGTGAGCATATCACGAATCCATACTTTTATACATCATTGGCCTGAATATTCATATTTCGATGTTTGTTCTAATTTCAAATTAAAATTTAAAAAACCTGAATCAATGTTTTGTTTTCGTCGCAGTAAAACTACCATGACCTATATTGCATTGTCAAAAAGGTTATTTTCGCGCGGCAATTTATCGGATATATCAGATGGGGTATTACCATAAAGCAATTTGTTAGAAGTCACGCAACAACTGCCTTGTATGACTTCTGATGTAAAATGCTGGGCTTTTTTATACAACTCGTAGCAAAAACTGAAAATGCAGTGACATATTGTTTTATTAGATTTTAAATCATTATATGCTTGCGTTTATAAATCTATATTTTAACTATTGTGGGCTTATCCTTGAGCACAGACTATCCGAGTGGAAGAGACGTGCACTAAGACGGAGCGAGCTTACCCAGAAAAGCCTATTCACTCGTTTTGTTAATGCCACAGGATTGCATGTGGCCGGAAACACAGACACAGGCAGATCATTCCATTCATTTGCAGTACGCATAATGAAAGTAGACGCGAAACGCTTTGTCCTTTACAATTATTTCTATCTGTATCTTTAATTTACCGCAGTCCTCTACTGGACATCAGTCTCCCACATTTTGTACCAAATATCCCGGGCCTCCGATTTCCTCATCCAGCCTCCACCAGCAACCTTTTGCAAGTCGATCCGTACAGCCGAAGGGAGTCCAACGCTACGCTTGCCAAGACGCGGTTTCCACTCCAGAATTCGTCTGTTCCCATGACTTTAGGATTTATTGAGGACAATCCTATTAGTCACTGTAACGAAGCCTTAGAAATTAATTAGTCAAAAGAATATTTCAAATATTTTATTAAGAAGCCTGACCCGATGGACCGACGACTTGTGAAAGGTCGCTGGTGGAGGCTGGATGAGGAAAGCGGATCGGGATATCTGGCACAAAATGGGGGAGACCTATGTCCAGCAGTGGACTGCGGTAGGTTGAAGGTATATATGAGCTTCATCTACACATTTGTATGTTTGTGTGTCTCGTTTGCAAAAGATGCTTTTTCTTTGGCAACGGGTTTTTTTTTCATTTTTTTCTTAGCACAAAATATATGGAAATGTTACTTCAAAGTTGTTTGCTAGTGTTCCCTTTTTCAAGTAACTTCAAATGTTCAGGCGCATTGTACCGACGCGTAAAGTTGTTAAGTGGTGAGGCATTTTTAATTACGCTTTTATGGGAGTTTGTATAATTACAGGCTGGTAGTTATTACACAACAATATTACTGTTACAACTGAACTCATACAATTTTACTACTAGGAATAGAAACAAACTTACTGTTACAGACTTGAGACTACATAAACTAGGTAAATCTTTTATAGGAAGATGTATAAAGTTTTTCAATAAGGTATCGCAAAATATTGTCGAGTTACCTTTACACATGTTTAAAGCTAGAATAAAAAATCACCTTTCTAAAGTGTACTACACTATTGACGAATATTTATGTGATAAAAATCCGTGGTCTTAAACTGCTCAGCTTATTCAGTGTTTATGATATATTGTTACATTAAGGAAAATGAAAGTGTTTTTAAAAAAGGCTACACTGTTGAGTTTTCTTGAGTGCTTCTTCCTCAACAGGCCAAACCACTGAAGCGCTTTTTTTTCAAAGCATCAAAACTCATATTTTTAGTTTAGTATTTTAATCGTTTTTTATTATATTTTTGTATGTTTTTTGACGTTCATAAGTGCTTTTTGTAAGCCTAATTTGAAATAAATGTTTTTGACTTTGACTTTGATGTTTTATTGTTAACGTTTAAAAGGTTAACCCATTGATCGCCGGGAATCCAGACTGTCTGGCACCTTAAGGCGTCATTGGCGGTCAAAGGGTTAAGTCTATGTTAAGTATAAGTCGAGACATTATCATCAGCTCATAATATGTCCCCACCGAGGTACACGAGCTTACCCGTATAGGAGTAAAGGACTTAACGTCCACGCGAGCCCAGTGCGGTTTGGCCGACTTCACACACAACCTTTAAATCTCTTCGTAGCCGTGCGCTGGTTTCGTCACGATGTTTTCCTTCACCGTAAGAGCGTCGGATGAACGTACATATAAATAAAAGAAATAAAAAAGTCGATAAAATAATTAAATATCTTACCACTATAAGGTTTTGACAAGAAACCTGAGAAAAATAATTATATTTTGGGGTTCCTAATCCCGTTGAACGGCATTGAACCTCAAATTTTTTTTTTCATCGTACCCATACGTGTGTGTAGGTCCTAAAAAATATATTGAGGGTTCTAATATAATTTTTTAATAAATTGATTAGTTTCCACGAGAGGCACTTCGAAAGTTTAAAGAAGATGTAACTTGCTGCTGCGGAACCCTCGACGGGCGATTTCAACTCGCACTTGGCCAATTTTTATTTTTCGAATAGGTCTTGTTGAAAAAATTATTCAAATCTCTAATCCTACTTATTATAAATTCAAGCTTCACGTTTCGTTACTAAAAGCCTTATCAACGTATGCAGAGTGATGTTATACAGTGTTTCCCTCACATCGGAGCATGCCTCAAATGTACACAGCGCGTTGCAAAAAGACAAAGCGGACTGCGCAATCAGGGTTTACGACGGATGCCGCATCCATTTTTCATCGTGTTCTCGAATTTATGACAAAATATGCCGCGTCCATTTTTATTTTGCTTCCGTTGCTAACTTTGTTGGTACAAAATTAAGCATAAAATGATTTTATTTTGTAAATGCTTTGTTTTAGAAGGTCGACGGAGCAGCTCATGTTGGTTGTAGCTGGGTTTTGTAAGTTCAATTATTAGCATGTTTATTTTTTTTTCGCTGACATTAACACAACGTCATCTAGCCCCAAGTTAAGCGTGATGATTACGGGTACTAAACAACTGATAAACATACTTATATTTTTTTATAAATATATGCTATTGATAAATTTCTATGTATAGAAAAACACCCAGCCAAATACAAACAGACATGTTCATGCACACTAATGTTTGTGCTGCCCGGGGATCGAACCCGAAACTCTTGGTGTAGTAGCCGACGTGTCAACCATTACACCTAATGGGTTGTGTTGTTTATATTTTTACTTTCGTGTATTATTTTTATACATTTGTTAAGTTACGCCCTCTAGGCCAGCACAATAGGCAATTTTTTTTCTGCTATTATATCCATGGACCGCATTATAATAGGAACATTGGTAAAAAAAATACTCCGTTAACATTAAAACTCACAGAGATTTTTCAATTATAAAAACACAATAATGGACTTTCCCAAAAACGCTTCATACAAATGGCTTCCTAGTTATGGCGTCACGCCTCAGTAATTCGTACGCATAGTTTGTGAATTTTGTACTACAACTATATTAAATGTTGCGTTTTTTCAAATGGTATAATAGCAAAAGTTGCTTTAAGTTATATGTGTTATCCTTTTGTTTACAATTTTTGACAATTAATGTAATTTAAAAATGGACTTGCCCACCCATCTTTGAAGACTAATAAAATTCATAAAACATGAGTTTTCGAGCTGAGAGTAAGCACATCGTTATTTTTAACCCAGATTTGTAATAATATAAAATAGTTCTTACGATTCCAGGACCCAGTCATCATGCCTATTGTCACCACCCCTGCTTATCCCACGGGTGCGAACGTTTATAATATTAAGCACAAAACATGGCTGCAACAGTATCTCGTTCTACATAAACTTTTATACTGATATTTGATACCCGCCTGCTAGGTATGAAGATTATGGCGAAACACATATACCCTACTGATAAGTCCGTAAGTCCAGTGGACCATTGTGAACTGTTAAAGAAAGCAGGCCAACAATGGGCGACATTTCTGAAGTAAAAACATGCACCCATAAGATTTTTTATGGTTTGGTGTTTTCTATGTATAATATGTATGTTTAGTATGTATTAACAAAAAATCTAAGTATGTTTATCCCAATGTTGTTTAGTAACCATAATACAGGCTTCACGCTTAACTTGGGGCTAGATGGCGCTGTGTCTGTGGATTTTTATTCATTTATTATTTTAAGGAAATTTAGAACTCCAAAGATACCCTTAAGGTAAAGCTACCGATAGGTCGTTGGAAAGTAAACATTTATTTTAAATTAGTTTTGAGTCATTATCAAAGTAAATAATTCGTAATAGAATCCGTAAAACCGATTTTATTCAATGTAAGCGAATTATGGAAACAAATTTATCTTTTTTTATGTGACGAAGTGAACAGTCTGGAAGCTCACCTGATGGTAATTGATACGCCTGACAATGACAGAGCGGCATTGAAGAAGACCAACAACTGATAGATAGTTATTATTCTCCATCAACGCAGCAATGCGCCCGACACCAGAGACAACAGATGTTAGGTCTCTTATTCTCGCTAATTTCACTAGCTACAGTACCCTCATCCCGAAACATAAAAGTGCATAGCACTCTTATTTCACGGGACGATATCTGGTACTGCGGTGGTATCTACCTAGACGACTCAGTATCGAGTCAACTCCGATATTCCACAATAATCACCTTAGTCACGTTTCAATTTACAAACGCCCTAAAGTATTGTTCCCATCCGTTTCAAAGACATAATAACGAAGCAATGACAATCAAGCCAAAAATGGCCTGACAGGGAAGACAATAGCATCCATCCATTAAGCAAGCTTTGTCTGCTCGTCAATCAACGGTGGTGTTCCACTAAGACGTAAAGTTTATCCGACACTAATCCATTTAGACTTGAATATATTAAGCGTCGGTGGGTCATTGGTGTAGACTGTTGCCTTCCGATCTGGAGGGTGCAGGTTCAAATCCCGCCACGTAACAATGTCTTTGTGGATTTTCGAAATTATACGTACGATTGTCTGATGCTTTTACTCCGACGGTGAAGTAAAACATCGCGAGGAAGCCTACGAAGAAATTCAAAGATTGTGCGTGAAGTAGGTCAATCCGCACTGGGCCCGCGTGGACGACTAAGGCCTATACATCCTTTATGGGTAGGCTCGTGCCCCTTGGTGGAGACGTATAATGAGCTAATGATGATGAGAATTAGCTAGGCATCTTTTTGTACACTAATTGGGAGAAGCTCTCAATGATTGTGTTCTTGTATTGTCTTATTGAGCTAGAACAGTGAGGGAACTGCAAAAGTATATTGAGTTATTCATATGTGGTTTGAACTTTCTTTTTAAATAATCATGTGATTCAATCAAGTCACTATAATTAGCATTAGCTTTTAACATGCCACTGCAAGGCGTAGGCGCACTGTGGGTGAGAACACGCTCTGCACCGAGCACCGTCCTGAGCGGGTTGGCTGACCGGTTGGACTCTCCATTAATATATCATTGGTCACGGCTTTTAGCGCCATCAATTAGATACATTATATGCTAAACGGTTTCTGATCCTAAAATGTCATTTTGTACAAACTATTTATTTATTTCAAGTAACAAGCCTAATTTTTTGTTAGTAATAATATTAACTATGGATACCTAACTGAAAATAAAGATTATTATTATTATAGGCCTTCCCACACAGCGTGACATGGGAAGATTGGTCTACCATAATAAGGTAGTAGCCGGGACTGACGGCCCTACATACCCTCCGAAGCATGGAGGGACTCGACATAGTATTGTTCGGTGTTTTTTGTTTAATGAATCTACATTTAATCCACACATTAAAAAAAACTAATATTATGTAAAATGAGAGATGCAGTCACTTTACAATAAAATATAACAAATATAATAAGGGCTTGATGAACTAGCAGCTTACACTGACACACAGCTTGCGCTGACTAAAACATGAAAATATATTTTCCATTTGATACCTATATTGCAAACTTTAACTATGGCAAGTAATCGTTAGAAACTATTCAACCTATCGCAGTTCACTGCTGGACATAGGTCTCCCCCATTTTGCGCCAGATATCCTGCTCCTCCGCTTTTCTCATCCAGCCTCCACCAGCGACCTTTCGCAAGTCATCGGTCCATCGTTAGAATAATCGCCTATTAATTAATATGTTGCATTACTTAAAATGCCATTTTATTATAAAAAAGCTCTATAGCGTAGTTTGTAGCACGTTGCAGATTGTAATAAAATTGTTACGAGTAGACTACGGCGTAGATCGTAGTACCTAGCAATGCTACATCGTTTTTAAACTCGTAGTACAACCGCAATGTTTTGTATGAAGACTATGTTCATGAGGTGGGTTACCCTTTCATCTCATCAAAATACTGTAATGAAAGCCTGTACCTTGTAGTGCGAATTTATAGGCTGATGATGATAGAATAGTGTTGTTTAAATACGAAGTGCCTGTGACAAATAAAAATACGAGAAAATTAAAAATGACATCTCGTTCTTGCTAGCTATGTCGTTTAAAAATAACTCAAGATTAAGTAAAAAAAATGAAATTACAACCTGATCGGGCTTGGAGTTTTATGAAAATAAAAGAAAAAAAAATTAATAGCCATTTTCCTTCCTTGTTGGAATTGTTTAATGAAAATAGGCCGTTCGCCTCGCAATAGACTAGAATTACGGAAGTTCAGGGCTTAATTAGCTTTTGGGGCTGATTTAACGAAAATGCTACAAAATTTTGATATTGAAATATAAAAAAGTTGCCAAATTAACAATATTTTTACTATCATCTTTCGTGAATTAAGTAATCAAAATATAAGTAACATAAAACCCTAAGTAAGTTTCACGTAGACAGAAATGTTTTTAAACCAAAAGTGACTCTCAAAAATAATATAATTGCTATAGGTTTTGAGTGGCAAGATGATTTTAAAATATATGTTATAAAAAGGTGCCATAGATAAACGACGGGAGAGTAATGAATATTTAATTAATACTCTTGATGTTTACGCATAATTAAATTGGATCGTTGGCTTCAATATAAACACATTTTGCTCTCATTCAGAATCAGGTAAACAAGAATGGTAAATATACGCAGATCTTAGAGACAATTTTATTAATCGTATGTAAGTGTATATATCACCTTATACGGGTAGGCTCGCGCCCTTCAGTGGGAACGTTTAATGAGCTGATGATGATGATGGGTATATATGATAAAGTCGGTATGTATTTTTAATCATCATCAGCTCATTAAACGTCCCCACCGAGGGGCACGAGCCTACCCGTATAGGGCTGATTAGGTCTTAGTCATCCACGCGGGCCCAGTGCGGGTTGGACGATTTCACGCACAACTTTTGAATCTTTTCGCAGGCATCCTCACGATGTTTTCCTTCACCGTAAGAGCGTCGGATAACGTACATATATCTTTTGTGTATCTATTTAATAAATCAAAAATCCAGATGGATATTTTTAAAATATTTTAACTTATTATTGTATTTTTTATTTAATGTTACGATTTGTATAAAAGATTAAGAAAATAAAGGAAATGGATATGAAATTGTAATTACTAAGTAAAATTCCCATATAAATACCTGAAAGCACAATTTAGCTTGAAACGACGCACACGAATATATCACAGCGAAATTATAGATTAGGCCACATTAACGTTTACATACATAAAGACGTTATTAAACCTCAAAACGTAAATAATTTATTATTAATAAAATCCTAATTAATCGACAGAAAATTGACTCGTTCCAACCACCTGTAGAGCTTTTGTTTTAACATAACATATATTGCTCTATGTACGATGTAATAATATCTTTTTCAATGTAAGGATAATGTAAGTAATGTTTTAAGTGAAAGGTGAAATTTTAAAGGGTCAGTTCGGGAGGGGCGCGACACGTGCGCCCCCTACCGCGCGGCGAAAGCTACTGAGGACTCAAGGATCGTTCTAAACATTGCCCGGTTGCGGGATGTTTGGCTTCGATGTAATACTGGGCTTCAATTCCACTCATCACTTGAGATTACAACTCCATTTTGACAGCGAAAAGTCCAACTGTAAACGTATTTGGTACAACTTTAATGTTCATGGTTTAAAATGGATATAATATAGTGGAAGAAATTGTCTTATGTTACCAATTAAAATCTACCATAAAACGAACAAGTTCAAGATTTTACTATTGAGACTCAATAACGACCTCCTCTTGACGCCTAATTTTAATGTTATCGGAATTGTGGTCCTGTTCTTGACTTGTCAAGGGAGTGATAGCTGGGCACAATATTGATTAACAATATTGCAAAATAATAATATGTCAATTAAGATTGCTTGATGTATCTTGAAACGTAAAATAGTAAACGCATTTTAAAACATTTATCGTTTAGTTCCGCTACGTTTTTCTAGCATAGAAACATTATTAGTCTACTTTTAGTTTGCATTGTTCGGCAGGATACACCGAAATGCATAAAAACACATTCCGGGAAAGGAACCACGTACTCGTATGTCTATGAATCACCATCAGCCTGTAACATCCCACGCCTGTGCGTGGACGGTCAGGACGCTCACATAAGGTTAAGTGATACGCCTGACTATTGTGTGACATGGATAGAGACCAACAACTAATAGACAGTTATTGTCCTCCATCAATGCCGCACTGCGCCCGTCACCCGAGACAACAGAAGTTAGGTCTCTTATACCCGGTAATTTTACTACAGTGCCCTCATCCCGAGACACAGAAGTGCAAAACACTGGTATTTCATATGACGATATCTGGCACCTACCTAGACGACTCAGTACCGAATCTACCACCTACTAAATTATATTTATACTTGTGTCACAAAGCCAAATCGACCCTGCAACATTCAAGACTTACCAATTTTAGAAATCGTCAGGTTTGCAATATTAAACAATAAAAAGACACAAACTCGAGAATCCTTGAAAATTGAGTTGGCTTAAGTGGCCCGGCACAAATCCATCCGACGTCTCGTCGAAGCGTTGCTAAGTTGAACGAGGCCTTTTAACTACGGTTAACTTGCGTCGACTTTTGTAAGAATTTCACTAGTAAAAGGAAGACGGTTTACACCTGACGTCATCTATGTGGATGCGGACTGACAGGTTAACTAATTTGAACTTTGTAAAATCCGTTAGTCCTGGCTACTATCCTATATTAGTAATCCCTGATTTACCAGGTGGTAGACTCGATACTGAGTCGTCTAGGCAGGAACCACCGCAGTGACAGATATCGTCCCGTGAAACAGGAGTGTTATGCACTTTTGTGTTTCGGGATGAGGGCACTGTAGCTAGTAAAATTACTGGGTATAAACGATCTAACATCTGGTGTCTCTGGTGTCGGGTGCAGTGCGGCATTGACACAGAACAATAACTGTATATCAGTAGTTAGTCTCCTTCAAGGCCGCTCTGTCATGGTCAGGAGTATCACTTACCATCAGGTGAGCGTCTTGATCGTTCTGTAAATTATTAAATAAAAAAACACGTTTAAAGTCACTCAACGGGCAATGGAACGAGCAGGGCTTTTCTCACTGAGATAACTACAGTTACCGTCATGGCTCGTCGGATCGACAAGTTGAAGTGGCAGTTGGCTGGTCACGTATGTCGCTGAACCGTCGTCCAACGGACATTGGAGCAGACCAGTTCTGAAGTGGAGACCGCGTCTTGGCAAGCATAGCGTAGGACGCCCTCCGGCCAAATGAATCGACGACTTGCGGGCGGTCGCTGGTGGAGGCTGGATGACGAAAGCGGAGGACCAAGATATTTGGGATATGGCGCAAAATGGGGGACACCTATGTCCAGCAGTCGACTGCGATAGGTTGAGGAGATAAACTTTACGCACAAGCCGCTCATAGAATTATTTCCCCGATTCTCCATCGAGACGACTTTCAGAGAACAATCCTCAAATATTAATATCGGCGGTTTCGTATAAATTAATATTGAACAAGTGCCGGCACGTGCCCGTACTTTGCGGCGTTGCCGATAGGGGAGAAACGAAATTGATCATTTTACCGGGAAAGAAACACCGCGGCACGTATCTCTTGGTAACCAATGATACTCGTAAAATGTCCATTATTGATATACGATTCGTAATTGCCCTTGGTAAATATTTTATATTATATTATGACGACCCATTTGTTGTAATGGTTGAGACGTCACTGACATTCACACAGCGCCATCTAGCCCCAAGATAAGCGTGAAGCCTGTATGATGGGTACTAAACAAAGGACAAACATACTTATATACATTTTTTGTAAATACATACTAATTATACATAGAAAACACCCAGACCACTACAAACAGACATGTTCATGTACACAAATGTTTGCACTGCCCGGGGATCGAACCCCAAACCGTTGGTGTAGCAGCCGACGTCTCAACCGCTACACCAATGGGTCGTCAAAACATTACCCACAAGTACAATGATGTAAAAAAGTATGGATTCGTGATATGCTCACAAAACAACCGAAAAAAGTGTTCCGAATGCAGTGACAGCACACATACACATATTTCGAATGAGCGTACATTTACCCAAACAAAAGAGTACAAACTGTACTCCTTCGGCGGTTCGTTTTTGAGGCGCGGATGGCGTATCTACCTTTATATATACAGAATACCATTGCTCCAGGGATTAATAACACGAAACAACGGTTCCCAAATACAGTTGCCAAATTACCTTTTCCCGTCACGTTCACACCCAATCAGTAAGAGCGGCGCACTAATTAACGCTCGCTGATTGATACAGCGACTTTTAGATTGGTTCACGCAAATTGGTTGATTTTAAAATGGCGTCGCCGTAACCTATTAAGCTGTTGTGTGTATATTGATATTGATCCCCGAGCAGTACAAACATTGTGTGCATTAATATTATTACTTACTTAATAAAGTTCTCGCCTAACATCGAAGAGAAGAGGAAGTTACTGAAAACCAGCGCTGACTAGGTGCTTGTCACCTGGGCCAATGACAGCTGAGGTGCTTCCTTTTGCTAGCATCATTAACTATACGTATTGTTATAAACCAAACATTGTATGAATGTAATATTATAAATAAATAAATAAATAAATATCCACTGACATTCACACAGCGTCATCTAGTCCCAAGTTAAGCGTGAAGCCTGTATTATGGGTACTAAACAACGGATAAATATACTTTTTTACATTTTTTTTTTGTATATACATACATATTATACATGGAAAACACCCAGACCATTACAAACAGACATGTTCATGCACACAAATGTTTGTACTGCCCGGGGATCGAACCCGGAACCCTTGGTGTTGCAGCCGACCTCTCAACCGCAACACCAAATGGGTCGTCAAACAATATGAGAGAGCAATAAACAATTTTTATTATTATTAATATGTCTGATTGTAATACTTTGGTGTTTCTATGTAATTATACATATTAATGTATGTATTTACAAAAAAAATGCATATAAATATGTTTATCAGTTGTTTGGGACCCATATTACAGGCTTGGCTTAGTTTGGGACTAGTTGGCGCTGTGTGAGTGTCTTAAAAGCTTTTTCGTTTGTTTATGTCATAGGTAGACGAGCAGACGGTTCTCCTGATGGTAGGTGATACCGCTGCTCATCATCATCATCAGCTCATTAAAAGTCTCCACCAGGTGGCACGAACTTACCCTTATAGGGTGTATAGGCCTTAGTTATCCACACAAGCCCTTTGCGGATTGCCAAACTTCACGCACAACCTTTGAATCTCTTCGCAGGCGTGCGCAGGTTTCATCACGATGTTTTCTTTCACCGTAAGAGTGTCGACCAAACGTACATACAATTTCGAAAATTCTTCATTATGTACTTGGTGAGATTTGGACCTGTACCCTCCAGATTGGAAGGCAATCGATACCAATGAAGCACCAACGCTACATACTATAGTTTTTCTTATTAAGTATAAAAAACGAATTCTACAAAGATATAAGTAAACTATCAATTCGCAACCTGCACCATTATTCACGAATTTACCTACGTAAAATTCAGTTTTTTCGAAGGCACACAAAACAGTTTTATATTACTTCGAAAGCTATTTGAATGTTGTTTTCATGTCCAGTTGGCAGCATGAGTTAAACGCTCGTTCAGCCTAAAACACGCCCGTCCCCGTTGAATTAATGCGGACTCCCGTTTACGAAACGACACCGAGTAGACTAAAAAGTGTAATAAATAATGAATAATTTATTCAAATTGTTTGTCGGAACTCCAACCGGCCCTGGATTGAATTAATTGTGCGAATTTGCATTTGGAATACGAAAGAACTGACAAGATGAACGCCTATGATTGGTAGATACGAACTGTCTTTCAAACTATCAAATTTTTTGGGTTACATTGACGTTTATGCAGCGCACGCAAAGGAAACCTTGAAATATGATACATTTTCGCCGTTTTTTTTCACTGGAACTTCGTTTCAATCGGTTGCAGTGTAAAGTTATTAAGTTTTTTTTTATGTAATAGGGAGCAAACGATCTAGAGAGTCACCTGATGGAAAGTGATCATCTCCGCCCATGAACAACGGACACACCAGAAGTGTCACCGGTGCGTTGCTTGCTTTTTAGGAAGGAATACGCTCTTTTCTTGAAGGTTCCAATGTCATATTTTCTATGGAATACCGTTGCTGGGAGGTCCGATTTAAGCCTTTCTCGGTAAATGGACTATCCAACACATCTGTTTTTCGATTCAAATCTGCAATTCATTTACTAAGTGGGTTCAAACCAATACTGTCATAAGTTTCATAATATTATTAAAAAACTATTATAATGTTAACACACTTACCATGTTTTTCGGAGCGATACTTACATAAATCTTCGATTAGTTTAAAACGGTGCTTTAGTTAAAGTTGAACATTGGGGAAAACAATTTTTGCAGGTGTATTTGATCACTTACCTGTAAACAAAAGAAAAATACTTTTGAATATTAATCTTTATATAATTTTTAAACAATCAGACTGACGTCAAAACACTTTTATTCAGTTTATAATGAGTTGAAAAAATCCCGTTCCCCCTTTAACCAATTCGTTTGCCCCATGCGCGGAGCACTAACATAATATTATAATAATTAAATTACGAAATAATCTTAAACTAAAAAGAGTACGGACCATGAGTCAGTAGATGTAATTTTATTAATAAAAAAAATAGCGACCGAATATACATTAGACTACAATACAGTTGCTAATTTTAGAGGTGTCATCATCATCAGCCTATAGAGTTCCTCTGCAGAGCTGAGGCCATCCAGCACAGCTATGGGGAGATAGGGGCCGAAGCTCACTACAAGTAGTCAATGAGAATTGGTGGATATTCATTACTACCACACTAAAGCGTCAGTGGCCCATTGGTGTAGACTGCAGCCTTACGATAAGAAGGGTGCAGGTTCAATTATCGCCACGTACCAATGTCTCGAATTTTTGAAATTATATGTACGTTTATCTAACGTTGAATTCAAACATCGTGAGGAAACCTGCGAGAATTCGGCCAATCCGCACTGGGCCCACTTTGACAGCTTACGTCTATACACTTTTTACGGGTAGGCTCGTGCCTCTCGGTGGGGACGTTTAATGAGCTGATGATGATACAAGCGTTGTATATGGGATCGACGTCCTTCGCATCACAGAATCATTCTGGAACCAACTACACTAATAGCAAAACCTCCATAGCAGGGGAAATGAGTTAAAAAACAAAACACAATCTATTAGAAAATGAGATTAAAAACAAATTCAAACTATCTTAATTCGAATAAATCTTTAACAGAAAGTTGTCATTAGTTTTTCTTTTATTTTTTATGACTGCCACCGGTTCGGAATAAGTAGGATTTACAAAAAAAAGATATCGTCTTGCTTAACGTTGTAAATAGCCATGTTAACATGAAACAAAGAATATTCTGTTAAGAATATTTAACAGTTGCTTGCAAAATTAACCGGCCACACACCGACACAATACTTACCGCTAATCACTTAACCCTCGCTTAAATAGTATCCTCTACTTGCACCCTGAGATACACCAACAACCCACTCAGCGTTTAACACTAAAATACTTTGTTGGATTTTCGGCGAACTTACACAAAGCGAGATCTTACCACAAGTTACTCGACCACGTGCAACACCACTTTGCACCTTATACCTTAGAGAACACAGTTCAAATTCCTTGTACTGTCGTGTTCAGAAATCCTACACAAAGAATACACATAGTAAAGCCGGGAATTTATATCGTAAGCAGACTTTAGAACTTGTGCGAATAGACAAAATTATGAAGGACACGCTCTGAATGTGAAGTTTAAAATAAAATGCAAAAAGCAGAATGAATCTCTATACTAGAGAACTATGAACGTAAAACTTTCGTTAACGCCTGAAAGATGAGACTGGGTATTAAATCATACATAATTTTTCTGCGATGGGTGTTATAAATTTTGCTGTATTCGGAGTCAAAAGGTACGAGATATATTAAATTATAGGGGATCGTTGCCTTAACACTTTGAACGAAAGGCGTCAGTAACAATAGATTTTATATTGTGTCTGGATTGCTAGTTTTTAAAGGGTTAAGATGACACAATTAAAAAAAAAATCCGACTATTTGGTGAATAAGAGACGATATTCTTTCAGTGCAAATAAACAATATATGCACAATCACGAAGAAATATCAACCAAAAATGTCCGAGCACACATTCGTTGCTTATGTTATGATATAAAGTAATTCATTAAAATTTTGACCGTAACTCGTCATTCAAACTCAAACTCAAAAATGTTTTATTCAAATAAATCATTACATGACACTTTTGAATCGTCAAGAAGTTATTTTTAATGAATCTACCACCGGTTCGGGAGGTTGTTATCTACCGAGAAGATACCGGCAAGAAACTCGTGAAGTTACTCTTTTAAAAAAAATGGGGTTTACAATGTTCTCATTTCATGTCAAAATTTATATAATACTATTGGTTTTTACATAGCTGTAATATGTCTAATTTATATAATTCTATATTATCATCCTGATTACATTATTTTTACTTGGAACACAATGCGAGCACATTATGACCAAATAATGTTATCGGCTAAATAGTCGTTAACACAGTAATATCCTTTTTTTGAATTATTATAAATATAAATTAGTGTTTTTGAATCTTTTAATCCGGTTGTTAGGTTTTGGCCTATGAACTATGATTAAAAAGTGAAAAATCAAAAGCACTATGACATGTAGCGGGAAACGTTATTTTGTATTTAAGTTCTGCACAACTGACGCTATAGGTGGCTTTTTTTTTTTTTTTTAGATGCAGATGCAGTTAGTTTTTTTTTATGTAAATTCGTGAACAGGACGGTCTGGACGCTCACCTGATGGTAAGTGATACCCCAGACCATGACAGAGCGGCATTAAAGGAGACCAACAACTGATAGACAGTTATTATCCTCCATCAATGCCGCACTGCGTCCGTCACCCGACACAACAGATGTTAGATCCCTTATACCCGGTAATTTCACTAGTAGTAGGTAGTCTATTATCTAAGGACAATACTAAATTAGTATTTATTTAAGGTAAAATCCCTAAATTCTACAGTCATATACAAATTGGCGGGCTTCAGTACGAAATCGCATAATAATTAAATCCATCGGGGTGATCTTTTGTCATACATGGCATTACCATCGTAGTAATAAATTTACCTTTTCCAATATCAGTATAAATCAGGTCTAACCAGAAAAGGGTTATATGGGATGAGACGTACTTTAATCACAGTTCCCGATTGCAAAGTGACCCGTCGCCGATATTTCACGTGATAATTTATCACCGAATGGTAATAGTTTACACAGGTCGTATGAAGGTTTGGCCAAAAATCTGCTTAGTTACTTTTTTTTAAATATCCGTTGACATTCACACAGCACCATCTAGCTCCAAGTTAAGCGTGAATCCTGTATTATTAGAACTAGACAACGGATAAACATACGTATATACATATATTTTTTAACACATACATATTATACATAGAAAACACCCAGACCATTACAAACAGATATGCTAATGTACACAAATGTTTGTAATGCCCGAGGATCGAACTCTTGGTGTTTGTGCAGTCGACGTCTCAACCGCAACACCAAATGGGTCGTCAAACGTTACAATGATGCATTACCCTAGCTAGAAGACCTGGATGCTACGAGTATAGATCGACGTGCAAGTCTTCTTGCCAAGTGATGAGTCTATCGGTAGGCTATAAAGTCTTAACCATCGCCGTTTAGTATCGTGTGTCTGTCCGTCTTGCAGGTTGCGTTTTAGAAAGACGAAAATGTGCATTGGAATCGAACAATTTCATTCCTCCATCACCATTTCACGATCGGACAACGCGCTGTAGGGAGGGTGTTTTTTTATGTTATAAGTGTACAGGACGGTCCAGACATTCACCTGATGGTAAGTGACACGCCAGACCAGGACAGAGCGACATTAAATGAGACCAACAACTGATAGTTATTATTCTCCTATAATGCCGCACTGCGCCCGTCACCCGAGACAACAGATGTTAGGTCTCTTGAACCCTGTAATTTCACTAGCTACAGTGCCCTCATCCCGAAACACAAAAGTAACACTCCTGTTTCACAGGATGATATCTGGCACTGCGGTGGTACCTACCACCTAGTAAACTCCACTTTTTTATCGATATACCATCTGTTCGCACGAAAAAGTTCGGTTCTTCCTTCATCGTACGAACTGCAAGGCAGTAGTACCTTTCTGCGTCTGTGTTCACCGATATAACAATTTAGAGGTTTTCAAGGCAAGATTGAACAGGCATTATTTGAGTTTGCGTGATACACCTAAGGCTGCATCGACACTTTCCATCAGTGAGATAGCAGTCAAATGCATTCAAAATTTTAAGTAAAAAAAACATTTGCAAATTCGTAAAATAGTCTTTCTACGTACATACGGATGTACCATCTACATAAATCAATTATTAAATATCTCTCTTTTTAAAGCCTCGAAAACGGCTAAGCCAAAACTAACTGTTGGCAAGACATACTAAGTTTACAATGGGTCATTTACTAAGCTTAAACGTCGTAAATAAACTGGATCTTTCAACTTTAACAGCTCCTTCCGTTTCGCTACTTGAAATATTACATGATTTAAACTTGGAATTTCAGCCACGCGTATAGCTGGAACGCTTTGGAAGAGATATTTGAAAGTACATTTCCTCTGGTTTTGCAGAAGTAGGAAACAATTTGAGTAAGTAACACTTCATCATCCTTCCAGACTAAAATGTCCACTGCTGAACGAAGGCCTCCCCTAATGATTTCCACGCGGACCGATTCCTTGCAGCTGACATCCATCACCCGCCTCCTCAGGTAATCTATTAAGTCTGGTTGGGGGTCGGCCTACACTTAGTTCAAAAATATTAGTCATACATATATAGGTAGAATACTATGAGTTATGTAATAATTGATTGTGATAAGGAATTTTATTGGCAAGCGTAGCGTAGGACGCCCTCCAGTCCAATGGACTGACGACTTGCAAAAGGTCGCTGGTAGAGACTGAGTGTTAAAAGCGGAGAACCGTGATATCTGGCGCAAAATGGTGGAGACCTATGTCCAGTAGATTGCAACAGAAGAGAAGATAAAGTAGAAAGTGCAAAACATATTTTTGATACTTAAAGAAAAGCGCTTCAGTGGTTTTGGCTTGTTGAGGAATAACCACCCAAGGAAATTCAACAGCACAGCCTTTTTAATCAATGATTTGATGTTCAATTATTTTACAACCACTGAAATAGTTTTTTGACGCTCATAAATGAGTTTTTTAAGCCAAATTTGAATTAATGGAATTTAACTTTGACTTTGTCACCGTTTGTTTATATTTCAGGTGCCTAAATGCTACTCCTATATTTAGGTCTGGTTTCATTAAAGGCGTTGTGGAGGTCACGATAAAATAAGATATTAAATTGAGCTAGGACGTTTTACGACCCTTAAGACTTGTGTTTACAAGCCCCCAGAGGGACCCTATAAATTTATTACTTACGTACCTACGCGTGAGGATTTTATTAAAATAATGATAATGATAAATAAGTTTAGACATTCACAAACTGTCTTTTTTAACAGCTATGCTCTTTAAAATTATGCTATAGCATATTTGTTTCAGTTTATTATTTTTTTGTGTTGCAAAGTGTACAGGACGGTCAGGACGCTCACCCTTGCATCTCTTCCCAGGCATGCGCAGGTTTCCTGACGATGTTTTCATTCACCGTAAGAGCATCGGATAAACGTACACATAATTTCTAAAATTCGAATATACATTGGTACGTGGCGGGCTTTGAACCTGCACCCTCCAGGTCGGGAAGTAACCGTCCACACCACTGAGCTACCGACGCTCTCAGTGGACATATTGAACTGTGGTATTATTTGGCAGCGACATATATATGGCATCAGTCAAATATAAAATGGAAAAGATAACAAACAGTTGTCGAACAAAAGAATCAGTAACGAGGCGCGTTAGTTAGAGCCCGCGCCCACCACTTTCCCCACTATCTCCTTTTGCAGGAAATACGTCATTACTGCAACAATGGCGACAGCAATGGAGCCCGCGAATTCGGAATAAGTTCAAGTAGTACAGAAGGTAAATACAACATGATGCCAATTGCTGAAGAAAAAATACATGTACTAAGAATAACAAGAAGCACGTATAAACACTAAACATACTACTTTTTATGCAATAAATTTCAATTCTCAAAAATCGTTATTTTACCAGAACTCGCCTGCTCCAACGGCCAACGGTTCTGCCACATACGTGACCAGCCTTTGCTGCTTCTACTTGAGTAAGCTTCCGTTCCGAGCTATGCCAAGCTTAACAAAAGTTTCTTCAAATATATTTTTTTAAATTCATTTGTTTCTGAGTTTGATTCCACAAGTATCTTTTTTTCTAAGTTGGCCGCATATGGCCTTTACAGCTTCAACGGGTAAGTGGCGAGAGCAGATGGTTTTAATGATTTTCGAGCTCAAGGGAGTCCCAGAGAGGGACTCGAACCTCGGCTTAGGGCGTTGCGGGGAGGCAACCTAGTATATAGTCGGTAAGAAAAGCGGCGCGGCACACTTTTGCCCATCTGTATTTTTATGATTCACGGGCGCGGTGTAGCAATTTATGTTAGTAAAGTGTAGAGGGCGTTAATGTGCCATTCCGTTAGCAGCCATCGCACGTGGAACCGAGAATCGTATTGCAGGCCCAATGTGCAAACCATTTAGGACTTTTTTGGGGCGAAACGACAAACGATCCATTTCGCTGGAGACGATACTTTTGGGCTATTTGTTTGATTTGCTCGTTGATTGTGTGATAAACGATTCTGGTGACGAGGGTCGACGGCTGCGGGTTCAAGACTCAGGATCAGTATAAGGATTTAACAGTTATAGTAAACAAAACAGAGAACCGAAACAGAGCCTCGTTTCTGATCTTATCTTGATGAGATCCGAAATGAGGATCTCTCGGAGAACTTGAGTGACAAACATATTCCACAGGATTAGACAGCTAAAGTGGCAAAGGGTAGCGCACAAAGGATGCAGAACCGATGGCCGATGGAGCGGATAGGTTTTCGAATGGCGTCCACGTGACTTGTTAAGAAGTGTAGGCCAGTGACGTGCACTCCACATATACAAATAAGCAATGTATACCCTGTGCGTCTAGACAACCAGAAAAATCACCAGCATATTAAATGATTACCACTTATTCGCCCATTTTCCTCTGCAGATTTGAAAACATAGGCGATCTGCTGTCATCAAAAGCACTCAATTTGACAAAAATATAAATTATATAAGAGGCCTTTGTTCAGCTTATATTAATCTGCAATAATGATTATGGCAAAGTGTATCATTTGTTTATAACGTAGAAAATAATCGTGTTTAATTTGACACAATCTTATGGAGTAATAAACAGAATTTATGTTTTAAGTAATTTGCTATTTATTTAAGGTCAGTTTACAAGACACTTAATATGTACATTGACAAGATACATTTGGGAGACATACAAACCAGTAGTGAAGCCCTAATCACAAACTGCGAAGACAAGCACAGCTGACATGGGAGCAGTTTTGCAAATTAAACTTAAACTCGAAGAAGGTTTCCTCTGTTAACCCATTGAAAGCCGAGAATACAGACACAATGCAGGCGCCTCTAAGTCACATTGGCGGTCAAATAGTTACAAAACTTCTAGCAAGTTGACTGTGTGTACACTGCTTTCATCAATCATGAAAAATGTCATTCAAAAGTACGCCATACAAGCATAAGGCTGAAGCCTAAAGTTTCCCCATGAATCACACGGGTGAAAGCGCATTAGCGTCGACTCATCAATAATGTGAGCTTAGCTTTATCTCTCTGACTTCACGTAATTTATTCCCTCAGGAACGTACCCTCAAGTCGCTTGTGGATAACGAGCCGAAGGTGCATCGTGTTTTAGTTCGGAACGTGAACTGAAACTGATTATGGTTTAAAGATGGTGCAGGTAGCCGAAGTCCAGTAACTTTGTTTTGTTTATTGGGCAGATACGCAGTAATCCAATGAAGTAAAACAATGATGTAAAAAAGTATAGAATCGTGATATGCTCACAAAACAATCGAAAAAAGTGTTCCGAATGCAGTGACAGCACACATACACATATTTCGAATGAGCGTACATTTACCTAAACAAAAGAGTACTAACTGTACTCTCTTCGGCGGTTCGTTTTTGAGGCCCGGATGGCGTATCTACCTTTGTATATACAGAATATCATTGCAGTAAAAGCATTTTTTACAGGACGTTATTTTAAAATAACCATCAATCTAGAACGTCCACTGCTGAACGACGGCCTCCCCTAATGATTTCCACGTGGTACGATCCCTGGCAGTTGACATCTGCTACCAGCCACCTTAACCAGGTCAAGTGTGGTCAGGTGTGGTGACAACAGAGCAGAATCCATTTGTCATTACCTCTACTCATCCTAGGGTGTCGTAGAAGGCGACAGAGGATCCACCAAATGATGGGCAGCAGCATCACTTCGGTACTGGCGTAGGGATACGCTCACCAACCCGCCTGGCAAGCGTGGTGAATATGGCATAACCCCCAAATGAGTGACGCTAACAATTAAAATAATAATGTAAAGTAATTTAAATATTTTACTCTTTCAGGTTACGTGGTTAGTTTGAAGAACTCTAGAAAAGGCTTTAAACATTTCATGAAATTCATATATAAAATGCGAACTGACTTCTCATATATTTATTCTTCTCAACGAGTACATAGTCAGAATTATGAAAAATCAAACCTTGGTTTAAAAGCTTCTAAGCCGCCTACGGCCTATATGACCCTATTGACAGCAGGGACCAACAAACTAAGCACCAAAGCATAGAATAATATAGCTCCTTAGACAAACAGGTGATTTAATCTTTCAATATGTTAAATTCCAAATTAGATTAAGTTATTTGGAGATCAGGGTCTCCTGTTACAAGTATCTATAATATACTTAAAATAAGTCCCATGAAACTGGCTATTGTGAAACGATATTTGAAATTAAAAAAATATTTTTGTTTTTTTTTTTTATTAATTTACAGTGTCATTATCAGACTGAAAAATCGCTCAAAGAGACTTTCACTTAGGAATAACATTTTGATACGTTAATCATTATTATAAATTTGGAATTGCCACTTGTATTAATATCTAATTTATTTGGGGTAAAATTCATCCCACAAAAAACATTCTGTAAAAAATCTAGCCAAGTCTCGATGGAGCTGCTTGATTATCTCTAAAAAGTAATGAAATCAAGACAAAGACGTGCTAAGTCTAAGGTTCCTTACTGCAATTAATTAATTATTATGGTTGATGTTGTGTGACTTGGCCGTTGAAGAGTACACAAGGATACAAAACTAGGTGCTTCATGACACCATTGCACCAATCTGTCGCCAGAACCGCTACCCATTGACGGTACAAATTTGCCACTTGGAAAACGGTGATTCAATAGCCCATCGATTGTAGGCTTGATAAAGCCACTAACGTATAAAGAATGTTCAACGGCCAAGTCACACAACATTAACCATAATAATTAATTAATTGCAGTAAGGAACCTTAGACTTGGCACGTCTTTGTCTTGATTTCATTACTTTTTAGAGATAATCAAGCAGCTCCATCGAGACTTGGCTAGATTTTTTACAGAATGTTTTTTGTGGGATTTTACTTCTTTTTGTAGAAACTTGAAAAGAATATTAGACGACCCATTGGATGGTTGAAACGTCGGCTACTACACGAAGGGTTTCGGGTTCGATCCCCGGGCAGTACCTACAAATATTTGTGTGCACCAACATGTCTGTTTGTATTGGTCTAGCGCGCTCGACTTGGCGGGGGCACTACCGTGCCCCCCGATTTTTGACATCGGATGAAGCGGCCCACCATGTTAATTATATTGTTTAAAGGCGGTATGTCAATCTCTTATAGTTTGGCTGGGCTCTTTTGTTATCTAAGCAGGGTCACCAGGTACTCCAGATCTTCGATTTTCGAAGTTTTCATAGTTTTCCCTTTATGTAGCCATTAAACCCTAACTCTGTACCGAATTTCAGCTTTCTGAGTTAATGGGAAGTACTAGTTCTATTTTGATGATCATGAGTGAGTGAGTGAGTGTCTGTCGAAAATGCGAAACTTTGCTTTCGCTTAACGTCGGAACTAAATGACCTACAGACTTGAAATTTTGGATTTAAAGTAAGTTATTATATCTTACTAGATGACGAAAATTTCAGCGCTCTGGTATTATCCAAAGGTTCTCAAATCGGGGCCTGAAAATGCGGCGAAATGGATCCTGTAAAGGATGGTACGGCAGTGTTTGCTTCGCGCTCGACTTGGCGGGGGCACTGCCGTGCCTCCAGACTTTACTATTCTTAGCGTATTCTTATATAAAGGGCAACGCATCCCTGTGACCTCAGTTGTTACAAATGTCCATAGGCGGCGGTGACACTTTCCATCAGGTGAGCCGCATGCTCGGTTTCCCTATTTTATATTTAAAATAAACTCAAAACTCGCTTTGTTCCATGCTCGTGAACCATTAATGTTATCCTACTTTCCTCACAATTGACTTTATGCGTCAAAACAATGAGTCGTATCCGAAGCAATAAAAAGTGTTAAAAGACTTTTCAGGGCTATCCCGCCTTCGTAACACAATACCAGTCTCGGCTTACGGAGCGGCAACTTTATATTGGATTTAGTCAAGCGTGAACCGTTAGATACACAACTGAGCCCATTGCACCACAGCACAAAAATAGTCAGTAAGTTAGAAATACAACGTGAGAGATATTGCTTAGGGCCGTGCAGGTTGACTAGGTGGTAGACTCGGTACTGAGTCATCTACATAGTTAGGTACCACAGCAGTACCAGATATCGTTTCTGAAGATAATTAAATAAAAACCAAAAGAATAAATTCCGAATAAAGCGGTAAAATTGTAACAAGTGGTGCAATAAAGTAGTACGAACAAAGTGTGAAGTGTATCTTTATATCGGTAAGAGGTAAGTTCAAGGAGGTGAGGCTTTATCAAAACCACAAATTACCAGCTACTGATTTCATCTACATAATATACTGTAGCAACATCTCAGTAGAAGGAACTGGGACACAGCTAAACTGTTCAGTTTGTCGCACGCTATTACATATAATAGCGTGTGCAACACGAAGCCTTCAAGTTTGTATATTACTTGAGAAACAATGTTTTCTCAATTGATCAAAGCTCTAAGGTTTATTTACCAAGTCGACGACATTAGGCTCTGAGTGTTTTTTTATACTAGCGACTCGTCCTGGCTTCGCACGGGTGCAATGCTGATACTAAATACACTACAGAAAAACTGTGAATGCTTTTCTGTAGTGTATTTAGTATCAGCTGTAGGGTTCAGCTTGCATTTGCAATGTAAGCGGATATTTGATTATTTACGACATCACATTAGAAACCTTAAAAATTACGGTATTTATGACGACCCATTTTGTGTAATGGTTAAGACATCGGCTACTACACTGAAACCCTTGGGTTCCGGGTTCGATTCCCGGGCATCACAAACATTTGTGTGCATGAAAAAGTCTGTATTGGTCTGGGTGATTTCTGTGTATGACATGAATGTTTTTACTAAAAATATGTATAAGTATGTTATTCGGTATTATAAGTTAAATGTTTAGTTTGGGACAAAATGGCGCTGTGTGAATGTCAGTGGATATTTTATGTTTTTATATTATTTACTAAGTCGACGACATAATTTTCAGTTTCTTTTCTCGACTCCATTGACATATGCGAGCCAAATGTCTTAATATTTGTGGCATTCCATACAAAAGCTGGTCGAATTTCAACACACTTTTGTTGACAGCGAGTCCGTCCGTATTTTTTAAACATTCAAGTTTCTTGACGTATTTACGTTTAATTGGTACTGTCAGTAGATAGCTTTATTATTTTGTTTTGTCCTATACATACAATTTGTTTTATTACATCAACTTTCTTCCTAAAGTCAATTCAGGTAACGTCTATTGGAATGCACGAAGTTGTTCCCAAGAAACACAGACTCCGGCAATGAGTTCCACAACTCAGTCTGCACATAAAATATGTTACGGAAGTACTTTTGTCTTGTTCAATGAATAGGGTTTGCATTACTTCGTTATATTAATTAATATCATATTAATATTTATATTGAGCTGGTCACGTATGTCGCGGAATCGATGGACGTTGGAGCAGACGAGTTCTGGAGTGGAGACCGCGTCTTGGTAAGCGTAGGGCGCCCTCCGGCCCGATGGAACGATGGCTTGCGAAAGGTCGCTGGTGGAGGCTGGATGACGAAAGCGTAGGACCGGGATTCCTCGCTGGCTAACTTAAGCAATAGCTATACCTTCCAAATTTGATTTCATTTCATCTACGAAACAAATTACCCGCTATGGCCAGAGCGAGATAGACTTACAACTCTCTCTTTTAAGTATTATTGTGTCCCCAATTCCGATAATTAAAAAATGCCCTAATAGGATAATTAATGTGTCTTAATAGTAAAAACTTGCACGCGTTTGTTCTGTTTTATGGTAGATTTTAATTATTAACACCAAAAGACTATCTTCTATACAATTAGCATTTAAAAGCATTTACATTAAGTTGTACCGGAATAGCAAATTTACAGTTGGATTGTAAAATGTCGTAATCGTTTCGTAATGTCAACTAAAGTTAGTGGAATTGGAGCCCTGATAGCAATCGGGATACCAATTTCGTGCGAACCGTTTATTTGACCGTCCGGCAGCTCCGGGCCGGATCTCCCGGATTTGATCGCCGGCGTCGGATTAGCCGTTGAAATCACAAAAAGCGAAATGCTTTATTTTGCCGAGTTAAATTAATATAAGTGTGGGGCCATTGAGCTAGCGAGTAGCCGAAAGTACGTGTAGTCTTACAACGTAGAACTTCGGCTGTCTATGTTAGGGTCAATAACCCGGCGTCATAGGGGCTGGGTCAAAATTACCCGCGCTATTGAAAAAATAAATAAAATAATGTTTTATACCTATAATTTTACAACGACGAATGCTGAAGCTGGGGTTTTTGAGAAATCAGTTTGATGAGGACCAAGTGGTGAAATGCTGGGTATATATGACCCATGCCTGTATTCAATGTAACTATTTTACGGCAAACCCGATTTAAAATACTGCTTTTAAAAGCATATTGCACATCATTTCATTCGTGCGCGCTGTGGACGAGCTATACACAGCGTGCACACAGGCAGCTGCGGGTGCAATACAATAACGCATTCAAGATTCTGTTGGGGTTGCCGCGGTTCTGCAGCGCGTCCGCCATGTTTGCGGAGGCGCACACCGACGATTTCTACGCAATCACGAGAAAGAAACGCTTCCTTGCTATCTCGACTCCGTGCCAGCTCCAACGTTTTTATTACGTATCATAGGTAAACGAATAATTCGATTACAAAATTTAAGTTTAAAACACTAATGTTAGTATACAAAAAATATTTGTCACAATTACACCGTAGACAGCAGCTGTCACTTTGGGGGACACATCTTATGTATTGATGACCTTTCATATTTTTAAACTTCCACGGGTTTTCCTTTAATCTTAGAGAAAACGATAATTTTGTTTTTGTCAACCAAAAAATAAATCCTTATAATAATAATAATAATAATAATAATAATGCTATTCTAACTGATAAAACCATACACTATAATAGACCAGATATAACTCTTCAAGATAAAATAAGTAAAATCACATACCTTATTGATGTTGCTGTACCGAATACACACAATCTACAAAAAACAATAGCTGAAAAGATATCCAAATACGGAGATCTCAAGGAAGAAATAACAAGGATATGGAAACAAGAGAAAGTTTACATTGTACCAATTGTGGTCTCCACCACGGAGTAATACCGAAACAGATCTTCAGTAGCCTAAAATTATTAAACCTTAATGAAAATCTTTACATCCCATTGCAAAAAGCTGCCATACTTAATACTTGCAGAATAGTAAGGAAGTTTATGCAGATAGACGATAATGAAATTTCCCCACACACAATACACCTATACCAACATAATTTATTTACTTGGTTCTTAACCGTAAATAAAAATAAACACCAGCTAAGAAGCTGAGAAAGAACATTTAGATCCGAAAATAATAATAATAATAATTTGTTTATTTCGGACCAGTAATCCATAGTGGTGTTAGTATATATTAAGATAACTTATAACCTAGTGTTAGTACTTAAGCTATTCACTGAATGCACCATTTTAATTATAAGGGGAATAGTTATCCTCCGCAATTGTTTTTAGAATGCTGTTGTGCTTATATCAACCGCTAACTTCGTGGCCTCAATTAAATTACACCGCCCAATCCAATTGGCGGCGATACTGGTAACAAAGCTAGCGGAGTCCACGCTAATACAAACGGATGCTTCAGAGGTTCGTCGACACGTCCGTGCGCAGACTGTGTTCGGTCTTTTATAAATCAGCTTCGTCTTATTGTTAAGATAAATTCGGATTATTCAACAATCAGGTTTCCTGGGCAAATCAAAAAATATAAATTCAAATAAATACTGGGCGGATACTTTTGAATCGTCAATTGTTGTTATTATATTTTTATAACTCTACCACCGGTTCGGAGACGGCGTCTTGGCAAGCCTAGCGTAGGACGCCCTCCGGCCCGATGGACCGACGACTTGCGGCAGGTCGCTGGTGGAGGCTGGATGAGGAAAGCGGAGGACCGGGATATCTGGCGCAGAATGGGGGAGACCTATGTCCAGCTGTGGACTGCAATAGGTTGAAGAGAGAGATATTAAAAATAATCCACAGACATTCACACAGCACCATCTAGCCCAAAACTAAGCATTAGCCTGTAAGAAGGATATTAATCAACGGATTAACATACTTATGTACTTGCTTGTTTTGTTAATACATACATATTATACTTAAAAAAACAACCAGACCAGTACAAACAAGACATGTTCATGCAAACAAATGTTTGTACTGCCCTGGGATCGAACCCAGGTGTAACAACTGACGTCTCAACCATTACACCAGATGGGTCGTAATAAGTAGGATCTTCGAAAAAGGCCGGCAAGAAACTCGATCGTCACTCTTTTAAAATGTTTATATCATTGGTTACAGAGTTTTGTCATTTGCCTACACGTAACTTTACAACAATTTATTACAAAGATTTTGTAACTGGAACACTATGTGCAAGACCCAATGATATTCTGTATATATAAAGGTAGATACGCCACCCGTGCCTCAAAATCGAACCACCAAAGAGAATACAGTTGTAGGCTCTTTGTTTAGGTAAAAGTACGCTCATTCGAAATATGTGTATATGTGCTGTCGATGCATTCGGAACACTGTTTTCGTGAGCATATTACGAATCTATACTTTTTACATCATTGACAAGACCACACATTTTTCACCAGAAATTTCTAACACAGTAAAATTTTGATAGCGGCTTGCGCGTTTGGTGGACCATCGCCTTAATTAGGAATATGTCTTAATTATGGATATATAGTATATATATATATATATATATATATATATAAATATATAATATATATATATATATATATATATATATATATATATATAATATATATATATATATATATATATATATATATATATATATATAGTATATATTATTAAATCTGTGATATAACTTACTAGACTTAAGTAAGTCATATCCATCTGTTGTGGTTTTTATAACGCTTGGTCCTTTATAGAATACCGTACTATGTATTTTACGTATATATGTATTTTATTATTATCGCACTGATATGATTGATTAACAATTTTAAAATGTTTACGAAATTATTATGTATGTTAAAATTATTAAGACACAACTACATTTTTACTAACGAAATTTATGCACGCCGAAGTTTTGACTGAATATGTTGGAATTAAATTGAAATTAATATCAAATTGTAACCATTCTTGCAAATAAATGATTTTATTAATATACATACAAAGCGCCATCTGTAGCGATTGCGTGGAACTAAGTACTTCTGATAGGTTCTGCAGTCTCCACTACTCGGCACTAGGTGGCGCTACTTCGTAGCTTGATGCCTAGGAACCATCCTATTTCTATGCTTGATGCTGAAAAGCGTTCCAGGTACAGATAAGTTAGTTTTAGTTCGCAAAAAGAGCGCGCAAGTAACGCATGTCTGAAAAACTTTTTGTTTATGTATTTGAAATTAAGCAAAATTGTTCTGTAAAGATCTGTACCGACGACATAAAATAATGCTATTGTAAAAAAAAACAATGGACATCATCATTTTCATCATAGATCAAAATGCTCATGAAAAAGATGATTTAAACTAATAGGTTCAATAAATTCGAAAACTTTACCACAATCGTAATCTGCATTATTTCCATTATAGAGCATGCAGTCAATATGTATCGTTACCTCACTTTACAAGTAACCAGACTGTGTGAACACTGGTGTACTTAAAATGCCTTAAAATGCTTTACACCAGCTGCCACTGTCCACCAAAAATGCTGTCCGCTTTAGAACTAAAATAAAATCTATATAATTTGCATAACTTGGGATGCCAAAGTTAATTCTGCTTTATTTTATTAGTTGAATTCCAAACTTCGCACGTATTTGTTGTATGGTTAACTTACTAATAACATCAAAATGGAGATTTTACTAAGGTTTATAAATGTTCACTGCGAAAAATCTAAACAAAACAGTACATCGAAACCGACACACTACCGGGAAATCCATAACGATAATGATGATATTCCCTGCGGTTTGAAAGAGCTGGCGCAATATAACCCGGTTCACCCGCCGGGAAATCTACCCGACTCTGTTCAGTGGCCACTGAGAGATTGGCGGTATTTTTCAGCTGATTTTCGCCACGGTTTTGAAGAAGTCATATACATGAACACTGGAATATTTCGAATTCCCTATAAATACACGAAGCACAAGCAATACATGTAGCACGAGTTATGTAGATCAGGCTGTCTGGACAAATCTTCAAATAAGGATATTTTTTTGTAGATCGATTAAGCATTTTGTGTGACGGCCAAACAACTTTATGTCAGAATTTGTGACGCTACCTTAGATTATCGATCGAGAACGTGTCCAGACAGCTCGAAAAAGCAATCTCGCGAACAGAAGTGATTTTGATGACTTTTTACACATAATATACGAATAAGCTAAATTTGTTCACTAAGAGACACATGTTAAAATTTCGTCGAAAATTCTAAAATTTTTGAGAGAAGATGAAGCAGGTAATTTGTAAAATATATGAAAATACAAAGCATAGACCTTGGAAATGAAGAATCACGATGATATAATTTTCTTTATAAAATATGAATTCGGCGTCCCAGCGAAATCCTATCTGAGTAACCTCTAAGCTTACCTTACCCTACGCTTGTTTTAAAATTTTTGAGAAGGACTCTATCATAGCTATAATCCCAGTTCAAATAAATAAAGATAAAGTCATCCATCACTAAGAGCGTCGGTGGCTCAAAGGTGTGGACTGCTGCCCTCCTACCGGGAGGGCTGAGGTTCAAATCCCGCCACGTACCAATGTGTTTCGAATTTTCGAAATTATATGTACGTTATCCGACGCTCTTACGGTGAAGGAAAACATCGTGAGGAATCCTTCATGCACGCCTGCGAAGAGATTCAAAGTTTGTGTGTGAAGTCGTCCAATCCGCACTGGGACGCGTGGACGAATAAGGCCTAATCATACTATACGGGTAGGCTCGTGCCCCTCGGTGGGGACGTTTAATGAGCTGATGATGATGATCCATCACTAACCGGTTTAAGCAGGATTTTTCCCGGTCCTTAATATCAGTCCCAGCCCTATAAGTGCACAGATGTACACAAATGGATTTGTTTTTCATTCCATCGGTTAAATCCGAACGAATGTGAGCACGGTATGCCTTTGAGCGGTTCAAAGAGTTTCAGTTCTAATAATGAGAGTTTATTGAGACGTACAAAAGCTTAATTGTATGTTGGTGTATGCGCCAAAGTATAACGCATTCTAAATAGGGCAAGTTATGACTTTTGTAGGAATACATTATAAAATATATTTGATGTTGTTATGGGTCCGCGATTATACGAAAGGTTCCGGTTTATCTGTTCAGTACAAATTGTGTGCATGAGCCTGTCCGTATTGTTATGAGTGTTTCTATGTACGTATTTACATACAAAAATACGATCCGAAGAATGTTTATCACTTCATTTCGTACCCATGGTATAAGCTACGTCCTGTTTGCTACATGGCGCTGTCCTTAGAGTATATATTGATACTCTAAGGCACTGTCGATGTCCATGGATATGTGTTATTTGGATATATATTTACCCGTATTATATTATTCCGCAATGCTTAAAGACGAACGAAAATACGCAGCTGAGACATGGACACTGACTGCGGGATTGGTTCACAAGTTCAAAGTCACTCAACGCGCAATGGAGCGAGCTATGCTTGGAGTCTCTCTTAGGGATAAGATAAGAAATGATTTAATTCGTAAGAGAACTAAAGTTACCGACGTAGCCCGCCGGATCAACAAGTTGAAGTGGCAGTGGGCTGGTCACGTATGTCGCAGAACCGATGGCCGTTGGAGCAGACGAGTTCTGGAGTGGAGACCGCGTCTTGGCAAGCGTAGCGTAGGACGCCCTCCGACCCGATGGACCGACGACTTGCGAAAGGTCGCTGGTGGAAGCTGGATGAGAAAGGCGGAGGACCGGGATGTCTAGCGCAAAAAACATGGGGGAGACCTATGTCCAGCAGTGGACTGCAATAGGTTGAAGAGAAAGAGATATTACCCGTGAAAAGGGGTTTGGTGAATATTCTAGATGTTTAGTTTAATTTGCAGACTGAGAAGTCATCCACGAATTAATTTTAAAATTAATTAAGAACTATACCTCCACCCTGCGTTTGACTGAGGAGAGGTGATTCGCGATAGCAACACGCCGCAATCAGCAGGTAAGGCTAGTGTGTGTCCTCAAAGTTCAATTTTGGGCTCGGAATCTCAGGATAATAATGATGATACGAAAAGAAAGACAATTCTGTGGGCACAGTAAGCTGCCAATCCCGGCTACTATCATGAAATAGTAGTTGTTAACACCCACTAATCCTCAAAGAGCCCGCGTATTGTAGGACCGAATCTAAAAAACCGAATCGAAAATACCCATATTATTAGAAATCCCAAAAATTATATATTATTACTAGCGACCCACCCTGGCTTCGCGCAGGGGCAATGCTGATATAGCCACGTTAAAAACAAAAATTACTGTATTCTCCACACTAGTTAATCGGTGCTATTATACATATAAACTTTTCTCTTTAATCACTCTATTTAAAAAATACCGCATCAAAATCCGTAACGTAGTTTTAATGATTTAAGCGCACATACAGACTTGGGGACATGAGAACAGAAAAAGCGACTTTGTTTTATACTATGTAGTGATAATCAACACAAAAACGTACCAAAAAAAAAGTTTCTGCTGTCCGCACGCTCATTTGTATCACTTAGCACACACTCAATAACAGCATTCGTTCCTTTTTCGTCCAAGTTAGATTTTTTATCGGACGAAAATAATAATATGATTAATGGCTTCCTACGTGGACCTTATTGGAACTCAACTTTACGGAGAAATGACCTGAAAAATAGAGGCATCAGTTTTTTACTACGAGCGCAAAAAAAATTTCTAGTTAGGCCAAATTTCTGTTTGCTTAGTTGGTATTTCTTAAACAATCCGTCCGTTTAATGTTTCATTCTTAGTTCCAAGGTAGGAATATACTTTATTCCCGTCAACTGATTACTCTGATTTTTTAAATATTTTTAAATAAAAAAAAATGTGAGTTCCTCAGATCAATCTGTTTATATTTTTATCAGTTGCTGCCGATAAATAAGACCTAGCGACCTTGAAAAATAAGCGTTTTTCAAGTTGAAGTGCCGGCAATGCATTTCAATGTCCTCTGGTCTAAAAATTGTACATGGGGGCGTTGTTATTTCGTCGTTTACCCCCAGCACCATAAAAAAGTCTCAACATTAGATATTTTATAACTTTATCTTGATACATTGAGAAACTTTACAAAGCACCCTTGACGTTTTCTTAAGGGCTATGTATATACTTTGAAACTTGCCAGAACTTTGTAATAAATTAATAGGTAATTAGGAGTCTCCTTCACTTTGTGAAATTGATTCAAACTAAAGATTCAACAGTACTTTAGACAAAAACTTTAATTAGATGATAGACTCATTATATTTTGTGTATTCAACCAAAATGAAATTATAAATTGAATAAAAATGTGTAGTACATATTTATAAAGATTGTATAAAGTGTGCCCTATAAATGTATTTTTTATTTATCGAAAATGTATTTAAATGTATCCATTTTGCGAGAAGCAATCTAACCTTGCATTAATCGTATGACTTTTTATGCGTACTAGTCAGTAACCAATGTATCAGAGGTATAAATATAAAGTCTTTGACCAGGATGATGACCTGGTGACATCCATATAAGAAGATAAGATTTCCATAAAGCTTTGAAGCAATAAACACACCCGACTTAAAACAACATATTCCACACATAACATACTGAAGCGATAAATAATATAGAAATCATCATAAAAGTTGTTACAAAAATATCGGCTATAAAATTTGTTCCGAATATAAACTCAGTATAGAGTAAAACATGAATCATGCGCCGGGTTTTGTAGCTTGCTTTTTCATATCAATATTTTGTAACATAAAAGCTGAAAATACTACCGGTATTATAGACAGTTTAAATATAAACGATATTACTAATGTTTTAATACTCATGCTTGGCATTAGAACGGACTCCAATAATACTAGGATTCATGAATTACGAAACAAGATGAAGAAAATTAATGATTACGTTATCGATAAAGAAAAATACGCGCTTCTTATAACTAATGTCACAATGGAAACCAATCTTAACGAAACAAACTTCTTCAATTCTTTGAGTGATAATGAACAATTCAAGTTCCTAACGGAAGCTGAATCAAAACCTCTGTACTTAAAAATGAAAGAGAAAATGAATAGAGATGATATATTAAAAATATTATCAGAAAAGAATGCCCATAGTGAAATAGTAAATATTGCCAGAAAATCCATGGATATTGACGTTTTCAATGGAGATGAAACAAAAGAGGTATTAGATGCTGTTGTTGACAAAATTATCGGTGAAGCAGCCACCGATGATCATAAATATGACGTAAAGAAAAACGCAAGTATTTATTGGGGTAGGTAATTATTCCAGCAATTCAATCTATAGAATTCACAACAACATATACTTTCTAATTTGATCGAGTACGTTATCCTTCTCAAATCTCGGCTTAGGAGTTCTACTTTAACCAGTGTTTTATCACCAATATCTCAGCCCGTATCCATGACTCCAGTCGATTCATTTACGCGATGTATTTAGTGTGGGCTGGATAAATTGTAAGTGCGGCGTCTAGAACTTTTTTCAGCGTCTTTTTTAATTTATATGTATTTACAATTACTGAGATTCGTAAAATCCATAAAACAATCTGCAACAGTTTACAGCTGCCCAGGAAGTGTATTCAAGGAGACCTATGTCAAGCAGTGGATTGCAAAACTTTTAAGATATACATATATATAACATCCTTTACGACGTAATCAAAAAATATTTTTATTCTACTCTAGATCCTCAAACTGAGCTTGAAGATCTGCAAGAGTACCACAAGCATGACGGTAGACGAATCTTCAAGGGTGAAAGGACCACAGTCAAGTATTACCCGTTCATGGTTTCGGTCCACGTGATGGGGCGGTTCTGGTGTGGTGGCGCTATTTACTGGCATGATCTGGTGCTCACTTCTGCGGCCTGTTTGCAGTTGTAAGTAATTTTTGAAATTGCACCTCTGATGTCAAGGGAAACTTCAATAATTTAAAACCACAGCCTTTTAATGTTTCTTGCAAGCGCAAGGTGAAACTTAAGAAAAATATATGACTTCATTAGCTAGTTACCCCCATCAAACCATCAATCCAAGAGAAGACAACTGATCAATTTTGAATTTAGAAGCATCAAAGTCCTCCCTTTAGGGCTTTCGTGTTTTTCATTTTACCTAGGGCGTTACATGGGGGCTGCCCTTAGCCGAGGTTTGAGTCACACTATTACACTACTCTAGGTAACCCTTAGGCACGTTGCATGTTTTTTGCCTGAGAGCCATGGAGCTCGTTACATGTCTGGTGAAGCTTTGAAGACCGTCCGCCAATAGCGAAAAGTCATTCCGAAAAAAATCAGTGATAACTGCTAAGGTGATAGATATGGTTCTCATATTCAACCTATCGCAGTCCACTGCTGGACATAACTCTCCCCCATTTTGCGCCAGATATCCGGTCCTTCGCTTTCTTCATCCAGGCTCCACCAGCGACTTTCGCAAGTCGCCGGTCCATCAGGCCGGAGGGCGTCCTACGCTACGGTTATGGTTCATTCCAGATATGGTTCATCTTGCTAATATTTTACGAGTATCTCCAAAGGTCCATAAGTACCTAGAATCGCCAAATTCAATGACTGCTTGGCATATATCTGTAACATTCAATTTCGTTCTATAGGATGCACAACAATCGCTTCTTCAGGGAGAACCCTCGTGTTCTCCAAGTGAGGATCGGCAGCAATCACAGCAGAATCGGTGGAGAACTGATTGATGCTTTAGAGGTGAGACAACTTATTGATTAAAAATAAGTCGGAGTTGGAGAAACCTCGATATCATTTTGCAAGATCTATACATTGAAACCCTAGACGTGGGGGTACGATGAAAAAAAATTATGTGTTTCAATTTAATGTATGGGAATCCCAATATATACTTTTTTCAAATTTCTTGTCAAAACCTTATAGCGGTTCACAGAATACATATACATACAAAGTTTGAATATTGAAATGCTTATAGTTTCAGCGAAAAAGGATGTGACATACGGACGGACAGACAGACTTTACGAATCTAAACGGGTTTCCGTTTTTTGCCATTTGGCTACGGAACCCCACAAAAATGGAATGCGACCCACAACTTTGAAGAAAACGACTGTAATCAGATCGTAAGGTTGATGGAAATTATTCAATCTTGAGTAATTTTCTGCGTGAACATCTTATATCTTCTTGAAGTAGATATTGTTGGCATTATTATGACGACAAGTCAAATATTCATCTGGTTAAGGATCGAAGAAAAAGGTTAAATTACCTTTTAAAATATTTATAAAAGAAATAACATATTTTTTAATAAACAGAAATAAACGGCGTGAATAGTACCCAGTGGTGTGCGATGAATTTCACTCAATTTGCATACCCTACTCATAATCTCTGTGCACGCCACTGGGTATAGGCGACCTACCTATCTATATAAAGATATGGCTTTAATATATCTTTCATCGTTCCCTTACATTCAATCTTAATCTCCCACAAGTTCCTGAGGTTCACTTGACCCGATGGATAAGAATCGCAGAGTACGAGCTCGAAAGTTTGATAAATATCATTCACTGTTATAAAAAATTAAATCTCTCTTATTTTTATTCTTTTACATTTATTAAATATTTAAAGGTTGTACAAATCATGTCTATGAGTGAAACATTAAAATTATAGCATAACAAATAAATTATCTTTTCTTCAAAGATAAGTATTTGCTATATTTTTTTAACTTTTTCTGAAATTGCGACTGGAGGAAAAAGTGACTTCGCATAAATTGGCTGGGTGCCGATTGGAATCTCCGTAGATAGGAATCAAAAAAATAATAGTCGCCAACAGGAAAATCTTGTACTGTGTGCGAAGGATCTTGAATAAATAGCTTTATTCTACAAAATATTGTTACGAATTGACGTAATTAAAATGACATTAGATATGGCGGCTAATATGTCACGTCAGGCCACCATAGAGTATGACATGCGAATTGTCAAATAGCAAAGAGTCTAGTATATTCTAGATATTTCGCCAACTATGTAGAATGACGTCGACGCTTTGAGCATAGCGGCCGGACAGGTATATAAGGCGGGCCGACGGGTGCGCCGAGTCTTGTGTTCTACTCAAGAGCAAATGAAGAGCGAAATACCTGCGACTACAAGGAAGAAGCGAATGATACAGCGATATCTAAGGGATCGTCGAGTGTGATATAACAGTGTGAAGACTTAACGAGTGATTATGACGTGTGTGTGCGGAAAGTATTGTGTTATAGTGTGCAGTGTTAATTACGGATTTTAGTGCGTGCGTTAATTGATTTATTAGTGAGAGTGTAAGTGTAATTAGTGTTGTGTGTAATTAATAGTGGATAATTAATAAAGTGTGTTACCGTGTTATTCTTCGTGTTTGGCAATAATTTATCCTGAACCCGCAGCTCGTAACAATATTTAATATTTTTGCTATGCCAGAATTTTACCATAGGTGATTTAGGTCACTGGTGTAGGTTGAATTAAAAATGCCCAATGGGGGATATATTTAGCGCTTGATTAAGAGACGTATATCTAGAATTAGACTGCGATATATTTCATCTTATGATGGCGAGTAAGTATTTAGTGTGTTCGAAGTTTTTCTATTCTGCTCTGATTCAACCTGGCCGTCTTCGAGGCAAGAGTGAATAGGCTGTTTCTAGGCAGGCATGATCCATCCTAGGCCGCATCTTCACTTACCATCAGATGAGATGGCGGTCAAATGTCTGCCTATAAATAATAAAAATAAATATTTAAAGTTGTTAGTCTGTAACACAGACATCCGAATATACAATTAGACTGGACAAGCCGCCAAGTTTATGGGCTGGGACTGCCCATAAACTTGGCGGCTTGTCGCAATGTCTTTTCGGTTCTTACCTGTGAAAAGTTATTATATTTCTTAGTAAATTTACTGATTCATTGCGATGATGGCATGTTACAATTGCACAGGATGGCATTTTGGAAAAAAAACGGTAATTTCTTCTAATATTCGTTCGTCTCACAGAGCGTAAACTGGCAGCCAGTGTATGCTGGTTGAGCTTACATTTGTCGCACATTAAACGCGGCTTGCCCCATCTCCTGTATTGGGAAATCTGTGGTCTGTAACATCACTACGAGTACATTGTATAATGCAAAGTAGTTTTTGTCTGTATATCTGTTCTTACAAATGCTGAGTACTCCCATAAGAAGATTTATATGTATAATATTACGTCGACCTTTTGTTATATTTTGTCAGACTATATTTAAAAAAATCATAGGACTTTTATACGGCCGGCTCTCTGACTACGAGTCCTACTACGAATCTCTTCATTTCTGATTCGGTCGCGCAGGCAGACTCCAAGCATAGACCACTCCATAGCTCGCTGAGTGACTCTGAACCGATTCTAAGGACCCGAAATTAAAGAGAAAGTCTCATCACCATAGGTCATCATAGGCGGTTGCCTTCATAGGTTGCGTTCATAGGTTTATGATGTCACTATTATTAATATGTAGATATAAAAAATATAAGTATGTTTATCCGTTGTTCAGGCCCTATAATACAAACTGCTTAAATTGGCAACAGATGGCGCTGTGTGAATGTCTTTGAATAACACTTACATTTTAGCTATATTTCGTTCTCAGTCTCAGTCCATTTAAAATGGAAAAAAAATTTAGAATATACTGGGTTTCTTGCTGGATTCTTCTCAGTGGAAAACTATCGTCCCAACCAGTGGTAGCTTCATTTGACATTCATATAAGTGTTATAGAGGTAAGGTCCTTAACTGAATAAATACTATTAATTTCATTTTCATTTTTTTTATCTTTACCTTTTACATTTTCATTTCACTGGGGGTTAGATGGCGCTGTGTGAATGTCAGTGGATATTTATTTATTAATTTTATTCTTCGTTCCCAGGTTTACTTCCATCCCAGCTACAACCCTCGCACCCTCCGGAACAACATCGCAGTGATCAGGCTCCGTCGGCACCTGTACTTCACCTACCACAGGATACCGAAGGTCATCGCGATATCTCATAACGCCCACTCCTTGCCGGCCACGGGTGAGGTCCTCCTACTCGGATGGGGGGTCACTAAGGTTCGCGCTGATTGTATTATTATTTCATAATATAAAACGTATGAGCGTCGGTGGCTCAATGGCCTCACCATTCGTCGCCCTCCTACCGGCTGGGCTGAGGTTCAAATCCCGCCACGTACCAATGTGTTTCGAGAGTTTTCGAAAAATATATTTACGTTATCCGACGCTCTTACGGTGAAGGAAAACTGCGAAGAGCTTCGAAGATTGTGTGTGAAGTTGTCCAACCCGCACTGGGCCCGCGTGGACGACTAAGGCCTAATCGCCCTATACGGGTAGGCTCGTGCCCCTCGGTGGGGACGTTTAATGAGCTGATGATGATGATAAAACGTGCAATATTACAAATAGATTATAACATATAGACGACCCATGTTGTTTAATTGGCTGAGACGTTGGCTTTTACACCAAGGGTTCCGGGTTCGATTCCCGGGCAGTACAAATATTTCTGTGCATGAATATGTATGTTTATATTGGTCTGGATGTTTTCTATGAATAAATGTTTGTATTTATAAAAAAAAGTATAAAAGTATGGTTATCCGTTGTTTAGGTACACACAGACAATATGTTCATGTACACAAATATTTGAACTGCCCGGCGATCAAACCCGGAACACTCGGTAAGAGCTAACGTCTCAACTAATTAGGCCACATGGGTCGTCATAATGATTTCATGTCACAGTTGACTCTTTTTGATCCCAATCTTGAGGTCATTTATTAACGATAGGCGATTGTTCCGGCTTAAATTCAGTATACATTGTTGCTGGCTTGTTTCGAAAAAACATCGAATTATTATCTCGCATAATAATAAATTTGCTACTGTACATTTATTTGTATTATCCGTTAGCCAATAATAATTCAAAGATTCATGTTTACTATTCAATAATGAGTTGTAGTTTTTGTTTTTTATATCACTGCTGTTTGTATTTCTGTTACTTTGCGACAATTGCGCTTGTCAGTTTCACTTATTTTGCGAACAATGAGGTTACATAATTAGTACTTTTTGTAAACTATACTGGTATTAAGGCTTTAGTTTTTTTGGTTTAATAAAAATATAACAAAATTTGAAGCTCCCAAAATCTACTTGTGTAACTTGAAATACTAACTTTGAGTTTTAACTTTGGCGAAACATTAACCGAGTCATACCGCGGAAGCGCTTTCCTACTTCAACACAGTCGAGCACTTACCGCACAAAGAGTTTAAAACTTTCGGATTTGAAGATCCACTTAGGTCTTAACTTTGTCTATTAGCGATCTTCTTTGAAGTATATAATAATTAATTACATAGATTTCACGAAGTTCTTTATGAAGTAATCAATATTTTACCCAGCCTATAACACCCCTCTATTGGGTATAGGCCTTCTCACACAGCATGTCTGGTCTTATGCGGATCAATGAGTGTAAACTACTGACATCCTAAGATAAAAGCCCGGACTAACGACTTAACGTTGTTTTTTCTTAATCTTCTATAGGTGGACATTTGTCCGATATCTCACCTGATGGTAAGTGATGATGTGGCCGAGGATGGATCATGCCTGCCTAGAAACAGCCTGTTCACTCTTGCCTTAAAGACGGCCAGGTTGTAATGATCGGGGAACACATACGGAGGCAAAAAGTTCCGGTGTCTACGAGAGACACCGGATCTTGATGGTCTAGAGATAATATGATTCGATCACCCATCCGGTTGCTCATTGGTGTGCTCTGTTGCCTTCCGACGTGGAGGGCGCAGGTCAATATCAATATATTTTCGAATTTTCGAAATTATATGTACGTTTATCCGGACGCTCTTACCGTGAAGGAAAACAACGTGAGGAACTACTACGCACGCCTGCGAAGAGATTCAACGGTTGTGCGCGTAGTCGTCCAATCCGCATTGGGCCCGCGTTGTCGACTAAGACCTATACACCGTAAACGGGTAGGCTGGTGCACCTCGGTGGGGTCGTTTAATGAGCTGATGATGACCCTTTCGGTGGTAGAACGTTACGATAGTTGCTCATTTTGTGTGATCATCAACCTTAGAGTATTATTAATAATCTACTAATAAATACTTGAATGTTTAGTCGCGACTCAAATGACCCTCAACTGTTCCATAATCTTTCCGCTTAAATATGACTTCAAAGAGTCAATGTATTTTCGGTCAACGTCTAGACGTAAGTGCTTTCCTCTGTTCCAGACGTCTCAGAAAATGTCCTACGAGCCGGTGTTCTTGCAGAGGAAAGTCCTGCCAGTCTACCCTAACTCGTTTTGCAAGGAAGTCTACGGCGAGTAAGTTCAAACTTGTATCGTATCTTGAGTAGATAGACTAGAGATATATATATATATATATATATATATATATTGACAATATAGACTATGGCAATTACTTTTGCATATCCCAATGCTGTTGTAAGAAGCATTGGATGTCAGGAAACGCTTGTTTAATATTTATATATCGAAATGATGTCATCATCATCATGATATGATAAACAACAATATGGAAATAGTTTGTTAATTAATGAATAATAAACGATTTCATCCGTGACCAATATCGCTGGCTGGTTCAGCAGGCTGAAGTGGCCGTAGACTGGTCACGTATGTCGCAGAACCGATGGCCGTTAGAGCGGACGAGTTCTTTAATGGAGTCCGTTTGGCAAGCATAGCGTAGGACGCCCTCCCCACCCGATGGACCAACGACTTCCAAAAGGTCGCGGCTTGAGTCGTGATGGTCAATATGGAGAAGCGTGAAATTGGGGTGATCCATATCCTGACGTGGACTGCGATCGATTGAAGAGTAGAGCGATAAGGGATTTGTACAGAAGCGGGGACATCATATACCTTTTAATTTTACAACGTGTCTTCAGCCCAGAACAGCTAAAGACATACCATATATATCAGGAGAGTATACCCATACAGTGTCATCATCATCATCATCATTACAGCCTAATTATGTCCAGTGCTGAACGAAGGCCTCCCCTAATGATTTCCACGCGGACCGATCCTTGCAGTTGACATCCATCTGCTACCTGCCACTTAACCAGATGATTCGTTCCATCTGGTTAGGGGTCGGCCTACGCTTCCCAAGTTCCCATACAGTGTATCGTATATAAATTAATTTTGTTTTGTTAATATTTCCAGTAAGTTTATAACAAACTCAATGTTCTGCGCTGGCACCTTCACTACTGGGGAAGGAGCGTGCGATGTAAGTACATGGCAGAAACCTTTTTATTTTCCCCTAATCGTTTTATATACCACGGATATATACAATCAGTTTTATTCTGTATTAACCCCACCTGAATGAGTGAAAATTCCCCTGCTCCTAAAGTGGCAGTCGATTGGTCACGAATCTCACAGAACTGATAGCCGTTGAAGCATAAGAATTCTGGAGTGGATGCCGCATCTTGTCAAGCATAAGTTAGGACACCCTCCGGCCCCAACCAACGACTTGTGAAAGGTCGCTTATGGAGGCTGGATGTGAAAAACAGAGGACCAAGATATCTGGCGCAAAATGAAGGACACCGGACAGCTACGTTCACGTAATTCCCTTAATAAATAGGAGCTAATTGTTCATCCAGTACGATAAGTAGTCGTTTTTCAATATCAGGATGCTGAATATCTTGAATACTGCTTCCAGCACGACGCAGGAGGTCCAGCCATAATGGCAGGACGCCTGGTCGGCATAATCTCCTTCGGACCAGCAGTCTGTGGGTATCCTAACGCACCTACAGTCTTCACCTTGGTAGGAGCTTTCGCTGACTGGATTGAAACCGTTAATGAAACTGTAAGTTGAAATTTATGAAAGCCCTGAATCAAACCTACACTAGTATAAAATAGTACCTAGTATTGACCTGGTTAAGGTAGCAAATTAATCTCCAGCAATTGGACGTATTTACGCAAAAAGGATTCAACCCACAAGGAGGTCAAAAATGAGTAAAGTATATGTACCAAATTGACCTCTTGGGTGTAAATTAGGCTTTAGTATAAATCCCATCAACAATATATACATATTTAACATATTAATTGATGGTCGTTACCATCCCACATGTATGGACCTACGCATCGAACGTCAAAATAAATCACAAATGGTATCTGGTATTGACCTGGTTAAGGTAGCGTCTCGGCAAGCGTAGCATAGTTGCCCTCCGGCCCGATCGACCGACAGCTTGCGAAAGGTCGCTGGTTGAGGCTAGATGAGAAAAGCGGAGGACTGGGATATCTGGCGCAAAATGGGGGAGACCTTTGTACAGCAATGGACTGCGATAGGTAAAATAGGAAGGTAGCAAATTAATCTCTAGCAACTGCAAGGGTTCGAACTGCGTGAAAATCATGAGGTGATAATCTTCGTAAACCCTTTGACTACCAATGATGACTTTAGCGTATTTTAGGCTGTAATAAATAAATAACAAGTGACATTCACAGCGCCATCTAGCCCCAAGTTCAGCGTGAAGCCTGTATTATGGGTACTAAAAACGGATACACTTACTTTTATACATTTTTTTGTAAATACATACATATATACATAGCAAACACCCATACCATTACAAACAGACATGTTCATGCACACAAATGTTTGTACTGCCCGGGGATCGAACTTGGAACCCTTGGTGATGCAGTCGACGTCTCAACAGCTACATGAAATGGGTCGTCAAATGATAATAATGATTGTATGAAATGAGATAAAAATGAAAATATATTAATTCAATTTTGGGTCCATAGCGAACACTTATGTCATGTCAAATTTTATTCTACCAGTGGTAGAATGTTCTACCAGGTTCGGACTATTCTGGTCTACTGAGAAGAGTCTAGCAAAAAACTTAGTAGTTACTCAGTATCTGCCCATTCTTTCTCTTTAGCCCGGAACACAACTTTAAAACAGAAGCATTTTGCATGGTCCTAATTTATATTATGCGTACAAATATTATAAAGGTTGAGGTCTCCCCATATCTATGGTGTGCGGAAAAGCCTGTGACCTGCAGTGGGACCTATGTGAGGAGCCTATAAAGGCTAACGATGATGGTGAAGGTTGAGGAGATAGCACAGTACCTAACATTTTTTAGTATATGGGCAAATATTAATGTGTTCCTTGAAACTTTGTTAAAAATCTAAAACATTTTATTAATGAATGTTCACCCTCTGAACATGAAATCAAAAGATAACTAAAAGTCGGTTTCCAGACTTTGATTAATGTTGAGTAACTTTGACTGCTGTTGGCCGCAGATGGCCTTTGCAGCTTCGTGATATCTTTTGTATGAAATGTCCGATCTCAAATTATTCAAAAAGTAATCAGCGGGTATTGAAACGGAATTGAATACGTTATCATTTATTTGAACAGGAATTAATATGGAACGATTTTAAATGGCATTTCTATGAACTTTTAATTGTTATTACGTTCTTAAAGTATTGTTTGTAATCACAATGACAACTATCAACTACTCATGGTATGCTCAAAATATTATGTTCTTTAATACTGTAGGTTTTTTTTGTCATCACATCGATTTTTACACCTTAAGTTGTTCATTAAGTATTGTTGAGGGGCTTTCTAAAATAAATAAAATTAAATTATCTCTTAAAACTTTCGAAATTAATTGCTTAATTCTATCTATATCTACAATTATAAGCGTGGATAAAATACTGCTGCCTGTAGTTATATGTTATGAGAAGCATTCAGTTATAATCCGTAAATAGAAGTCATCATCATCATCACGCCCTATACACTTTTTCAAATGATTGAAGCAGCGCTTATTCAGAGATAGCACTGCCGCTTGTGACTCAATCATCATTCAGCTGATTAAACGTCCCCACCGAGGGGCACGAAGCCTACCCGTATAGGGTGATTAGGCCTTAGCCGTCCACGCGGGCCAAGTGCGGGTTGGACGACTTCACGCACAACCTTTGAATCTATTCGCAAGCGTACGCAGGTTTCCTCACGATGTTTTCCTTCACCGTAAAAGCGTCGGGTAACGTACATTGTATATATATTTTTCGAAAATTCGAAACACATTGGTACGTGGCGGGATTTGAACCTCAGCCCTCCAGGTAGGAAGACGACAGTCCACACCATTGAGCCGCTGACGCCTCAATAAGAAAATGGAAATAGGCTGCACATAAATGATTATTCTGTGTCAGTTTTTTAATCCCTTTTAGTATAATTGTCATCTTCAACCATCACACAAAATAGTTTATCAATCAACATATTGACCCATTATTGACGACCCCTTTGGTGTAGCGGTTGAGACGTCGGCTGCTACACCAAAGGTTCCAGGTTTGATCCCCGGGCAGTACAAACATTTGTGTGCATGGCTATGTCTGTTTATAATGGTCTGGGTGTTTTCTATGTTATGTATGTTTTTACAAAAAAAAACGTATATGAGTATGTTCATTCGTTGTTTGCCACCCATAATACAGGCTTCACACTTAACTTTGGGATAGACGGCGCTGTGTGAATGTCAGTGGATTTATTCTATTGTTACGAATTGACGTAATTAAAATGACATTAAATATGGCGGCTAATATGTGACGTTAGTCCACCATAGAGTATGACATGCGAATTGTCATTTTAATTAGAATAACACGGTAGCACACTTTATTAATTAACCACTACAAATTACACACAACACTAATTACACTTACACTCTCACTAATAAATCAATTAACGCACGCACTAAATCCGTAATTAACACTGCACACTATAACACAACACTTTCCGCACACACACGTAATAATCACTCGTTAACTCTTCACACTGTTATATCACACTCGAAGATCCCTTAGATATCGCTGTATCACTCGCTTCTTCCTTGTAGTCGCAGGTATTTCGCTCTTCGTTCGCTCTTGAGTAGAACACAAGACTCTCGGCGCACCCGTCGGTCCGCCTTATATACCTGTCCGGCCGCTGAGCTCGAAGCGTCGACGTCATTCTACATAGTTCGCGAAATATCTAGAACATACTAGACTCTTTGCTATTTGATAATTCGCATGTCATACTCTATGGTGGACTAACGTCACATATTAGCCGCCATATTTAATGTCATTTTAATTACGTCAATTCGTAACAATATATTTATAATTAACTTCTTCTAGATGCCAGGCTACTACCGCGCCCGAGTGCGCACCACCACAACTACGAGGAAACCGCTGATCGAAATGCTCATGACCATAAAAGACGCCCAGCAACGGCACGAGGGCAACGCACGGCCATTCAAACACACCGAGAAAATACCTACAGTAGCTACAACAATACCCACAGCGGCTACGTCAGAACCCACAGCGACTACCGACGAAGTCGCTCAGGCGCTGAGACTCAACCGTTTCAACCATAAGTTCAGCGATGAAAACTCCTGGGGAGACTAACGGATTATAATGAATTTTTCTATTAAATAAATAGATATTGCATTTTATCTACTTTTATTTCAATAATAGAATTTTGAAACCTGTGAAAACGTCGTTAATAAAAATAACTTACCCAAGGAAGTCTAATGATTGCTCAAAACAAAAACAAAGGTAAGAGACATTGCCTAATTCAATCACAAACCAAAACCACATAACGTTATCAAATTCACTATGAATAAAGACATGTACAATGCTATAGATATTTCGTGGCCAAAACCCGCTGGCATGTTGCCAAAATGTCAATTAATTACACACAACGCAAACATAATACAGCTGTGACTTTCTGAAGTTGTATTGTTCATGATAATATTCACGTAATGGATGGCTTTTTAATATAAAAGTTAGCATTAGGTTAAGCTTCTGTGTCTGATCTAGTTCTGAGAATTAAGTTTTGGTTGCTGTGTGAGTCGGGGGCCAGCCCCCATACCCAGGTATTCGAACCTTACTGGATAGCATGCTTAGTGAAATTAACTTGATGAAAATTATTGTCTACCTATTAAACAAATTTATTAGGCTTAGGATCCCTAGGTTCGGATCCCGTGGAAAGACCACATAATTGAAATCACTTTTTGGGTTTTTTTAGCTATGTGCAGACATTTGAGGTTGAATATTCCGCAACTTTAGCTCCGTCTGTTTCAATGCAATACCTTCAACGGAAAACAAGTTTTCAATGTCTAGTTAAAAATTAGAAGCTATTGTGTTTTCGTGGAATAAAAAAGTTTAAAAATGTATTGTTTAAATTTTATTTTAATGCTTACCAGTGCAACGAGTATAATGCCACCATAAAATTATATCAAAAATATTTTTTAAATTCACGCGTACATATTTCAGTATTCTGTAAAGCTAATTTATTGACAAAGAAAACATCAACCGCAAAAAAATTACAACTCTCGCAAAATAAACTACAGTACCTCGAAGGTCCTGTAGGAATTATTCAATGTTGGAATAAACAAGCTCCTGTGTACAGACAACCCTTTGAAGTTAGGGTCGAAATGAGAACATCTCAAATATCCCCCCGGCACAGGATAGATAACAAGTTTCATTCTAAATAAATATGATTATGATGGCCTTCAACTGAAAGAGCATGATATTCGAATAAGGTAAAATATAACTGGAGGATGAAATATTTAATTAAATAATTTATTAGATGGATGAAAAGCTACTTCAGGTTCTAATGTCAACGACACTTAAATAATATTTTGTAAGAGAGAAAACTGAATATCAGCGGTGTGCTTTAAGTGAACCATTTTGCTGAGGAATTCACTTTTTGTACTGCTGCGACCCACACACACAACCTTCTGGGAGATTTTGAATATTTTATTTTTATTTTCTTTTTTCATTGGTATTTTTTGATATTTTGATTGCATGCTTTATATGTTTTTTTTTTTTCATTTTCCGTATTTTGTTGTAATGAATTGCGTAATTTTGGTATTGTTATGAATTTTTGTGTATTTCAGTGTACAAAAAAATGTTTTATCTTTACTTTACTCAAAGAAAAAATAATCAAATATCAAGTGTATGAATCTGGGTGTACTGCAAGGGTCAACCTTGGAGCCGCCACTTCTTAACATCGTCGAAAACACTCTAACCCCGATTTTTTAGTAACTCGAAGGCTTTCACGGAAGTGGCTCAGCGTTAATTGATTTATTAGTGAGAGTGTAAGTATAATTAGTGTTGTGTGTAATTTGTAGTGGTTTATTAATAAAGTGTGCTACCGTGTTATTCTAATTAAAATGACAATTCGCATGTCATACTCTATGGTGGACTAACGTCACATATTAGCCGCCATATTTAATGTCATTTTAATTACGTCAAATCGTAACAATTATTTATAATTAACTTCTTTAGATGCCAGGCTACTACCGCGCCGAGTGCGCACCACAACTACGAGGAAACCGCTGATCGAAATGCTCATGACCATAAAAGACGCCCAGCAACGGCACGAGATCAACGCACGGCCATTCAAACACACCGAGAAAATACCTACAGTAGCTACAACAATACCCACAGCGGCTACGTCAGAACCCACAGCGACTACCGACGAAGTGGCTCAGGCGCTGAGACTCAACCGCTTCAGCCATAAGTTCAGCGATGAAAACTCCTGGGGAGACTAACGGATTATAATGAATTTTTCTATTAAATAAATATATATTGCATTTTATCTATTTTTATTTCAATAATAGAATATTGAAACCTGTGATAACGTCGTTAATAAAAAAAACTTACCCTAGGAAGTCTAATGATTGCTCAAAACAAAACAAAGGTAAGAGACATTGCCTAATTCAATCACAAACCAAAACCACATAACGTTATCAAATTCACTATGAATAAAGACATGTACAATGCTATAGATATTTCGTGGCCAAAACCCGCTGGCATGTTGCCAAAATGTCAATTAATTACACACAACGCAAACATAATACAGCTGTGACTTTCTGAAGTTGTATTGTTCATGATAAGATTCACGTAATGGATGGCTTTTTAATATAAAAGTTAGCATTAGGTTAAGCTTCTGTGTCTGATCTAGTTCTGAGAATTAAGTTTTGGTTGCTGTGTGAGTCGGGGGCCAGCCCCCATACCCAGGTATTCGAACCTTACTGGATAGCATGCTTAGTGAAATTAACTTGATGAAAATTATTGTCTACCTATTAAACAAATTTATTAGGCTTAGGATCCCTAGGTTCGGATCCCGTGGAAAGACCACATAATTGAAATCACTTTTTGGGTTTTTTTAGCTATGTGCAGACATTTGAGGTTGAATATTCCGCAACTTTAGCTCCGTCTGTTTCAATGCAATACCTTCAACGGAAAACAAGTTTTCAATGTCTAGTTAAAAATTAGAAGCTATTGTGTTTTCGTGGAATAAAAAAGTTTAAAAATGTATTGTTTAAATTTTATTTTAATGCTTACCAGTGCAACGAGTATAATGCCACCATAAAATTATATCAAAAATATTTTTTAAATTCACGCGTACATATTTCAGTATTCTGTAAAGCTAATTTATTGACAAAGAAAACATCAACCGCAAAAAAATTACAACTCTCGCAAAATAAACTACAGTACCTCGAAGGTCCTGTAGGAATGATTCAATGTTGGAATAAACAAGCTCCTGTGTACAGACAACCCTTTGAAGTTAGGGTCGAAATGAGAACATCTCAAATATCCCCCGGCACAGGATAGATAACAAGTTTCATTCTAAATAAATATGATTATGATGGCCTTCAACTGAAAGAGCATGATATTCGAATAAGGTAAAATATAACTGGAGGATGAAATATTTAATTAAATAATTTATTAGATGGATGAAAAGCTACTTCAGGTTCTAATGTCAACGACACTTAAATAATATTTTGTAAGAGAGAAAACTGAATATCAGCGGTGTGCTTTAAGTGAACCATTTTGCTGAGGAATTCACTTTTTGTACTGCTGCGACCCACACACACAACCTTCTGGGAGATTTTGATGATTTTATTTTTGGTTTCTTTTTTCATTGGTATTATTTGATTGTATTGCATGCTTTATATGTTTTTTTGTTTCATTTTCCGTATTGAGTTTTGTATGGTGTTGTAATGAATTGCGTAATTTTGGTATTGTTATGATATTTTGTGTATTTCAGTGTACAAAAAAATGTTTTATCTTTACTTTACTCAAAGAAAAAATAATCAAATATCAAGTGTATGAATCTGGGTGTACTGCAAGGGTCAACCTTGGAGCCGCCACTTCTTAACATCGTCGAAAACACTCTAACCCCGATTTTTTAGTAACTCGAAGGCTTTCACGGAAGTGGCTCGTTATCCGCTGTTTGAGCCAATGCCTTATCTCGGCTTAATCTTTGTTAGGGCACCGCATCACCCCTCCGCCGGAGTCGCACTAATGAACATGCTATCAACGGATTTTTAACTTAAGCCCGACAATTTTCCTTGAGGAAGAATTCAGGAGTAGTATTTATTTGTGCTTGGAAAAACATGTAAACAACACGTTTTGCTCTGTGTCGTACAACAAACGCAGTTTTGGTGCTCTCGAGCAGAAACTGTAGCAGAGCAGCTGTTATCGGCAAAGCTTACTAAAATGTACTCTTTAAAAACGAAGAAATGTATCGAAAAAGTTTTTACACACTTATAATATTTTTGAAAGACCTATTCAACAGTACCCTACTCGACGGGATTGAAAAATTTTTTTCAAACATACAAAATGGCGTTCAAAGTCCGACATTATGAACTTTTATACTAACATAGCCCTAAGTGATATTCGCGCTACGATGACAAATCTAACGGCCCCACAAATATTAAAATCCGTCAATCCGTTTAGGCTGCAACAGGTCACAAATAAAAACATACATACACTTGAGAAATATAAGTAACCCCCGTGCGGCAATCCAATAAAAACTATCATATATAAAGCAGGTCATTAAATGTTCAACCCTGTAATTTCACTCTAACATCCAGTAAAACTTTCTCCTCATTAAAGCAATCTTAAACTTGGCGTTAGTAATATTCATCAAGAGCTTGCTAATTTCGTGAACTAGCCATTACGCTAAGACTAATTAAGCATCAAGTCTTACGCTGGCGAGATCTCGAGTAGGGCTGGCAAATATAGGCAATTTAATATAAATAAATATCCACTGACATTCACACAGCGCCATCTAGCCCCAAGTTAAGCGTGAAGCCTGTATATTGAGTTCCAAACAACGGATAGACATACAAACTTAAATACATACATATTAAACATAGAAAACAGCCAAACCATTACAAACAGACATGTTCATGCACACAAATGTTTGTTCTGCCCGAGGATCGAACCCGAAACCCTTGGTGTTGCAGCCGACGTCTCGACCATTACACCAAATGGGTAGTCAATATTTTGCAATTGTTCGTTTAGTAAATCAATAATAAAATGTATGTATAAAAAACAAGCAATTAAAACATTAATTCACCCTTCTATAGTATAAGATACTAAACTAATTCTATTAAAGACTGACCTTTCCCAAGTATTGTACTAAAAACCACGCCTTTGACTGTAAAACATTAATGTGTATATAAAATGTACAAAAGTCCTTCGTAAATAAATTGAATTGGAACGTCGGAAGTACATTAATCAATGCTTGATTTATTCCAAGATTGATGCTATCAGGTTTGTTTTTTATCGTTCTTTTGAAAGGAAAATTTGTCAACCTTTGTATTAATTTGACACCATTGATCTGTATTTGCTCATTTTCTAATATATCTCACAGTGAATTCAAACATGTATCCCTATTCAATATCGCAGTCCACTGCTGGACATAGGTCTCCCCCATTTTGCGCCAGATATCCCGGTCTTCCGCTTTTCTCATCCAGCCTCCAACAGCATGTATGCGATTTGATAATCCCATTGGTGTAATGGTTGGGTCGTCGGCTACTACACCAAGCATACAACATATTCAGCTCATTTAACGACCCCAACGAGGGCACGAGCTACCCGTATAGGGTGTAAAGGCCCTAGTCGTCCACGCGGGCCCAGTGCGGATTGGACGACTTCACGCACAAGCTTTGTATCTCTTCGCAGGCGTGCGCAGGTTTCCTCACGATGTTTTCCTTCACCGTAAGAGCGTCGGATAACGTACGTATATTTTCGCAAATTCGATAACACATTAGTACTGCCGGGAAGGTGACAGTCTACACTATTTTTTATTAACATGACAGCATAGTGGCCCATCCAAATAATATCTATGGAGATAAGAGATACAGATGGATCGTCAATTTATGTCAATGTATATCTAGGAACATTTAAAGTATGTACAGCCGAAGCACAAATCGCATAGAATCAAAGTACTTATAACTTTACAAAGTCCCACACAATGCCACTTCAGAAGCACTTCCAAACTATTTACGGGTCTATTCATACGCGCACTCATTCAGTCAATTCAATGTTCATCCGTTTGACATATTGTCGTATGATGGGCCAAAATTTTTCTTTCAACTTTCTTTCTCATCACCTGGATGATTGGAAGTCTTCCACAGTTCGATACTGTCGTCATTTTCTGCCACGTACGACAAAACTGTGGAATGAACTTCTTCTGGAAACATTTCCGGAGCGATATGACCTGGCGTCCTTCAAAAAAGAGCGTACACACTTTTAAAGGGCCGGCAACGCATTTCTGGAACCAGAGGTCTTGCAAATGTTCATGGGCGGCGGTGTCACTTACCATCAGGTGAACCGTATGCTCATTTGCGTCCTGTTCAATAAAAAAAAAGTTGAAATTTCAATACGCTAATTTAGGTTTATTTACCTAATTGTACATGATACTGTTAAAATTGGTTTCCTCGTATAAAGCGAAAGCAATAGTTTAAGTTATATGTTGCAATCACACGTATAATCAGCTCATTATACGACCCCATCGAGAGGCACGAGCCTACCCTTATAGGTTGTTTGGGCCTTAGTCGCCCACGCGGGCCCAGTGCGGATTGGCCGACATTTATCCGGAATCACTTTTACACGAATTCAGATGTTGACTTTTTTTAAACGATAGTCCTTCGATTAATTACATAAAATAAAATAAAAATATCCACAGGCAAATGCACTCTTATACCCAGTAATTTTACTAGCTACAGTACCGTTAACACGAAACACAGAAGTGCAAAACACTCTTATTTACGGGACGATATCAGGCAATGCGGTGGTACCTTGACGACTCAGTGCCTACTTTACCACCGAGTAATTTCTTTATTTAAAACTAGATAAATTATTATGATCTAAGAGGTTGAGACCAGACATGCAGTAAAAATGAGCTATCTTTAAGTCAGATTTTTTTTAACGAAACCTATAATACTTCATTAAATTTTATCAAAGACTGGGAATAGTAAACTCTATTGTAAGTCAATTTCCGCTTCATATCCGGCTAGCGGCTGCTCCAGACGGCCGGATAAGCTGGTCTGGACCAAATCAAAGCTGTGAAATCCGGTTTAAACAGAGAACTCATCCATGAACTTCCAATTTAACAACGTATGTACGTAGTAGTATATGTAGGAAGGAGGCAAATGTAAACGGCTTAAATTGTCTCTGTAACTTCAATCATACTATTTTCTTAATGTTACAACTGAATAAGTAATTAAGACACGTCATAGTAACACAACTATGCCGAGATGAGAGCGTCGGTGGCTCAAAGGTGTGGACTGTCGTCCTCCTACCGGGAGGGCTGAGGTTCAAATCCCGACACGTACCAATGTATTTTCGAATTTCGAAAAATATATGTACGTTATCCGACGCTCTTACGGTGAAGGAAAACATCGTGAGGAAACCTTCATGCACGCCTGCGAAGAGATTCGAAGGTTGTGTGTGAAGTCGTCCAATCCGCACTGGGCCCGCGTGGACGACTAAGGCCTAATCACCCTATACGGGTAGGCTCGTGCCCCTCGGTGGGGACGTTTAATGAGCTGATGATGATAGTAACACAACAAAAGTTTTATCTATACATTGAAATAGAATTGTAGCGTCCGTTTGTAATATTAAAATAACCATGTTTTACTACATGCATATGAATATACACACGGTACATACACCAAAACATTTTTTTAAAATATTTGTCTGTCTGTCTGTTTGTTTCGGTAATCTCTGAAAGGGCTGAACCGATTTAAACGGTACTTTTTTAGCAGGGAGCTGACGTCATAAGATATAGCAAAGGCGATTTTTAATTTTAGAAATGAATTTTTTTTTCAGGAAAATAAACCAATGTTATACCGCGCGGCGGGCAGCTGAAGCTTTTGACGTTATGTTTTATACCGCGGGGAACAACTAGACGTGATATATTTTTGCCGGCCAGCCGATTTGTAGTCAAGCATGAATTTTCCATGGCTGACGACCAACGTGGTGTAATGGTTGAGACGTCCGCTACTACCCCAAGGGTTCCGGGTTCGGTCCCCGGGCATTACAAACATTTGTGTGCATGAAAATTTCTGTCTACAATTGTCTGGGTGTTTTCTACGTATATTATGTATGTATTTAAAAAAAAATGTTAAGTACCCTAACTACAAGCTCCTCGCTTAGTATGGGGCTAAATGGCGCTGTGTGAATGTCAGCTGATATTAACTTAGTATGGGGCTAAATGGCGCTGTGTGAATGTCAGCGGATATTAACTTAGTATGGGGCTAAATGGCGCTGTGTGAATGTCAGCGGATATTAACTTAGTATGGGGCTAAATGGCGCTGTGTGAATGTCAGCGGATATTAACTTAGTATGGGGCTAAATGGCGCTGTGTGAATGTCAGCGGATATTAACTTAGTATGGGGCTAAATGGCGCTGTGTGAATGTCAGCGGATATTAACTTAGTATGGGGCTAAATGGCGCTGTGTGAATGTCAGCGGATATTAACTTAGTATGGGGCTAAATGGCGCTGTGTGAATGTCAGCTGATATTAACTTAGTATGGGGCTAAATGGCGCTGTGTGAATGTCAGCTGATATTAACTTAGTATGGGGCTAAATGGCGCTGTGTGAATGTCAGCTGATATTAACTTAGTATGGGCTAAATGGCGCTGTGTGAATGTCAGCTGATATTAACTTAGTATGGGCTAAATGGCGCTGTGTGAATGTCAGCTGATATTAACTTAGTATGGGGCTAAATGGCGCTGTGTGAATGTCAGCTGATATTAACTTAGTATGGGGCTAAATGGCGCTGTGTGAATGTCAGCTGATATTAACTTAGTATGGGGCTAAATGGCGCTGTGTGAATGTCAGCTGATATTAACTTAGTATGGGGCTAAATGGCGCTGTGTGAATGTCAGCTGATATTAACTTAGTATGGGGCTAAATGGCGCTGTGTGAATGTCAGCTGATATTAACTTAGTATGGGCTAAATGGCGCTGTGTGAATGTCAGCTGATATTAACTTAGTATGGGCTAAATGGCGCTGTGTGAATGTCAGCTGATATTAACTTAGTATGGGGCTAAATGGCGCTGTGTGAATGTCAGCTGATATTAACTATTATTTATTTTATTTAAAGCAATATTTGTCGGTCACATTGCTTGCTCTAAGGGTAGGTCATCTTACCCCACTCAAGCTACTAAAAAAACACCAACACACAACGCTCTACCAAAATTTCTTATTGATCTCTCAATAATTTCACCGTATCGACTCAACATAGGGAACTACGAGTAAGTATATAAAGAGCTAAAATGTTTGCAACGTTATTGGAAAACCATCTCATCATAATCAGCTCATTAAACATCCCCACCGAGGGGCACCAGCCTACCCGTATAGGGTGATTAGGCCTTAGTCGTCCACGCGGGCCCAGTGCGGATTGGACGACTTTACACACAACTTTGAACTCTTCGCAGGCGTGCATGAAGGTTTCCTCACGATGTTTTGCTTCACCGTAAGAGCGTCGGATAACGTACATATAATTTCGAAAATTCGAAATCACATTGGTACGTGTCGGGACTTGAACCTAAGCCCTCCCGGTAGGAGGGCGACAGTCCACACCATTGAGCCACCGACGCTGGAAACCATCTGTACGGATATAAAACTGTGCGGTAATATAGTCCAGAAACGTATCTTAAATGGTGTCCTTATTCTATTAAGTATTAGATACTTAACAAGTTTATTTCGTAACTAGCTGTACCCTTTTTTTGTTGAACTGACTACTGCTGTTGGCCGCAGATGGCCTTTACAGCTTCACCGGGCGCAGGTGGCTCTCAGCCTTAGAGCTGTACCCCGCGGTGTGACTGGTAGTACCTATAAGATATTCTCCCACAGTAAAACGTAGCCTATGTATTTATATAGGGTGTCAGCTAACTTTATACCAATTTCCATGAAAATCGCTTCGTTAAGAAAGCTCCACCGTGTAAGCAGCCTGCCGCACGGTACAACATTTCTTTATCTTCAGATAACAAAGTTGTTTTTTCTAAAAACATCAGCTACCTGACAAATTAGTCTAATCAATTCAGAAATTTAAAATCAAATTTGAGCATGAAGGCAACAGTCCACACCAATGAGCCTCCAACGCTTCTAAACAATGAGTGGATATTTATTTATCGTTTACTATGTTAAAACTTAACTATAGGTTATAATAAATCCGTATTGCATCCTATTAAGATGCAATGTACCCTCAGGGCAAGACGTCTTCGTCAATGTTGGGCGTCTATCGATAAACTGACATGCGATAAGCATAACTGGAACAAAGTTGTTTTCTAAGATTTATCGATATATTTTATGTCTTGTATAAAATATATCGATAAAAATATAGCAAATGTATAGTTAGTTGTTTGAAACCTTACAGCATTTCCAAAATTTATTGAAAACTTGCTGTGTCCCGCGGTATAACATATCCAATGTCCTTATCCAGGGTGTGAGCTAAGTATAAAAATCGCTTCGTAAGACACGCAGCTCGGGCGACGTGAACTGCGCGCCGTGCAGTACAACAATAAGTACTATATTCTGTTAAAAGTTTTTTTTTCAATAAAGGTCGCCTCATTTTTTCCTTGTCACGTCCCGCCAAAATCGGCCGCCACAGCCGTTTCAGAGATTACCCATATCAAACAGCAGGACAGAGAGTTACAAATAAAAAAATCATTTTGGTTTATGCTCTGTGTTTTACGAAAGTAGTAAATAACAGTTTTTTTTTTTCAAAATTACAAACAGATACTCCAATTTTTTTGTTACGAAGTGAACACGACGGTCAGGACGCTCACCTGATGGTAAGTGATACGGCTGACCATTACAGAGAGGCATTAAAGGAGTTAATACAGTTATTATTTAACATCAATGCCGCACTGCTCCCGTCCCGGCATGGCGGTGGTACCTACCAAGACGACTCAGTACCGAGTCTAGTACTTACTGCCAATAGCTATATTGTGAAAGAGAAAATAAATAAATAAAATTATCGACATTGTACACAACACTGTTCATCAACATCTAAAACACAATATTAATGCACTCCCAAGCCTATAACAGTCAATTTACGTACCAACAAGCCGCATCACCTACTCCATTACAACTTGAACCTTACCTGCTTGACTCAAGGTTGACGATACCAGCTGCATTAATATGCAATTAGGCTATGTGCATATTTGAACTGGGATGGACTTACCTGAAATGAGAGAACTTTGTTTATAGTCATAAAGTTTAACTATTCAACGAGGAATTCATAATTCGAACCCAAATGTGGGTTACGATGCCTTGGGTTATGTCAGCAGTTTTTGAATCTATATTTAAAAAACTATGTCACGATCAAAAATGTATTTTGATAAAAATAATACTATTGCATGGTCTGTATTTGGCTAGTTTACGACTTCTGTATCAAATTATAATATCGCTTGATAGTAAAATGTTTGTCAAAGTATTTATGATTTATGAACAACTGATAAATATGTACCACGTACCGTCAAACAATGATATTATAACATTTTATAATACTGCCGGGAACAGTATTTTTTCATTAATGAAATCATTTACAAATAGACACACCAATTTTATTTATATGTATGGATAAATTACCGGGCATAAGAGACCTAACATCTGTTGTCTTGGGTGTCGAGCTCTATGCGGCATTGATGAAGAATAATAACTCTTTATCAGTTGTTGGTCTCCTTCAATGTCGCTCTGTCATGGTCAGGCGTATCACTTACCATCAGGGGGAACTCCCCTCCTGACCGTCCAGTTCAATTCGTAACATCCAAATAAATATATTTTTATAATACTTATAATGTATCTTTATTGAGATATAAACTGACAAACAGCTAGTCAAATATTAACTTAATATAAAACTTAATATTTAAACTTAAAGTTAAGAGCGCAAATAACAATGATGTACAAAGTATAGATTCGTGATATGTTCACAAAACCACTGAAGAAGTGTTTCGAATGCACATATACACATACTTCGAATGAGCGTATATACCTAAACAAAGAGGATACAACTGTATTCTTTTTGGCGGTTCGTTTTTGAGGCACGGGTGGCGTATCTACCTTTTTATATACAGAATATCATTGGCAAATAAGTTAAAGAACAGGGGCCACATTTACTACGAACTAAAACCATTTTGACACCGCACTTTCACCTACATTACACACCCCAAAAAAAGTCAACTTATAAATAGCCGAAGTGTCGTCATCCATGTTTAAAACGAAGTGGAATTTTAAAACCGAATCCCTCCACATAAGTGCACGTTTAAGGTTCCCCCCACGTCTATGTACCGTATTTCATGGGAGATAAGATAGATATTGGTGTAGCACGGTTTAGTACAATGAATAGCAGTGATTAAAGGCACTCTGCTGGCATGCGGGCTATACGTCTTAGGACGCGGTGCCGTCGATAGCGGTGAGCTTTTACACTATTCGAGTAGTTTGCCATAAATGGATGTAAAATTTTTGGTGATATTTCTTCGTGATTGTGTATCGTATTAGATTATTATTATCTAATTATATAGTAAATATAAAGTTTCAGTTCGCTCACCTGATGGTAAGTGACATGCCTTACCGTGACAGAGCGGACATGATGAAAACAGTCATTATAATTTACTGACTATTTTCGGAAAATGTAACAAATAAGCATTGTATATAAGAAAATAGTTATCTATTCCTCGTCAACAATAATCGTCGCCAGGTCGTATAAACAATCTTCATCATCAGCTCATTAAACGTCCCCACCGAGGGGCACGAGCCTACCCGTATAGGGTGATTAGGCCTTAGTCGTCCACGCGGGCCCAGTGCGGATTGGACGACTTCACACACAACCTTCGAATCTCTTCGCAGGCGTGCATGAAGGTTTCCTCACGATGTTTCCTTCACCGTAAGAGCGTCGGATAACGTACATATATTTTTTCGAAAATTCGAAAATACATTGGTACGTGTCGGGATTTGAACCTCAGCCCTCCCGGTAGGAAGGCGACAGTCCACACCATTGAGCCACCGACGTATAAACAATCTTATTTGTTACATTTCCGCTTTAATAAAGGTAAAAAAGGGCCTCTAATTGTCTACTAGTTGACGACCCATTTGGTGTAGCGGTTGAGACGTCGGCTGCTACACTACGGGTCCCAGGTTCAATCCCCGGGCAGTACAAGCACTAGTGTGTATGAACATGAACTGAACTGATGAACTGTTTGTAACGGTCTGGGTGTTTTTTATGTATGTATTTACAAAAAATATATAAGTATGTTTATCCGTTGTTTAATACCCATAATACTGGATTCATGCTAAACTTGGAGCTAGATAGGGCTGTGTAAATATCTGTGGATATTTAATTATTTATATTTATTATAATTACTCACTAAAACCCAAGGGTGGCCTAAGCGCATCTGAGAGCAGCGGCTGACTTCCCTTTCGAAAGTCAGCAGCAGCCACCCCGCCCTGTACATTTTCCGCCCTACAATCCACGCAGCTCATTCCCAAACCTCATCCAACAAAGTGTTACGCAAACGATACGCAACTAAAAGGCTTTTGTAATAAGAAATATCCATTTAGACATTGTTCGCTGTGTGAGCGCATAATTGCAATATCGTAAGCTTTACGCGAAATCTATGTTTTTAAACAAGAACGCCCGGCTATTTAGCCGGCATTTGAATACCGTAAATAATAGATTTTTATTGTGTTTCCTGAATAAAATTCGAGCGGATAGGTGATGATCAAATAAAAGTTTTCTTTTTCTATATTTCCTTTTCAACCGTTTGCGGTCCACTGCTGGACATAGGCCTTCCCCCATTTTGCGCCAGATATCCCGGTCCTCCGTTTTCCTCATTCAGCCTCCACCAGCGACCTTTCGCAAGTCATCGGTCCATCGGGCCGGAGGGCGTCCTACGCTACGCTTGCCGAGACGCGGTCTCCACTCCATTCTATATTTCGAGATTTCGAAAACACATTGGTAAGCGGCAGGATTTGAACCTGCACCTCCCAGGTCGGGAGGCAACAGTCCACACTAATTAGCCACCGAAGCTCGAACAAACAACTAATTATTAAAATCACAAATTACATGGCAGCAGTAGATTTACAGTCTGAAGGCCTACCTCAAGTCTTCACAAGCAATAAACATATCAAGCTAAGATAAACGACAGTACCCGTCCATACATCACTATCAGATCTAATTCGAGACCATCAGCAACAAAAGATATCAGGTTTAACCAATGATGTAAAAAGGTATAGATTCGTGATAAGCTCACAAAACAATCGAAAAGAGTGTTCCGAATGCAGCGACAGCACACATACACATATTTCGAATGAGCGTACATTTACCTAAACTTTTGTGTACAAACTGTACTCTCTTCGTTTTTGAGGCACGGATGGCGTATCTACCTTTATATACAGAACTAGCGACCCGCCCCTGCTTCGCACGGTGCAATGTTGATCGTAAAAGGCACGCTCCCGGCTTCCCATCGGCCGGATCGCCGCAACCAACGCAAACGCTACGCACCGCAATTTTTATATATTTAATATCTTCGAAAATGTTCATTTAAATCATATGCTGTAAAGAACTACTTAGATCTTTATCCAACAATGTATTTAAAATATTAAATTGGATAATATACCCCTCCCGCATGCGCACCCCCGCCAATGCGACGCCACTTTGCAACGGGACGCCGTGCAGCAGAATAATATTTAATTTCGCCATAACTTGAAAACCAAACGTCCAATTTTAATCATTCAAAGACCAAATATTATCTACGTAAACTTTTTCTTAGTGATGAAATAATTTATTTGTTAAGGATTATAACATGAGTAAATAAACGCGTTTAATGTAGCCCAAAAAAAAATCAATTTTTTTAAATAAAAAAATGGTTTTTGTGCTTCACCGACATAGGTAGGTATAGTGTGTCGCGGACTTTTTTGTAGATATTAATGAGATCTACACTTAGTTATAACATTTTATAATTCTATATTTATAGTTTAGGCAGAATACGCAAAAAGACTTCTGGTAGTTTTTTTCTGTTTCCTTTTTTGTCCGAAAAACCCAAAATATCTTACGGAACCCTATTTTTTTCAAAATAAAATTTAGCCTATGTTATGCGGGATTAATTTAGCTTTCGAATGGTGAAAGAATTTTTAAATCGGTCCAGTAGTTTTTGAGCCTATTCATTACAACCAAACAAACAAGTTTTCCTCTTTATAATATTAGTGTAGATATCATTGGGTTTAACTGCGTTGGTTGAAGCCAGAAATAATGCGAAAAATATAGGATAAACTGGAATTTAATTATGTACCTAATTGTTAAGCAATAAACTATACGACTAAACGACCCATATAGGGGTATGATTGAGACGTCGTCTATTATACGAAGGGTTCCTGGTTCGATCTCCGGGCAGTACAAACATTTGTGTGTATGAACATGTCTGTTGTTAGTAGTCTGGGTGTTACTATGTAAGATATGTATGTATTTACATAAAAATGTCTAAGTTAGATTATCCGTTGTTTAATTAAGTTTATATAACTAATAAATTTATACTCATTATCATTATTAAGAGCGTCGGTGGCTCAATTGTGTGCTGTTGCCTTCCTACCGGGAGAGCAGGCAGGATCGAATCCCGCCACGTAACAATGTTTTCCGAATTTTCAAATTATATGTACGTTATCCGACGCTCTTCTGCGATAAGATTCAAAAGGTTGTGTGAAGTCGGCCTATCCGCACTGGGCCTGCGTGGACGAGTATACACGTGGTATACAGTGGGAACGTTTAATGAGCTGATGATGATGATGACTCATTATTTAATTGAATTGATCTGGTAATGAAGAAAAGCAAAGCATCAAACATATGATAGATATCAGAGTTAAGTCCCAAAAATTATAAGTCTAAACTAACTCTTACAACCGTACATTTACATATCAAACGTAAACACTGTACCCAAGGCAAACAGTATTTTACGCACGGTAAGAAAAACGGAACCAGTAGATATTTTATATATAGGTAGGATCATTTTTATCGCTACACCCTTCGAATATTAAACAGGCTACTCCCTTTGGTCAGACCATGAAAAGGGCGACTGAACCTTCTCTATACTTTATGTTTGTGAATTTAACCAACGTCTTATAATAATTTCATACACTGATAGTTTGAAAATGCAAATATTGTAATATTTATTGCATCTGGGAGGGTATAGGTTTAAATCCCGCCACGTAACAATATATTTTCGAATTAAAGGTGCGTTTATCCGACTTTGAAACCTGCGTACATTTACGAAGAGGTTGTGCGTGAAGTCGGCCATTCCTCACTGGGCCGCGTGGTCGACTTAGGCCTGTTGACCCTATACGGGTAGACAGGTGTCCATGGGTGGTGACGTATAATGAGCTGATGATGATGATGATTTTTTATTGAATTTATTGTAATAAAATCAGTTTCATTTAAAATATTTGCTTTCAAAAAAATCAAACAGATTTATTTAAAATTGTAAGTTAAGTTACTCCCCGACACAGTAACTATTCAAACATCTTACTCAAAATAAACCAAAGATGAAATGGAACAACAAACGACATACATTTAACATCACTTGAACCGTCTGCTTTTACACTATAAAAAGTTTAAAAGAGTGACTATCGAGTAACTTGCCGGCACTTCTCAAAGATCCTACTTTTTTCAAAGAATCGTTGGTAGAGTCATAAAAAAAATACGTAAATAAATATCCACGGACATTCACACAGCGCCATCTAGCCCCAAACTGAGCATTAGCCTGAAATATGGATACTAAACAACGGATAAACATACTTATATACTATTTTTGTAAATACATATTGTATATAGAAAACGCCCATACCAATACCAACAGACATGTTCATGGAAAGCGAAGCGTAGGCCGACCCCAACCAGATGGACGGATGATCTGGTTAAGGTGACGGGTAGCAGATGGATGTCAACTGCAAGGGATCGGTCCGCGTGGAAATCATTAGGGGAGACCTTCGTTCAGCAGTGGACACAGATGTCTTTTCATTCCGGTGCGTGCGCTCGTGCTGTGCGGACGTCCGACTAGTCCGCGCTCTCGAGCTGCTTGCGCTATCTTGTTTCAAAAGTCATCTACGCGGGAACCGCGGCCGGTACGATACCCACCTAGCGGTGTTAAACGGGTATCAAGCCGGTTAACGCTCCTCGGAGTGGTGCGAACTATTGACGAGTAGTTGCCGGTTAAGTCTTTTTCAAGACTTCTCCGAAATTCGTCCACACGCCGGTACGCTGTCGTAAAGGCAGGGTCTCGTCGAAGTGTGACCATTTGACGGAGGTAGGCATCCTCTCCTCCTGACCAACCTGTTACTCGTACGGTTCACTGTCGGGTGTGTCTCACGACCCTATCCCGAAGGAGTGCCCCGGTGTCCGTACCCCCGGTCCGGGCCGGCCGGTACTTCGTGGGTCAGTTAGAGCCAGGTAACATCCTACGTCCGTCCCAACGTAGGTACACTAGGGTACACATAGGTACACTCAATAAAGGACACACCCCCCCTGCTCACGCAGGGAGGGACCCATTCATTACAATATGGCGCACATATACGTAGTAAGTGTATGTGCGCTCTTTCCTTCAGCGCTTCATTCCTAACGCTCTGGCAGATTACCACTCACATGTCAAAGCCATGCGGGCAACGAAGTCACGGCAAATTCAACCGCCGCATTTCCGAGAGCCCTGCCTGCTCCCGACGTAGAGCACAAACCCGAACAAATGGATTTGCCACTTTGGTAACATCCACCCGCCGCGTCCGATCACGGTTCGACTCCGGGAACCTAAATCTGAGGATTCAGAGTCCACGGAATCGGAAGTCGAGGAGGGTTCACACCCGTCGTCAACGCGAAACGAGCGTAAGTCATCCGGGAAATCGTCTCCCATGCCACCGGCCTAAATCAGCCAAGCCCAACTCTGGCCAACCGCAGACCCGCGTTGCTACCCAACCCAAGCCTCCGAAGGCTTCAGCCAATAGGCACCGCCGCCAATCCACATCAGGACAAGCACCTGTGAACTCGGTTTCCACTGCGCTGAACGCCGAAGCACATAAGCTTCCTTTCATCGAAAGCGCTTCCCAATTCAAAAAAGTCACGATGGCCACCTCCGATGACCACAGGAAGCTGTCCGCGTTCCTCACGAGCGGAAGATAGCTACATACCTATACGCTGGATGAGGAGCGCGAGCTGCGAGTGATCATCAGAGGTGTACCCAAGGAGATCGACGGCGACTCCATTTCGAGGACTTAAGTCCAAAGCCTACGGTAAGGGTAGTCCATAGGCTTTATAAGACGAAACGAAGGCTCCATATATTTTAATTCGTTATTCCAGAAATTCCGCGGCAGGCAAGAGGTCTAATCTACATGTTACGTCCATCTGTAACATCTCAGGTCTCACCATCGAAACCCCTCGCAAACGGGGCGCCCCGGGCAGTGTCACCGCTGCACACTTTAACGGTCATTCCACTAGGAACTGTTTTGCCCGCCCTTAGGTTGCGTAAAGTGCCTCGGCGATCACGGCACTACAGATTGTCCTCCGGGTAAGGAGACAGCGACCGAACCGCCCAGTTGTGTCTTGTGTGGCACCCAAGGACATACGCAACTACGCGGATGTCTAGGGCTCCAAAAGAGACCATGCTGGACCGGTGACTCGCCGTCCCCTCACCAGCACCGACCTCAGAGGCTCCGGACAGCCTTCCCGCGTCCGCTCCTGCGACGCTGTCGCATCCGCGACACCCGTCAAACCCGTAGGTCCCCTTCGTAGGGCGTTCTCCGAGGTGGTTTCGCAGCTCACTGTAGCGTTTTTAATGCGTACGGCATAAGAAACCAAACGGAGGACATCACCATCTTTCTCCAAACGCATCAAATCGACATCCTTCTAGTACAGGAAACGCTCTTAAAGCCATCACTGCGTAGTCCGCGTATCGCAAACTACAACGTCGTACGAAACGATAGGGCCACCCACGGGGGTGGCACGTTGATACTCTATAAACGTTCGTTACATTGCATGCCCTTAGATCCCCCGACACTTACTAACCTGGAAGTTTCAGTCTGTCGTCTCGCGATGACAGGTCACGAAGCAATCACGTTAGTATCGGTTTACTTACCACCGGACAAACAGCCACTGAAAAGCGATTTTGAGGCATTGCTTGCTATGGGAAACGCCGTCATTTTTGGTGGCGACTTCAATAGCAAGCATACTCAGTGGTGTTGCACAACGACCACGCCGAATGGTAGGAAGTTGAGCAAGATTGCTGAGGATCTCAACCTCGATATTTTGGTGCCGCTGGAACCTACCCATTATCCCGCGAATATTAACCACCGTCCCGACATTTTGGATATGGCCATTCTAAAGAACATCAGCCTCCGGCTATGTTCTATAGAAACGGTACATGAACTAACTTCAGATCATCGACCCGTCATTCTTCAGTTAGGCAACCCAGTAGACGCCGCGGAACCCAGGAAGACAGTTCTGGACTGGAACAAGCTTGCGACCAACATCCGAGCCTGTAACAGTGCACAACTGGACGCTATACCCGATAGGATCGTCACGGTCGACGATACAAACGTCGCGATCGATTCTCTAACAAATCACATCTCAGAGGTAATAGTTCAATCGTCTAGGCAGGTTCCAGTGATGGCTAACCATCGCTGGAGGCTGCCTGACGATGCTAGGGATCTTCTTAGGGCCAAGAACGCCGCCACGCGCGCTTACGACACCTATCCCACTGACACCAACAGGGCCCACTTGCGCTCCTTACAGCGTGCTGTCAAGGAGCGCATGAGGGAGCTGCGGGGCGATCAGTGGGGACGACTACTTAGGGAAATCTCGCCTTCACACCAAGCTTACTGGAAGTTGGCGAGATCGGCAAAATCCGACACCATCGCCGCGACACCACCACTGGTTAGGCCCGATAGTTCCATTGCCTTCGAGGACGGCGACAAGGCAGAGTGCCTGGCTGCCAGCCTCGAAGAGCAATGCAGTCCTAGTATAATTCCGGTCGACCCTGTCCATCTCGCCACGGTGGACAGCGAAGTTACGCGTCTCTCCTCTCTGCCACTGAATGTCGATCTTCCGCCGACCACCGTCGACGAAGTGACAACAATCATTCGGCAATTTCGTCCCGGTAAGGCTCCAGGCCTCGATGGTATCACCAATCGAGTACTGAAGTTCTTACCCGCGCATTTGATTTTACTACTGTAACCATTTTTAACGCGGCCATGGCAAACGCTGTATTTCCCAGCGCGTGGAAAGAAGCGATTGTCATAGGCATCCGAAACCAGGGAAAGACCGCAAACATCCAACAAGCTATAGGCCCATTAGTCTCCTCAAGACTATGGGCAAAATTTATGAACGGTTATTAGCTATTCGCCTTAGGAACTTTGTTTTCTCCAACGGCCTTCTCATCAACGAACAATTCGGCTTTAGAGCCGGCCATTCGTGCGTTCAGCAGGTACACCGCTTGACCGAACATGTCCTAGATGGTCTCAATAGACCAAAACCGGTGCCCACGGGGCTTTATTTTTCGACGTAGCAAAGGCTTTCGACAAAGTTTGGCATAACGGCTTATTATTCAAGCTATACACGCTAGGCATTCCCGACAGGCTCGTGCGCATCATACGAGACTTTTTGTCGAACCGCACATTTCGCTACCGGGTAGAAGGAACCCTCTCTTCACCGCACCCAGTTAGAGCCGGAGTCCCGCAAGGCTCCGTATTATCGCCACTTTTGTTCTCGTTGTACGTCAACGACATTCCGAAACATGCAGCCGCGCAGTTAGCCCTATTTGCGGACGACACCGCTATCTACTACTCAGATCGCAACAAAGGTCGCATTTCTCGCGTACTACAATCTGCCGCTAACACCTTAGGAGATTGGTTTAGGAAATGGCGTATCGAGGTGAACCCCGAGAAAAGTGCAGCAATGCTCTTTTCACGGGGGCCCATCGCGAGATCTGCCAAGAAACTTAGCCGAAGCACAGTACGCGACCTCAAACAGATCACTCTTTTTGGCCAACCGATCCCCTGGGAGAAGAAGGTCAAATACTTAGGCGTCATCTTAGATAGGGGACTTTCGTTCGCACAACACATTAGGACAGTCAGGAACAGAGCTGCCTTCTTCCAAGGCAGGCTTTATCATCTCATAGGTAGGAAGAGTAAAATGTCACTTAGAAATAAGTTGACAATTTACAAAGCTTGCATTCGACCCGTCATGACGTACGCTAGTGTCGTCTTCGCACACGTAGCTCCCTCATTGTTGAATCGCCTTCAGCGAATTCAAAACAAAGTTCTACGCGCCGCGGCAAACTCTCCCTGGTATATTAGGAACATCGACCTACATAGGGACCTCGACATTCCCTCTATTAAGTCATTCATGAAAGAAGCGTCCCGTCGCTTCTTCGATAACGCGTCCAGTCACATCAACCCGCTCGTTGCCCAAGCGGCAAACTATCTGCCCATGAAGGGTGTTCGATTAAACATCGCCGACCGAGGCACATATTACTCGACCCAGATGACACTATCACAGAGGCCAACGCGCCTTTCACTCACACTCAGCACACTGTACATCGTACACGAACACTAGGACACCGCATCCGCCGGCGGACGCGTGATTCCCAATCCTCACAGCGTCTCACTGCGTCATATTCCTCCCTCGTCCGAGGGACGGCACTAAGTCGAGGTTCGAGCCCTAGTGGGCGCCCTTAGTGGCCGTCCTTCTTCTCCTACTTCGATAGGTATCCGGAAGCGGTCTCGTGCCGCGACCGGAGCCAATCATCGGCTGAGCTAGGCTCGCCATTTTCATCCGGTGACGTCGTTAAGGCCATCTGCGGCCAACAACAAAATCCTTTCCAAAAAAAAAAAAAAAAGCAGTGACATAATTAGGCTGTAATGATGATGATGATGAATATATATTCGACACATCTCAACTGAATAAACTTTTCATTTTCATTACACCAGATGGGTCGTCATTGACGATTCAAAAGTATTTGTAAGAGATTTATTTGAATATAGGTATTGTGAGAATTAAACGTCCATACGATTTATCTTATGGTAAGTGACACTCCAACCCATAAATATTAGTAAGATTAGAGGCCTTTTAAAAATAACAACAAAATACAAAGCCACGTGAAGGACAAAGTTAAACGCAGGGCAATGTTTTGGGCTTCTTATTATTTTTAGCGCAAATGAAGTACCCGTAGCAGTCGATCGATCTCTGCTAAAAATAATATTGAAAAACTGAGTACAGAAAGGTTCTTGCCTGTTTTAATAAACATCGAAAGGTCATTCTAGTATTTGTTAGTTTACGTCAGTTTTTGGTTCCTACCGATCTATTTTAGGTGTTGATGTAACGAACAGTACTATTTTTTCACATAGTGTAAAAATATTATGTATATATGTATGTTTTAGGCCAACAATAAATCTTTATACTATACCCATGGGCACATAAAAAAATATAAGGACGGACTGACATTAATACATAAAATGTGTCTCTCAAATGACAGCAGCTGATGTCATATTCCTAACATAATCTATGGACTGATGCGCGAAATGTGTTAATGTTTTGTGGTTTTCAATACAAAAACTGGCCGAATTTTGACACAATTTTGTTGTTAGCGAGACTCCGTCCGTATTTTTTATATGTTTATGGCTATACCATGTTATCTTTAGAGGAACAGTTTCGTAACCCTACATGGGACTTTTGAAGGTGGTACCTTCAAAAGTCCCATGTAAGGTTACGAAGTAGCAGTGGCAGATAACATCCCGCAAAATAATAGTGCACTGTAGCTAGTGAAATCACAGGGTATAAGAGACCATACATTTGTTGACTCGGGTGATGAGCGCGGTGCGGCATTGGTGACTGTTTATCAGTTGTTGGTGTCATTCAATGCCGCTTTGTCATGGTCAGGCGAATTACTTACCAGCAGGTGACCGTCCGGACCGTCCGTCCGTCGAACGTCCGAACTTCATAACATAAAAAATCTTAAATCCAATTTCTAACAGCGGAGCTTACGTTTAATTTGAAAACCGTTATCTAACAAACATTGGATACTAATCTTCCAGCTTCCTACCTGTTTTAAGGTATTTTGATAAAGATGAATGCCATTTTACTGCAGGCAGCCGGACATGCTTGCACCTCGCATTCCGGAACGCTTGGCGCCAGGAAGGGCTGCAAACACCCCATTTCCCAGCCACTCCCTAGGTTGCGATGTAAATAATTTCATTTTCTATTATAAAATGAATTTTCAAACTGTTTGCTGTATTGGATCACTAAAGTCACTTTGAGGGCAATAGCGCGAGTTATGCTTGGACTTTTAGGATAAACTCAGAAATGATGTTTTCCGTAAGATAACTAAAGTTACTGACTTAGTTCGAGGGTCAGCAAGTTGAAAACGCAGTGGGCTGGTCATGTATATATCGTAGAACCAATTGCCGCTGGGGCCGAAGAGTTCTGGAGTGGAAGCCGTGTCTTGGCAAGCGTAGCAGAAGACGCCTTCCGATACTGAACCAACGCTGGTTTTCTGCCATTTACGATACCCGAGGGAAGAAAGGGGTGGTCACGTGGTTGTAATCTGCCATCAACACAACAAGGGCAAGTTAAATAATTTCCACTGACATTCATATAGCACCATCCAGTCCCAAACTAAGCATTTAGCCTGTATGAGTACTTAACAAGGGATACACATACACAATATTTTTTTTATTACATACTTATTATACATAGAAAACACTCATACCAATATAAACAGACATGTTCATGCACACAAATGTTTGTACTGTCCGGGGATCGAACCCGGAACCCTTGGTGTAGACAATGTAGTAGCCGAGACGTCCCAACCAATGACATCAAATAGGTTGTCAAGATAAAGGAAGATAAGGGTTGTCAAATCTCTAATGTTGAAAATCGTTGAAAGCCTTTGTCCAGCAGTAAACAACAGATGTCTGTAGTATTAGTGAAGCACATGTTTAAAGTACAAAATGTTAGGTACATTTGTATCCTTGAACGATTTTGTCTAAGCCCCGGTCGACATGAATAATTCACACACTTACTAAACACTCGCTCGCTCCAGAACATTCCAGAACTTGGGACATCATGTTTGAGTTGTTGTAATGTCGCGACGGCTTGGCGGAATGCCGCCATCCATACTAATATTATAAATGCGAAAGTAACTGTGTCTATCTGTTACACTTTCACGCCTAAATAGCTGAACGGCTTTTGATCAAATTTGATATGGTGATAGATGGTATCCTGGAAACGGACATAGGTTAGTTATTATGGTTCCGTAGCCAAATGGCAAAAAACGGATCATTTTTGTCCAAAACTATTAGCACTACACTATTCAAACTTTGTAGGTACATATATACATTCTGTGAACCGCTATAAGGAACCCTTAAAAACAGATAATGTTTATTCACACAACTTATTGTACCGCCCGAGTATCGAACTGGGGATCCTTAGTGTCGCAGCCAACGACACTACAGCCTACTAGACTCCTAATGCAAGGCAAATACTTTCAGAAAACACGTTAGACTTATACGTCTTACTCAAGATACCGATCGCGTAATCTCTCTTAGTATCGACCAAATCCGTGACCCGTCTACATCTCTCGTGTTCATTACAAAATAACATACGAAAGAGCCGAAACATGGCTTCCTGTACAACGAAATGGTGTAAAAAATGTAGACAATTATTTAAATTAAAACAGACGGCATAACTTTTCTTAGGAAAGCCAATTTCAAGATTATTATGGTCAAGAATCAATTTATTCAAAGATCAAATTACGCTGGACTGAATTCGTAACCATGGCATTTGTTTATCAGTACATCCCTTTCTTTCCAATGTAAATAAAGAGTGCTTAACCTTTCTTTCATTAGTGTCACGCGTTACTAGGGCTGTGACATTACTAGTGGGATTTAGATAACGGGTAATATAAGAGTGCGTAATAGACTTTTACTTTAACTTTAGTTGTTGCAACTCATATCGGTAGGTACAATTATTTTAATATAGTTATAAGTATTGAATGTAAACTTTTTATTTATAAATATATTCCACATATTCCAAAACACATGAAATTAATCTGTAAAAGTTATTAATTTTACTGTTGCAACTAACATTAGTACTTTGCGAGATTCATCGGCCCACGCACCGCACGACTCCAAAATCGAGGCGCTTCTACAGCCTAAACGATTATAGATAGCTAGATCCTGTTTGTTGCTTTATTTTGTTTGCTAATGTTGGCTTATTCAATACCGAGAGAGACCTTTTCTTTCACCATCTTCTAATCTTTTTTTTGACAGTTATTTTAACACTAATTAAATCACATAAAGCGTCGGTGGCTCAATGGTGTGGACTGTTGCCCTTCTACCAGGAGGGCTGAGGATCAAATCCCGCCACGTACCAATATATTTACGAATTCTCGAAATATATGTACGTTATCCGACGCTCTTACTGTGAAGGCAAACATCGTGAGGAAACCTTCTTGCACGCCTGCGAAGAGATTCAAAGGTTGTGTGTGAAGTCGGCCAATCAACACAAGGCCCGGGTGAACGACTACGGCCTAAACACCCTTACGTATAGGCTCGTACCCCTTGGTGGGTACGTTTAATAAGCTGATAATCATGATGAATCCATTTTAAGGATAATTTCAAAAAAATCCTTCAAATAATTTGCATTGATAAATTACATAATGAATTTATTCTTCATAATATCCTTTAGAATAAAATAAGCACTGGTATATCTTTTCTATACTTCCCATCACTAGTTGTCATCCATGTAATGGCGGGAATTTGAATCGGCGAATCAGCATGCATATTTTCCTCTCTTCCCGCTTCGGGGCATTGTCAGAATTATTTATTGCGAGAAATTCAAACATTAAGCGTCTAGTAGGGTAGTGGTCGTTGGTCGCAGCCAATGATTCAACTGACCATTACTAAAATCGACAGTTGGTAGCACTCAATTAAATACTGAAAACAGTTTACAGAGAAAGTTAGTGCCAATGAATACAACCCTGAAATGTGGTTTACAAACTACTGAAAACTTATAATTGAAAACTAACTGGAGTTACAGTTTTGGCTGAACAGTATCGCTATTGGGGGTCGAGTGGGGACTTGATTCAGAAAGCGATACAATCTAATGTATACTAGCCTTTACCCGCGGCTTGGCTCACGTTAACTTCGGGGTAACATAGTGCTTCTTACTTGATTTAATACTGAAAGGTTTAAATAATGTATAAGACAAGCATGAAGATAGTATGTACCTTAGATCAATAACACAAAATGCATAATTAAGAAGAAATATCAAACAAAAATGACCGAGCTGTAAAACACATAGGCATTGTTATGGTTATAACATAAAATAATAAATAAATACAAATAAATATCCACAGACATTCACACAGCGCCATCTAGCCCTAAATTAAGAGTGAAGCCTGTATTATGGGTACTTAACAACGGATAAACATACTAATATACATTTTTTTTGTAAAAACATACATATTATACCTAGAAAACACCCAGACCATAACAAACAAACATGTGCACCCAAATGTTTGTACTGCCCGGGGATCGAACCCGGAACCCTTGGTGTTGCAGTCGACGTCTCAACCGCATCACCAAATGGGTCGTCAAAAATAACATTAAAATTATTTATTTCAATTTTGACCTTAAAACGTCACTAACAGGGCTCAAATCAAAAGCACGACCTCGAACGGCGGAGTCATAATGACTTGTAAAATGGGAATGAAAACGCGATTGACAGAATTTTGCCGCGGAAATAAAAATAAAAAATTGTTGCCTAGATATGTACCTATTTTTTATCTACCTTAAAAACTGCATAAAGTAATTATTATTACATAAATGTTCACCAGTAATTACCTTCAAACAGACAGACAACGGCCTGTAATCCAACAGTCGTTAGGCATGCACTATCCAAGCGATTACACTGGCAGAAATTACAGGGGATAAGCCGCCTCAACGTTCAAGCTGCGATAGATAACACGTAATTAAGGGGTAACATTTTTCCTTGGCCATTCTTGTGAGATAAGTCAGGGTTTTTTTAATCTTTTCTTAAGTTATTTAGCAAGGTATTAACTTTGGAAAGCCCCGTCCTCAGCCTATAACGGCCTTATGCAGGGCACAGGCCTTCCTACTTGGCTACGGGGAGATTGGACTGTTACAATTGTGTTAACGACTATCATCCTAAACATTGTAGCTGGGACCAACGAATTAACATCCCCTCCGAAGCCCTGAATCATCTTTCTTGATTCTTCTTCAAAAACTAAATCAAATCAAATATTATTTATTTCATTAAAAACCAATAAATAAACATGACAAGCTAAAATTTGACAAAGGTCTGAAAATTCGCATTTTGTTAATTGGGTATTCGACACCACTGATCGTTGACGAACTTTTTATGAACTGGCAAAAAGGAACGTTTCGATATATTTTGTATGAGATTATTAAAATGTGACGTCATTGCTCACTATCATCAATTGACTTATTTAATGGTTTAGTGTATTTAAAAATACAATATTGCAAATAAACAAAAGTGATCAATGAAACGACATATAAAATAAGGTGCGCTTTTGTAAAAATAGGGTTTGGTATTTTATTGCAGATGGTGGGAATACCGAATTTAGCTAAATAAACTGTTGCATTTCCACCGATTTCCAGTAGTGGTAGTATCTCTTCTGTGATGGCCGTTGGAGCAGACGAGTTCTGGAGTGGAGACCGTGTCTTGGCAAGCGTAGCGTAGGACGCCCTCCGGCCCGATGGACCGACGACTTGCGAAAGCTCGCTGGTGGAGGCTGGATGAGGAAAGCGAAGGACCGAGATATCTGGCATAAAATACGGGAGACCCAAGTCCAGCAGTGGACAGGAAAGATTAGAGAGTTTTTTCCATCAAAATAAAACCAAATCTCGCCGTTCAGGCTTGAACAGAAACTTTTAAATCTTCTTCTATAAAAATGTTACAATGTAAATTATTACAGATTTTATACCTGGAGGGACGCAACTTACTTGCAATTACGTATACAGGTTGTTTTATGGTTAGTAAGCATCTTTACTAGCTCATATACTACCTGATATTGGACGTATAAACCCTACCTAGCCGTTACTACGACACAAAGTTGATATTGCATCTGTGAAAGCAATGAAAAAAATCGAATGTGGTTACAAGATTTGCATTAATTGAGACCTGCCACGTGTCTTTAAATTATCGTTTAACATGCAACAATCCTAATTTGTAACTTATGTTATACAGGTATTTACCATAACAAACACGAACAAACATTGAAATGACAACTTTTAATATTTATTTTATCATAATTCATCATCATCATCATCAGCTCATTAAACGTCCCTACCGAGGGGCACGAGCCTACCCGTATAGGGTGATTAGGCCTTAGTCGTCCACGCGGGCCCAGTGCGGATTGGACGACTTCACACACAACCTTCGAATCTCTTCGCAGGCGTGCATGAAGGTTTCCTCACAATATTTCCTTCACCGTAAGATCATAATTACGTCATCAAAATTAGGCATTGCAAAAGAAATTATTAAGCAATAGAATAAAAAGCCAATTTTCAAGACTAAAGCTACAAAATGTATGCCACTCGGTGGGGACGTATAGTGAGCTGATGATGATGATGAATAGTGTTCGATGACCCATTCCTTCGTTTCAATCGTTGCTTAACTTCATCGTCATCCGAACTTGTGTCGCTACTCCATTGAGAATTATTAAATATTGAAAAATTAGAGTTCGGGGATAGCTAGCGAAAGATTAACAATCGCTAATGAGGTTGGAATTAGGAGCGAGGAATGCCTTTAAACTCGTTATGACGAGCGTTTCCTTGAGTAATTAATCCAAATACTCATAATTGTCGTCAATTTCAGACATTAACTTCAAACTTAACGGTTAGACTAAATAAATATAAAATTGGTAAAATTTGAAAATGTCATCAAATTTCATTTTCGAAATATCTTTTATTAGTTTGTGTATTCATGTTTTCCTTAGTATTAAAATCAAAAATCTTTAGTATTTTTTTTAGTCTAAAATCTAAGATCGACAGAATTGCTTCGTTGCCTTAAGGAAAGCATTTCAAACACCCAAACTCAAGTGGCTATATTATTCAGATAATCGGCGAGGTAGCACGGTAGAACGCTTTCATGGGCCGCATAATTCGCCGTCATCGAATCATTATTCGTCGTGAATATTGATGAGGGTCGACCCTCCGAGGTGCTTGAGGTACAATCGACTTGCGGAAACAACCTGATAATCAATTTTATAATTACACGTAAGTCCCGAGGGACCATTGAACCCATTTTGTTTTATTTTTACTAATCGTACATAGAAGGCATAGAAGTGTCTGTTGATAAAAGCACGGGTACACTACTATGTCATTATGACATGTGATGAGCGACGTGATTATGAATGAAAATTATGCACAAACGTCGCAATGAACAGACTTTTGTTGCGGCCACTTTTTGAATGGTTAGTTTATTTTTATCCAAAGGTTTAACCGCCCAATTGAACCCCTGCTTTTCCACAGTATACAGTAATTTTAAATCATTACAGCTCTTGGAACAAATAATATTCATTACCTGTATAAGAGGGCAAAATTGGAGCTTTTTATATAAATGCTCCTCAATCTAGCGAGGTTGAGTTTCGAAGATGGCGGCTTAACTTAAGGGGGCTTACAGACGAGCGATACCGACCGTATAACTTCACATGAATTATCCCTTCAGTAGTAGTACGTACTAAGAGCGTTAGTGATTCATTGGTATGGACTGTTGCCTTTTAATCTGGAGGGTGCATGTTCTAAGTTATGTTAATATTAAACCAGGTATAAACATACTTATACATACACATTTTGTTTGTAAATATGTACATACATATTACACATAGAAAACATCCAGACCAATGTAAACAGACTTATCGCACACACATGTTAATACCACCCGGGGATGAACCCGACGAAAGCTGACGTCTTAACCTTTACACCAGATGGATCGTCTACTATGCAACTGATAAAATCACTTATTTTTTCGTAAATACAGACAGACATTTCTTGCACACAAATGTTCGTATTGCCCGGAGATCGAACCTGAGACCCTTGGTGAAATAGACAACGTCTCAACCATTACACGAGATGGGTCGTCAATCGCCGAAACACAACATTATGACATATGACCTGTCTGTTTTCTTCAAGCCATGGTATCGCCCGGTCGATCCGACCTATTCATCCGAAAGCATCGCTCTCCTACACATATTTGTACAGAACAGTACATTGTCGTCAGTCTGTAGCCGCCCTAAAGTTGACAGGCATTTCTATCCAAATAACATAGTCGTGACGTTGACAAATGTTGACTTTCACGTACTGTTTGTGTATCGAGCAACTTAACGGTTACCGTGAGGTATTAGGGCGTGAAATCAATGATATTCTGTATGTATAAAGGTAGATACGCCATCAGTGCCACAAAAACGAAACTCCAAAGAGAATACAGTTGTAAGCTCTTTGTTTAGGTAAATGTACGCTCATTCAAAATATGCGTATGTGTGCTGTCGCTGCATGCGGAACACTTTTTTCGAATGTTTTGTGAGCATATCACGAATCTATACTTTTTACATCATTGGCTGAAATCACTGAACCGTAAGATAGATATGTTGTAACAATCACAGAGCCTCTGTCGTCACAGATTCGGGGATCGTTAGTTCAAATCCCGCGGGAAAACCGCATAAATGCATGTAAGAAATATATAATAACAATGGAAAAACACATTTTTTCGTCACACTATTTTTTGCCCTGGTTGCATTGCATCTCATTATCATTTTAATTGCTCTTGCTAGGGCAATTTTAGCATCACATACGATCTTCTTTTCAGAACTTCAATAGCAATTTGAATTTCGTTTCATGTCTTCTTTCCAATTGTAATTTTGTTTGGGAAACGGCAAGGTGTGATTCGAATCCGTTTGTTCAAAGAGCTCCCGTGGGAATAGTGATGGAATACTATCCAATTGTAAGTTTTATTGCTAAAATGTTTCAAGTTTTCTCAGCCACTGATGGCTTATATCACAGATTTCCCAATACAGGAGATGGGGCAAGCCGCGTTTAAAGTGCGACAAATGTAAGCTCAACGAGCATACACTGGCTGCCAGTTTACGCTCTGTGAGACGAGAGACAAGACGCACGAATATTAGAAGAAATTACCGTTTTTTTACTGTGCAATTGTAACATGCCATCATCGCAATGAATCAGTAAATTTACCAAGTAATAGAATAACTTTTCACAGGTAAGAACCGAAAAGAAATTGCGACACTGGGACTGCCTATAAACTTGGCGGCTTGTCCAGTCTAATTGTATATTCGGATGTCTGTGGCTTATATACACAAACGGGAAAATGCGTGACACGTAGTTTGATCTCTTGTAGTGATAAGGCTGCCTCTGCCTGCTAAATGCTTTTTTTATGTTACGAAGCGAATAGGACGGTCAGGACACTCACTTGAAGGAAAGTGATACGCCTGACCATTACAGAATGGCATTGAAGGAGACGTTCAACTAACAGACAGTTATTATTTTCCACCAAAGCTGCACTGCGCCTGTTACCGGAGGCAACGGATGTTAGGTATCTTATACCCAGTAATTTTACTAGCTATAGTACCCTCGAGCGTCGATGGCTCAATGGTGTGGACTGTTGCCCTCCTACCGGGAGAGCTGAGGTTCAAATCCTGCCACGTACCAATGTGTTTTCGAATTTTCGAAAATATATGTACGTTATCCAACGCTCTTAAGGAGAAGGAAAACATCGTGAGGAAAACTGCGCACGCCTGCAAAAAGATTCAAAGGTTGTGCGTGAAACCGTAAAACCCGCACTGGGCCCGCATGGACGACTTAGGCCTCATCGCCCTATACGGGTAGGCTCGAATGATAGTACCCTCATCCTGAAACACAAAAGTACATAGCACTCTTATTTCACGGACTCAGTATCGTGTCTGCCACCTAGTGAAGCCATGTTTATTGGGTTTTAGCAACGAATAAGTATTTGATATTGATGATATTAAAGACAAAATCATACTTTCACTAAAACAATAGCACATAAGATCCAGCTGGAAGATCCAGCCAAGTCAACATCGCATCCCTATCGTATTTGAAATTATTATCAGGTGAATATTTGGGATCGTGAGGGCGCAAGGTCATATCCAGTCATGAGCCTACTAATATATATATTAATGTTGGGACTTTGAACTGAAACCCATCAATCAGACCAGTTCGAACTAATATTTATATCTATTGAAAATCACCCGTCCCTGGAGCCTTTAAAAAGAGCTTATTGCCATTTACCTTTAAAATTCTAATGCTAGCATAACATGCCCTCAAATGCAATGACAATACTTAATGAGAGTGAATTATATTTCCATTTCGTATTTTTTCTGTGATTAGTATTATACTAATAGGTCATAAAACGTATTTGTTGAGCCTCTAAAATCATCACCATCATCATTACAGCCTTTAATATCCACTTCCGAAAAGGCCTCCTCCCATGGTTTCATGCAAAATGAAAATTGAAAAATATTTCGTTTTCTTAGTGCATTAACGATATTCATTGTAATAATGAAAATAATGATATTATAATAAATTAATTTAAGTACAAAAATATGTAAATCTATAAACTAAAAAACCTACAAAACGTAAAATAGGTGTCCCAGATCGCAAATTATTCACTGTAATTACAAATGAATGTAGTAAGACGACCAATCAACTAAATCCGATCCAACGAAAGAAAATCACCGGAAGCATCACAACCGTATAATCACATTATAGTGTGTTTGCGGACAATTCCGCATCTTTCCGGAACTTCCGCAACTTTCCCACGAGTGTCGGATCTCGAATGAGATTGGATTTTTCCCCGCGAATCGAGTTTCTTTGAGTACAAGTTTGCTCTACTCATATCCGGAATTCGGTGTTCGGATGAATAGATACGTATTGGCATGTGGACTGAAGATCCAGTAGCCGATGACACTTGATTTGTCAATAATATAGTTGTATGGTAGGAAGTTTTTAACAATAATACACTTTATTTAGGCAAATTGCAGCAAAAGAGAAAAGATAATAAATCAATGTTTAATCCAAAACTACGATACGAATTCGCGGATAATGAAGAAAATTATTGTATCTATGATATATATATTTTTAATTATGATGGACTTGCTCTTGAGCACAGACTATCCTAATGGAAGAGACGTGCTCTAAGATGAAGCGAGCTTGCCCAGAAAAAGCCTATTCACTCGTTTTCTAAATGCCACGGGGTTGTATGTGGCCGGAAACATTTTTGATTTAAAAAATACCTTGATTAAAATAGGAATAAGCAAAGTTGAAAATATTATTTATATATGTTTGTAATTTATATTATTTATCATTATTTGTGGCGCTTTATAAAAAAATATTATGGCAATCGTCATTAAAAAATGTGTATTGCCATATTCTCAAAGTTGTTTGGAGAAGATTTCCATATTCAGATAGGCCACCTATGGGTACTTTCTATTTCATTTTAAGTGTCAGCAGGTCCTTTAACTATCTTATTTAGCAGTTATTTTAATCACAATAGTTTCACTTTCAAAATAACCGGATTGAAGTAGTACAACAAGGACTCCACATCAGCTAGCTTCCACAAAGCCATCGTTCGAAGACAGTGACACACTCTTCAAGCACTTGAACAGCATACGATACCTAACGAGATGTCACTCCAAATATATGCCCCGATACTGTCGACCCCGATAGCTTGAAATTCCTTTATGAAATTCTCGCTCGATACTAGCTGTACCTACGAGCATAACGTATAACGATTGTAATTTACCATCGTGGAATGTATCAAAATACTACACTCGAAAATATGTAGGTATATTCAAGGGCAGTAAAACACAATACACAGCTGAAACATGGACACTGACTGCGGGATTGGTTCACAAGTTCTAAGACACTCAAAGTCTTGGGGCTTTCTTAGGATAAATCATTAATTTTGATTCCTGTAAGAGAACTAAAATACATAGCTCGCTTGATCAGCAAGTTGAAGTGGCAGTGGGCTCGTCACGTTTGTTGCAAATTACCGTTGGAGCAAACGAGTTCTGAAGTGGAGACCGTGCATTGGGAAGCGTGACGAAGGATGCCCTCCAGACCTTTGGACCGAGGACTTGTAAAAGTTCGCTGGTGGAGTCTAGATCTAATCTAAAAAATGGGATATACCTTTGTCCATAGTGGACTGCAATATTTCGGATACTATCTTGATATCAAAGTTAAAACCAGCCATTATATTAAAAAGAAGTATCGGTAAATTAGAAAATTAACGAAAATCGATTTAACTTAGTCGTAGCATTTAGTCAACGTGTACTGCCGTCTTCACAAATAAAACTCCAGTGTAGGACGGCGCGAAATCGCGAATACCTTTCGCCCTTATCGAGTGAGACGTTGAAGGTGGTCTGAAGGTGTGTGTAGGGCAACGGTTCCCAAACTGTACTTTTTCCTTCATACAGTTGCACTTGTGTAAGTAAGAAACAAATAATGTATTGAACTTTTTTACTAAACATTGAAATTCGTTAGAGAAATCTTTCTTTGTTCATAGTGAAAACGTACAAAAGCCTTATGTGTGTTTATTCAATATTCTGAGGTTGTACGAACGAAATTGCAATGTGCAATGAGGTCCCCTTTTGTAGGTATTTTATTGGTTAGGTTTATTTAGATTTGCATGAAATAATTCATGATCAAAATGCGTCGATGGCTCATTGGTGTGAACTGTTGCCTTCCGATTCAGAGGGTGCGGGTTCAAATCCCGTGCCCGTAACAATATCTTTTAAGAATTTTATAAATGCGTTTATCCGAGGCTCTTGCGCTGAAGGAAATCATCGTGACGAAACCTACGACAACTTGCGAGGAGATTCAAAGGTTGTGCGCGTTGATACGTATATCCGACGCTTATACAGTAAGAAAAACATTGTGAGAATATCTGCGTACGCCTACGAAGAATTCAAAGGTATTGCGTGAAGTCGGCCAATCCGCATTGGCCCGTGGACGATTAAGGACTATACGCCCTTTACGGGTAGGCTCGTGCCCCTCGTGGGGGCGATTTATAAGCTGATGATGATGTTGAATTTATCATCAGCCTATAACATCCTTATGCAGGACAAAGCCTTCCCATTTTGGAACCTAAACATAAGAATTTAAATAAAGATGTATTATTGTTTTTACTATACAAACTGGTGTCTATTGTTACTACGACAAAATGTATACCTCAGATAAGTTTGAGAACCCCAGTATGGACAATGTACTTTGATTTCAATAAAAGCTTTAACCAATTTTACCCAAAATAATGGGAGGTAACTATCGATTATATATATTAAGCGATTAAACGCTTCGTCGGAGTATGAGCAATTTTATATTATCTTCGCAGAAAGCAAGATTACTTTGACACAGAACAAAACTCCATGCATTGGACATTATAAGTTAATACAAAGATGTATTAACACATATAATGTGTCCCCGAATCAAATAGCAATTTTGTATCCTATTTTAGTGATATGAACTAAAAATATGCAATCAAACAATTGTAAACAAATAAATTACATACTATGATGAAACGTAATTCTGGATTGTATTCCTTTAGTTCGCTGCGGTTTTTTCACCATACAAACACAAGCTAACACAATTTAAAGAGCTTAAGCTAAAAACAACTTAAGCTACACTATGCAAACTGGGCCCGCGTGGTAACTTATGGTCTAAATGCACCATTGCTATTACCAAAGTTGCCACTTAGCCTTTTGTTGCTGATCTAGCACTTTTTAGTATAGCGGTGAACTCCTTTATTAACGATTTAGCCGAAAAGAGCATTAGCTCTTTTACACATGTCTTGAAAATATTACCAAATTATGAAGATTCGAATGCTTACATGTACTTTTTGCATATATAACCCGGCTCATGACATCTTTTGAGCATTTTTAGAACAGAAAATTCTTTCACGCTCAATCTAGCCCTTTCCACCGTCTTTAACTTCTCAAAAAGCCCTTTTTCTTAAACAGAGGTGGCAACACTGCTTTATGTGTGAAAGGCTTGGCCTGCAGGGCGACGTTATATGCTGACATACAATGATGTAAAAAAGTATGGATCGTGATATGCTCACAAAACAATCGAAAAAATTGTTCCGAATGCAATGAGTATAATAATATAATAAAATTTCTCTCACACAGTTTAAATAATAAATAATAAAATATAATAATAAATAAATAAATATCCACTGACACTCACACAGCGCCATCTATCTATCCATCTATCTATCTATCTAGCGTTAAGCCTGTATTATGGGTACTAAACAACGGATAAACATACATATATACATTTTTTTTTTGTAAATACATACATATTATGCGTGTGTGTGTTTGTTTGTGTTGTAACATCATGTGACAAATGCTGCATAATGGAATAGTGTTTAGGAGACCACCATTAAAATTTCTTCAGTTTTGACATAGTCAAGGGATTTGAGCCATTGGTAATTGATTTTTTACATCCCAATCTCGTCATCGGATATATATTTAAAATTTTATTTATCTACACTAATATTATAAACAGGAAAACTTTGTTTTGTTTGGTTGTAATGAATAGGCTCAAAACTACTGGACCGATTTTAAAAATTCTTTCACCATTCGAAAGCTAAATTAATCCCGCATAACATAGGCTAAATTTTATTTTGAAAAAAAAATAGGGTTCCTTAAGATATTTTGGGTTTCGGACAAAAAGGAAAAAAACTACCAGAAAAGTTGCTTTTTTGCGTATTCTGCCTAAACTATAAAAGATAGAACTATAAAACGTTCTAACTAAGTGTAGATCTCATTAATATCTACAAAAAAGTCCGCGACACACTATACCTACCTGTCGGGTGAGGCACAACAACCATTTTTTTATTTAAAAAAATTGAATTTTTTTGGCTACATTAAAACGCGTTTATGTTACTAATCCTTACAAAATAAATTATTTCATCACTAAGAAAAGTTTACGTAGAATATTTGGTCTTTGAATGATTAAAATTGGACGTTTGGTTTTCAAGTTATGGCGAAATTAAAATATTATTCTGCTGCACGGCCGTCCCGTTGCAAAGTGGGCGTCGCATTGGCGGGGTGCGCATGCGGGAGGGGTATATTATCCAATTTAATATTTTAAATACATTGTTGAATAAAGATCTAAGTAGTTCTTTACAGCATATGATTTAAATGACATTTTCGAAGATATTAAATATATAAAAATTGCGGTGCGTAGCGTTTGCGGTTGGTTTGCGGCGATACCTGCCGACGGGGAAGCCGGGAGCGTGCCTTTTACGATCAACATTGCACCCGTGCGAAGCAGGGGCGGGTCGCTAGTTTTATTATATAGATAGCTTCAGAAGGTATAAAACCGTTTTGCAAATTGTGTTGAAGGGGTATTGTCTAGATGGCATACTTTATGTTTGAGACGTTTATTGACTATGGCGGTAGGGTTATACGGAAGGGATGTTTTTTTATATAGTATTTAAGATAAAAAGTTGCCTAACAGTTAGTACATCAAAATTTTTGAATAGATCTTTAGTCGAAAATGAGTATGGTAAAACATACTTACTTTTATGACTGCCCTTTGGGCTCGTTCTAGTCTCATTAATTTAGTTTTGCAGGTACCACCCCAAACTGTTACACAATAGCTAAGTATAGATTGACAAAGGGTACACATACATATTCGAAATTCGAACACATTTACCTAAAAAAGAGTAACTGTACTCTCTTCGGCGGTTCGTTTTTAAGGCACGGATGACGTATCTACCTTTATATATACAGAATATCATTGGCTGACAAACGTGTAAAAATACCGCAACAAAACAAGATTCCTAGGAAACCTGTATACGTTGATTTCAAGTGAAACTACTGGAACTGCTACAAAATAAGGTAGATTTACGACCGAGTTTCTTTATTAAAATTTTGTTTGCGCCGCGCCACGTACGCCAGCCTCTGCAAATGCATTGCATAATTTGATAGATATGCAGGAGGCAGCATATTGCTTTTGTTATGTCCAATGTTATGTTGGAATGGTAGCATATTTCATTCAGTCTCTCGGCCTCTACTTCATTCGATTCATTTGCTTATTTTATTCTAGGATTTGATGTTTGCTTCCAACCTGTATTAGGTTGCGGGAACTAATTCAGAAGTTTAAAGTTACCCAATGAGCAATGGAGTGAGCTATGCTCGGGGTCTAAACACGATGTGATTCGCAAAAAACTGAATTCGTGTCACAGCTAGTCGGATCAGCATGTCATAGTGACAGTGGGCTGGTCACGTATGTCGCATCGATGGCCGTTGAAGCAGACGAGTTCTGGAGTGGAGACCGCGTCTTGCCATGCCAAGCGTAGCGTAGGATGCCCGGCCCGATGGACAGACGACATGCGGAAGGTCACAGGTAGAGGCTCAATGAGGAAAGCGGTGGACCGGGACATCTGGCGCTGAATGGGGGGGGCCTTTGCCCAGCAATGGACTGCAAAAGTCTAAAGATAGATTGCTTCCTTAATTGTTAACTGCCACTTACGTGTCTCATACGTCAGAATCCTTCGTGTTCAATGAAAAATAAAACCGCACATTAACAGATACTATTTATTTGTAGACTACCTGTGCCCCGCAGTTTTACCCGAGGCATAAGATATATCTCGCAATTAAACATAACCTTTTATGAAACGCACAGCACACGCGAGGCACGACCGCCGCGCGGAACACAATGACTTTATTTGACTAATTAATAAGGATATTTTGAAAATAATAATAGTTTTTCCTTCTTACATCAGCTACTTGCCACAAAAAAGTCCCGTTATAATCTGTCCAGCCATTTCAGAGATTACACGGAACAAATAGACAAACAGACAAAAAAAAATGATATTTAGGCGTATGTACCGTAGGTATATTATTTTCATAAGCATAAAGAAAAATTATTATTTTCAATATTACAAACAGACACTTTAATGTTGTTTATATGTATAGATATTCATATTTAAGGTAACAAACTCTCAACGACGCAAATAGTTTAATTGAAAACTGTTATTTCAATCTAGACTGCCTAAGACTGTATTTATTGAGACACAGTCCCAAGTTTATCGACTGTTTGAGGAGTTGGAACTAAGTCGCCGGCAGCGGTACTGCCCACGAAGCTAATAACTTGCCGATATTGGCGTAAACTTCCCTTAAAGTAAAAGTTTGATAACTAGTTGTGATGAGGTTCAAGCTATAAATAAACTTTTTACTAGGTGGTAGACGCGGTACCGAGTCCTCTAGGTAAGTACCACCGCAGTACCAGGTATCGTCCCGGGAAATATAACCCGCACTTCTGTGTTTCGGGATGAGGTCACTGGTGGCTAGTGAATTTACCGGGTATATGAGACCTAACTTTGTCGTCTCGGCTGACGAGCGCAAAGCAGTGTTGACAGAAAAAATGATACTTACTATTTTTAATTTCCGACATCACTGCTTCTGTCATGGTCAGGCGTATCAATTACCACCAGGTCCTGTTCACGTATGACATAAAGAAAAGACTACAACATCATCATCAGCTCATTAAACGTCCCCACCGAGGGGCACGAGCCTACCAGTATCTGGTAGGCTCTGGGAAAAAAATCTGGATGTTTCAAATCATGTCCAATAGTAACCCGACGTCAAGGAAAACCATTCCTTTTATCATTTACCAAACCTGTATTACCCATGTTTGTGAATTATTAAATACATTTCATAAATTGAAACTGTTGGATATGAAAAACGTATTATCCATGCCCTAATAAAGCCATCCAAATAAACCAAACACAAAGAGTACAACCTCGAGACAATATCAGAGTGCACTGGGACGAGAGCTCCATTTGCAAATGCCGCTATTAAGCCGCGACCAAATATATTACTCTGGATACGTCAGTGTCAACGCTAGATGCGGTGTCATTGCCAACGGAATGTAAGAGAATACTGAGAATTACGAACACTTATATTATAAAGCTTTAGTTTGTTTGTTTGATTGTTAGTTTGTTTGAACGCGCTAATCTCAGGAGTTACTGGTCCCATTTGAAAAATACTTTCAGCGTTAGATAGCTTATTTATCGAGGAAGGATATAGGCTTTATATTATCACGCTGGGTATAATGGGAGCGAAGCAGCAAAGAAGAAAAATCGTTTTTTTTTTGTTTCTACTAAGAGCTTCCGCTGCGTGCGCTGCGTAAACAGTAAAAGTTTCGCAAAAGTCATGTATGAGACTATTGTTCCCCTTTTAAAGTAAAAAAAGTCCGTGACAGCATATGTCTATCTTTTATGGTCAGCTGATTATAACCTTTTGTTGCTCACGCACTAATGTGTCCTAAAATAATGCATTATTTGCGAAGGTATTTTCATAAACATGATATTAAACCTTATCCAAATAAGTACGTTATTCATCGAGTATTAATTTAAAAGAAATTAGCATTTATAGCACTCTATTTAAATGAATATCTCAATATATAAAAAAAAATTAGACGACTTCACGCACAACCTTTGAATCTCTTCGCAGGCGTGCGCAGGTTTCCTCACGATGTTTTACTTCACCGTAAGAGCATGGGACAGCGTACATCATCATCATCAGCTCATTAAACGTCCCCACCGAGGGGCACGAGCCTACCCGTATAGGGTGATTAGGCCTTAGTCGTCCACGCGGGCCCAGTACGGGTTGGACGACTTCACACAGAACCTTTGAATCTCTTCACAGGCGTGAAGGTTTCCTCACGATGTTTTCCTTCACCGTAAGAGCGTCGGATAACGTACATATATTTTCGAAATTCGAAAATACATTGGTACGTGTCGGGATTTGAACCTCAGCCCTCCCGGTAGGAGGGCGACAGTCCACACCATTGAGCCACCGACGCTCTATGAACAATACTATTTATTTACAATAAAATTCAGGCTAAATGCTTGATTCGGGGGCTAGATGAAACTGTGTGAATGTCAGTGGATTTTCATTTATTTATTTACACTTGCAAGGTGTGAAATTATTGTATCATCGAAAATTGGCACGTTAAAGGCGTATGAACCGACTTGCATAACACTGCAGGGACATATAACAACCGGGATACTCCCAGCTGCATTTCGGCAGACACACATACATATTTTATGTGAAACTCTCCGAAGCGCCTTTTAACTTGAAGGCACACGGCAGGTGGCTGCACTCATGAAAGTTTTATTTAAGACATTTTAAGTAAAACTTGTGCTTTTAATTTTAACTTGA